>OZ005735.1:21883714-22483714 GCA_963930755.1 Eudasyphora cyanicolor | reverse complement strand
TGTTCCATGTCAAAGAACAAAATAAAGGAGACACTTCAAGAAGTATTTCGTCCAAAACAACCGACAACCTTCCTAATCCCCTTACACCTGAAAATCTCCCTCCACAAATACTGATATGTTAAAAGTCATAGAAATATGTGGATTTTTTGGGTGATGTATGTAGGACGATCAAATGAGATTATACTTATGCTAAAAGAGTATACCCCCCTATCGAATTTATTAGATTCAATTGGAGCTTCTCCAGTTTGTTTTTGAATATTTCCAATGTTTATTTCTTCTTATAAAAAAGAATTTATTTTGCCCCAGTTCCCTGTGAAATATTGCGTTTTCAGTAGTGTCATTTATAATATGGAGGAAAACCCTTTTAAATTAATTTAGCTTACAACAAAATTCACATTTTCCTGGTTAAGAACCTAATTCGTATTTTACTTTTAGTGTTTGAATCCTTTTTCAGCTCACATAGTAGTAGATTTTTTTTCATAGCCGTGTTTCACTATTCCAAAACATCAAAGATGTTTTTTTGCTCAATACTATTGTGACTCAAATCGTTTTGTAAGTTCCACACAGCTAATAAAAACTGTGTTGAAAGATATCCATACATAAGGTATACCAACCAACCAACTAATAAATATAAAAAACATTTTTTCATTATATTAGCTAGCGGTTGATTTAATACCTATTTTGTTTTTCTTCTACAATAATGTTACAACGTTTTCTTTCTCAGTATCAAGAACAAAATTAAACACAAAAATATCCCACAAAACAAGAGAAAAATACAGATAACAAAAATCGATCCTTTTATAAGCAGAAAAGGCAGTTGTTAGCAGTTCTTCATTATATAAATGCATACATATACAACAAAAAAATATTCAATCCCAAACCAAAATGGATTTGTGGACAACTGAAAAAAATTGCAGAAAAACTTATGCAAAAAAAAACAAAAGAAATTATTAAAGTTTTTCAAATGAAGCAGCGGCAGCAACAAATAACAACAGAAAATTAATGACAAATTCAGCAACAACAACATACCTAAATAATTGCATACATATATATACATATATATATATAAACAATTCTATATACATTATATATTATATAAGAAGAGATAAAAACAAATTAAAAACAAAAAATCTTTCCCCCAAAACTTCCCCCTCAAATAAAACAAAGATGAAATAAAAGTAATAAAAACAGGAAACGGAAATAAATTTATAAAGTTATAAAAAAAAACTTCATGATAACTTGGAATGAAGCTAAAAAAGATCGCAATAAGCGAGGGAGAAAATAAAGAAAAAAAATAACAGATACAACAAGAAAACAAATGAGATAAATAAAAAATGTATAATGGTTGCACTTTATTTCTTTATTAATATATAGAAACAAAACAAAATAAAGCAGTGAAAAAACAGAACAAAACAAAAAACAACAATTAAAAGCTAAATCCATTTAAATGTTTGGACAAATTGATGTGTATTTGAACCAAAATAAAACAACCGAACGAATTTTTATTTTATATTTGCTTAGATGCATTTGTTTTTTTTTTATTAACTACTTTTTTCTTTGCATTTTTTAATTCATTAAATTTAAATTTAGGAACCATTTGCGAAAAGTGGATCCTTCCACATCGATAGCACAGCCCAACAAAAAAATCTTTTTTTCGCCGGTTTCGTAGCCGAAATATCGAGGTTGTGAATGTTTGGAAGAAGAATATCAGTGGTAAGGGAATGAGCGGGGGTGTCGGTTGTTTTGGAAGAAATAGTTCCTGAAGTGTCTCCTTTATTTCGTTTTTTGACACGGAACATCTGTACTAAATTTACTAACCCTTATCCAGCAAACTTTGTGGATAAATACGATACATTAAAACAAAACCATTGGACTGACATAAAAATGTCAATCCAATGGTTTTATAGTGATTTTTTCCAAGGAATCTTTGTCGAATACATCACCCAAGAAATCTATAGATTTCTACGACTTTTGATATACAGTGTGCAGCAAAAGTCATGGTACCCCCTACTTTCCCAGAATATCACGGAAAATACTGCACAGAAATTAGAAAACATATGTTTGGAAGAAGAATATCAGAGGTAAGGGAATGAGCGGGCGTGTCGGTTGTTTTGGAAGAAATAGTTCCTGAAGTGTCTCCTTTATTTCGTTTTTTGACACGGAACATCTGTACTAAAATTGTGCCTGAATTTACTAACCCTTATCCAGCAAACTTTGTGGATAAATACGATATATTAAAAAAAAAAACCATTGGATTGACATAAAAATGTCAAAGTTTTATAGTGATTTTTTCCAAGGAATCTTTGTCGAATACATCACCCAAGAAATCCATGGATTTCTACGACTTTTGATATACTGTGTGCAGCAAAAGTCATGGTACTCTCTACTTTCCCAGAATATCCCGGAAAATACTGCACAGAAATTAGAAAACATATTTTTTTTATGTGCCCACTTATATACTAAAGCATCGTAAATTTTTATTTCATAATATATTTCACATTTGTCAAAATAAAAAAAAATTATAGATCGTGAAAATTACATATTATTGCACAGCAAAAGTCTTGGTACCCCTAGGGAAGATTAAAAAAATATTAAAATTTCACGATTTTTAAACAAAATTGTTTTACCTAGTACTTGGTTGGATATCCCTTGCGTCGTAAAACTTCGTCTAATCGTTTTGGCATGGAGAGGACTAGGGTTTTAGTGTAGTCCCCCGATATTTTGCCCCATTCGGTCAAATGAATTTCTTTTAGTTGGGTCTTGCTTGAAATTGTGTGATTTCGAATACGTTTTTCTAAATGATCCCACAGATGTTCAATAGGATTCAAATCGGGGGTTTGTGGAGGAGTTATCAACATGTGTGGGGTATTATACGCGATCCACATCGTAACATCAGCAGCGGTGTGCTTCGGATCATTGTCTTGTTGGAAGTAATACATTTCTTGAATGTTTAATTTTTCAGCACTTTGGTTTATATTTTGTTTTAAAATATTCATATAAACTGTTTTATTCATTATTTCTTCAATGAATACCAAATTCCTCACACCGGCTGCAGACATACACACCCCATTACTCCACCACCACCATGCTTTACAGTCTTTCGTGTATTCTTGGGATTGAGTTCTTCGTCACACCAAAACACGTCCGTCCGATCCAAAAATGTTAAATTTTGATTCGTCCGAAAAAATTATATTTTCCCAGAACACATTTGTCTTAATCTTGTGTTCTTTTGCGAAGTCTACAAGCTTCTTTTTGTTCGTTTCGCTTACATGGGGTTTCTTACGGGCTGTGCGAGCGCTGCACCCGGCTCTCTTGATACACCTGCGTACAGTGTATGAAGAAACTTCTTTCCCCAAGGATTCTTTTAATTCTGTAGCGATTTTAGGAGCACTTTTGAACGGATCTTTTTTAATAACACCCTCTATTTCCCGTTCTTTTCTATTATTAAGTTTCGGGGGGCGACCTGTTCGCTTTTTATTTTCGATTATATGTTCATTTTGGTACCGATTACCAACTTTTTTAACGGTTGATTTTATTCTGTTAATAATTTTAGCTATTTCCGAATATGATTTGCCCATTTCATGGTTATTAATTATTCGCCCTTATTCCAGTTGGCTTCGTCGACGTCGTCACATCATTTTCGTCATATATATGAAGTTCTAGCTTTGTCATCTTTACGCCAAAACGAATGTTTTTGGTATCCATGAACTAACAAAAACCCTTTTTATAACATAAAAATATTTAAAAAATTCAAAATTTATGAAGTCGTCAATCTTCAAAACAGTGTCGACTAAAGGCCCAACTATAATATGCATAAGCAATTCCGTACGGAATGTGCGTTAAGTTTCGCACCCTGCTTAAGCAAATGGGAACTGAGAGAACTTAACGAAAAGTTTACTTAAGTACATTATAGTTTGGCACATGCGATTTCATGCATTCGCACAGTTGGTTAAGCTAGCTTATGCATATTATAGTTGGGCCTTAAGAATCGACGTCGACGACGCCAACTGGAATAATGGCGAATAATTAATAACCATGAAATGGGCAAATCATATTCGGAGATAGCTAAAATTATTAACAGAATCCTTATTACAATGGGTAAATACGCTTATAGCTAACATTTTTCATTATTACGAGATAACTTACATACATTAGGTATCTTACAAGTTATATAAATTTAGTTTCTTAAAATTATGTATTTCTACATTTCACTTATACTAGTTACAATGCTTTGTCGATTTATTTAATATTTTCCCACAAAATCGAATTACAAAAAGGGAATTACTCATAATTTTATTGTTTTTACTTAATACTATGACTTAAAAAAATAACACTTAATAATAATATATACAAATGGGTGGGAGTGCAAAGGCAGTCCCGATTATTGGCGCGTACTATATACGGTGTCGTCCAAATCGTAGCTACCTATCCGGCGATGATAGAATAGCAATTGGTCGCCACGGTAAAGCCCGCCGTCTCTATTCAGAGTTAAAAGACCAGGCTGGTATTTTAATTCGGTTAGCCTGTCTAGGGTGGTGTCTAGATTTAGGCATGTTCTCATCAATTCATTATCAATAGAGGATGAGCTCTCAAGGTGCCGAATTGCTGTTTTGGTTAAAAACACATCAATACGATCGAAGTCAATTGCGCCGTAGATAGACCGATTCGAAGGTTTCCGTACCGTACCGTCGTCCGCGATGGTGTTTCGAAGACCGAGGGATGTAACGAGAATTCGTCGTTCCCATCGCCTAAGCCTTTCCATTTGGCAGGAAGAGATTCCAAACCAGGATGGAAAGGCATAGGCCATGATGGGTCTGATGATGTTTATAGACCAAAAGTTTAACGTCCTTGCTGAGTCCTCCGCGTCGCCTCAGCAAGGGGATGTAAAGGGAAAATAAACGATTGACTTTTGCCAAAATGTGATCCATATGTCTCACAAATATGAAGTCCATCGAAAAGACAACGCCAAGGTATTTTATACTTGCTGATGTCCGAATTATTTCATTTCCTATGCTAATGACAGGAATATATTTTCGAGCATTAGGATAAAGGAGCTTGCGCCTGCCTTTAAATATAATGCTATCACATTTTGATATATTCAATCTGAGTCTCCATCTGTCGAAATAGTTCGATAACTCTAAAAGATAAGAATTTATCCTAGAGTTTACAGTTGAAGCTACTGGCGCGCAAGTCACCAGAAGGTGGCTGCGGAATGTCACACAGAAGAATATTGTAGAGGACTGGACCGAGGAGAGAGCCCTGCGGAACCCCAGCCACTACATTTTTTCTCTCAGATAGGTCGTTACCAACCTTAATTCTGTATGAGCGATCTCGTAGAAAGTTCGCTACCATCCGACAGGGGTTTGCCACCAAAGCCGCGGGTCAACATCTTGAATAAGATGCCGGCGTGCCATGTAGTGTCAAACGCCTTGGAAAAGTCAAGACTAACTGCAATGGTCACATGGCGCTTATTCAAGGCCCTGGCTACGTGATCGGATAGCACTGAGAGTGCATGGGAAGTGGAATGGCCCTTGCGAAAACCGAATTGATTGTCCGCAAGTATTCCGACATCTTCTATCGTGTCCCTTATTCTGCGCAACAGGAAGTGCTCCAGAAGTTTGCCAAAGGCTGAAAGTAGGGATATTGGTCGATAGTTGCTGCTTTGCTTGGGATCAGAACCAGGTTTTGGGATAGGAATCGTGGGAAATATCCCAAGTTTAAGCAATGGTTGAAGATTATGGACAAAAATGTCCAAATCATTATATTGGTCTTTTTCAAGACAATATCCGGAATTCCGCGGATTGAAGCATCCGCAGTGAGTTCATCATCGAAGTTGAGGATTGGGCTCAAGTCGTTCAGTTCGGAGACTTCACTATCAATGAAGTCATTGAATGTGTTGTCTCCAGTCTGGTTCGACGTCCCAGACGACTGAATGCTGTCAGCGAGAAGATTCGCTTTACCCATATCATCGGATACGAGAGTGCCATTAGCGTTAAGCAAAGCAGAAATAGGTGCTCGGGCTTTTAGCCCGGCTGCACCTTTTACTTGTCTGAATGTTGAGTTGTTTACTCGGATGGATTGCAGGAAGGCAGTCCAATTTGAGCGCTCGAATTCAGCAATTTGGCCCTGGATGATTCTATCCAGGTTTCGAATTTCAGCCTTAAAGGTGGGATATCGGCCAGGGTCTTCCGACCGATGAAGAATCCTTCGAAGGCGTTTCTTCTCCCGTATAAAATTAATTATATGGGGTGGAAGATTTCGAAGTCCTCTATGATTGGAGTTCATTCGAGGAATATTCTCTTCCATAGAGCCGCGAAAAGCGGTGGTCATGATGCCCACACACTCATCGATTTCGTCGGTTGTAACGTTCCGATTGATCGGAAGTTCGCGATTTTCAAGACGGGTTTCGAGGCGTCGATTAAAACGATTTTGGTTAATTTTATCGAAGTCAAAGTATTCTTGTCTTCTGTCGTCAGAAGCAAGTCCACTTTGACTTAGTACGATCTCCACAGCTTTGTGGTCAGATTCGTAATCGAGAGTTCTGAGTCCAGAGGCCGCAGTCTCTCCCGCGAAGGATAATCCCGAGGAGACCATGAAGATATCTATGTACGAATTCGTACCGTATCTTGTAGGCCCCTCGGTGTTTGCTATCCTAAGTTCCGGACACTCCAAGAGGTAGTCATAGAGAGACTTGCCTTGAGGGTTGGTGACGTCACCTCCCCAACTTGGGTTGGAATAATGGCGATTAATTTTCTCTCTTCTACGTTTAGTTCTTTCCAAGTCATGCTTGTTTAGGGCATCTCTTAAATACCGGTGAATTGCGACCGGCGTCTGTCAAAGTGTTGTTGTATGCACAGAAAACAATAGGATGAAGTTTGAGTTTGACAGGCGCCGGACGCATTCACTGGTATTTAAGAGATACCCTTATACTGAATGTGCTCTAATTTTTTTTCATGTGAATAGAATTGCAGAAAGCACTGTTATTATTTGTAAAAAGAATTTGACAGAACCCCAAGTAGTTGCCACATGTTTTACGAATCGATTTTATCCCATAAATAACGCATAATCCCATGATACAATTAAAAGGTAGTCTACAGCAATCAGATGTTTACAATTTTTTCTCGAGGGTGTTTTTGGTTGTCAAGAAAGTGTCAAACGCATCGTTGACATTTGCTTTGTTTACGTTTGCACTGTTTAAGAAGCACAAAATTAAAAAAATTTTTTTGCAGACAAAATAAATAAAATATATAACTGCTTTTACATATTATTTTACAAATGTCACCGATTTGGCCAAGTTACGCGGACAGTCGACATCACAGCCACGGAGAATTGCAATGTGGTAGGACAACAGTTGCATGAAAATGACGGTGAGAATACATATACGGTGCGCGGAATTTGCAGATTTCTGAAGGAGGATTTCGTGTCCTCAACACCATCCTCGCAGATGATAATGGGATGTCTTTTGCCCGAGGTGACTTGCTCCAATGAATTAATGCATTTGGTTTAAACCGGATCAGTAGAACAGACATTTTGTCATCGAATTATACGAATCGCCCCAAACAATCGAATATCCAAAAGCTTTACAAGTTGCTACGAAGCCCAAATGGCAACAACATCTGCTTCATTTGTGAACCAACTGAACCACAAGAAGAACAAGTTTTGGAGCCAGATCTCGAAGATAAAAACCAATCATTCAGTGATTTTTCGACTATGCGTATTTAAGGTAGATGAACAAATATCAATGCCGCAGTACTCCAAGATATTGATATTTGTGTTTATGTTTAATTCAACTTTGAGTATACACCCAAAAAAAAAAGTTTGCTGTTAATAACTAACAACGTCTGCTAATTTTCAGCAAACATTTTTTCTGCTAATACAGCAAATTTTCTGCTATAATAGCAAAAAGTTTGCAGTTTTGCATTAGCAAACGCACTGCTGAAAAATTTGCAGTTTGCTGAAAATGTTTGCTGTTAATCAAAATGTGTGAAAATAATGCAATAATTTACATGATAAAGTTCAACTACCATTGAAAATCAAAAAGGTTAGTCAGTCGTGCGCTGAGAAAAGCATATTTTGAAAAAAGTTAAATAATTTGTCGGCGATATCTATTTTCCGAGTTAGGTTCTCAATATTTTTATTTTTCATTGGATTTTATAAATATTGGAAATAGGAGTCGAATAAAACTGCAAAAAGTAAAATACAAATCGATAACGAATATGATTTGACGTGGAAATAGAGCGATTTAAAAATCTAAGTACCGGACATACTATTAAAATTAATCTATTGCGTTTAGATTTTACTTTCTAATGTTTTAATGAACCCAAAGCTAAACATTATTATTTTCAGTGCGATTTGTAAAAATGTTTATAAAGTCCTTATTCACACAAGGCAATTTTTTTCAAGCAAGTGTCAAAGGTTGTAGGAGAGAGTGGCACAGAGCTCTTTCCTCCAGCCTCTCTCTCCTACAAATTTGGTCACTTGCTTGGAAAAAATTGCCTCGTGGGATCTAGGACTAGGTCTTGTGTATGCAAAAACACAAGACCACAGGGCGGCAAATACTTGTGAAATTTTCGGTTTGAAATGGAAAGTCCCGACTTACGCGGGGCGATTTTTAATTCCTAATTCTCTTTTGAACTTGCCTTTGCGTTCCCACGGCTATTCCTGATTGTATTGTTGTTGTTTCACAGTGCGAATGAAAAACAAAACGTCCGATTGATTCCAACTGCCACCCCTACAAACACCCTTAAGCCGCTGATTAAATTGCCTCGTGTAAAGCGGGAAGAACATAGATCCCATCAGCACACGTGGCAATTTTCCAAGGCAATTCGGTGTTTGTAGGCAAACCGTTTTGTGTGTTTTATTCGCACTTTACTGTCTTTATCTTCTACAAACACCGAATTGCCTCGCGTGAATTGGGACATAGACATGCTTCATTAGTCCTTATTCACAGTAGACAATTTTTTCCAAGCAAGTGTCATAGTTTGCAAGAGAGAGAGGCAGAGATTTTTTCCGCCAGCCTCTCTCTCCTACAAATTTTGACACGTGCTTGGAAAAAATTGTCTCGTGTGAATCTGGACTTACGGAAAAAAGAAAATTAAAAAAAGAAGGGGCGTTTAATTTATATTCCTTGCCATTGAAACCAATTTTATTAAATTAAAATGTGCTTGTGATAAGTTATACATATATTCATATTTGTGCAGATGACAAAATCTCATATTAAATGTTTATTTCGCATATCAAAAAATATTGACAGACGTAATATCCTTTCACTAACATTCAAGAGTAGCCCTCTGACAGACATCGTGCGCCGCTATTTAAGTAGCACCCTTTGAAGTGACGCCAAATAAAATTGAAATTTGCGTTCTGTTTGTTAATTTGCTGGCGGAATAAAGAAATATTTTTGGCAAAGAGATCACATCCATCAAGAAGATAATATAAATGGTTTTAATGTGTAAAACTATTCCGGGGGACCTTGCTTACAAATGGCTAAAGAAAGAAATCGGTTTAATATTTCCCGAAAAGGCGAAATTGTTTATGCCTTGGAGGATAGAAGGCACTGAAAATATTGAACGGTGGGTGGGTGTTTACGATTTCTTAATGAAATTCATAACGGATGTGGCACATAAAGAACCACGTTATCAATTTATCAAGTCGCAACAGGTAAGCGTACACAAATTGCAAATTAAATTCAATATGATTGTGAAAGGCTTATTTCTGGTTGTTTTCACGATTCTCAGCAAGCAGTGTCCTTTTAAAACCCTCTACTTAAATACGGCTACAAAAGATGAACTTAAATTTCATAGCAAATATATGCTGTCCATAGAGAGAACTTGTGAAAGCGATGGACTAGCAATTTTGTTACCTTGTCCTCTTTTCCAAATCGCATACACCTCTTGGAAGTGTGACCCTAATGAAAATACCTGCAACAACCGGTAAGTATTTTTTTTCCTTTTTGTGATTCGTTTAACGAAATGGCAACATTGATTTTTTACTCCATATGCTTCAACGATGGTCGCTAATATCCGAATCACGAAGCAACCTTTTGGCTCCAAAAAAACTCGGAATAATGTAGTATAATTTGGATGTAATCCATGGATAAGATAATTTTGCCCAATGAGTTGGCTCTGGACATGTACAATTACCGTGTCTATAGGTTGAACCCAACACATTGGCCAACATTGACAGGGTTTGCGTCGATGTCGTACGATTTATGTTCTTTATATTTATCCTTCGGACAAAAAGAAGATAATTGTTAATGCCAGTGACCGGTAAGTATTGTTTGTAGATACTCCTATTGCTATTCAACTTTACTAAATGATTTCTTTTTCAATTATATTTTTAGATCAAGCGTACATACAGATTTCACAGTTCGAAACGCTTATCAATACATGGGCTGAATACCTTCAGGTTGGAATCCTGATTGATATACTCTTCTCAAATATCAAGAAAATATAAAATTTGTATTTCTTTTATTAAAATAAAAAAGAAAAAGACGTATGCTAGAATAACAAAAATAGTTTGTTCTTCCAGCCGCTTTTTTCTGTTAAATAATAGCAAAATTGTTTGTTATAACGACTGTTTTAGTTTGCTATAGTAGCAGGCAAATTTGTGTGCTAGAATAACAACCATAGGTTTGCTAAAATAACAGATGACGTCTGCTTTCCCTTTTTCAGCAGACACAGACTGTTGAAACAACAAACATTTTTGCTAATGATACTCACAAAATTCTTTGAGTGTACTCGTATAATTTATTTTCTGCAATTTGTACTGACTTTTTTTAATATCTCTGTAATAAACAGAATCGTTTTATTTTCCAATTTACGTTTATCCAATTTAAAAGTTAAAAGTTGTAGCCGCTTCACATTATCAAGAGCGATTTGTGCAGGTACAGCTCTTTGGCCAATTCACGTTTCTTGGAATCCAATCCAAGAACTTTTCAGAATTGAGAGGGCTTAAATGATTTCTTGACGTCTGGATTGTATTAACAATCGACTATCCGACATCACCAAAAGAAACATAATCAGGGAAATAAATTGCGGGTATAGGCTTTGGTGGTTGGCGCCGCACCAATTTCAGGCCCGGTATTAATGTGGACATTGCAATGATATTTTCGGCATATACTGCTGTCAACCGTATTGGTTATACCCTCTATAATGTCGCCTCTCTGTTTGCAGTACCTTAGAGCGAGTAAAGTATCTGTGGTATCTCTCGATTGTAAAATGAAGAAACACATCGTCCCGGATTCTCGCATTCCCTTCCTTCCTAATTTACATGTCAAAAATGAATGTGATACTTTTGACACTTCTATTCAATTTGACAACCAGAAACACCCGATGTATGAACAGAGTTGATATTTTGTTGTTGTTGGGCAACTGCAACTGCCTTGTAATTGTATCATGCATAATCCCACTTCTGATCAGGGTACCATAACTTATGCTGCGCCAAAATTTTAATTTTTGCGAAACAAATTTTTTTATTATTATTTAGTTAAATTTATGAAATTTTGATTCAATTTGTTGAAGTATGCAAGAAAATTAGTAAAATAAAAATTAAATGTTGCATTTATTCTTACAGAATTTTTGAGAATTTCAGAAAAAAATTCTGCGACAGGGGTACCATGACTTTTGCTGCTCACTGTATCATTACTTTCGGAGGGAGATTTTCAGGGGTAAGCGGATAATTATTTTATTAATTATACGGCCTTGTGAGGAAAATCGCGTGACTTGAAATCGCAAAACGCCAAATTTGATCCTTCAATTTTAATAATTGGAATTTAATAATACCAAAATGTTTTGCTACAAAAAATTCAGCAGATCTATTTGGTATTTTAAAAAAAGGTAATCGCCAATTTTATGCAGAATGTTTGGCAGAATGTGGGCGATTAATTATTGTTTTGTTACGATTTGGCCCTTTTATGTGAAAGGTACGAAGATGTTTTTCAATTACGCCCAATTTTCCCTAAACTCTAGGCACTATAAGCGTAAAATTCAGTAGAACATTATAGGCCTGTATCTGTATATGTAACGAAAGTCTCCGCGAACGAAAACCAGTCACTCACTTTCGTCAGGAATTTGGTTTCCCTAACGTTCTATCGTTCGTTCGCCTGACCTTACGTCAATGACGTTGGCAATTTTCCAATTGGAAAATAATGTAATTGCCAGATCAATAATTTCACAACTTCTGGTCTAAAAAAGCACACATTTTTTTATGGTCGACCTTAGCAAATACATCTCTGTACTATTTACACTAGCGGTGGCCAAAAAAGCAACCCTGGGTGGTCAGCTGAGCTGCACCAAGCAGCGTTGCCGTTTTGGTCATTTCCGACCAAATTTGGTCGGATGGATTTGAAATTTTTATATTTGGTCGGATGGCCGGACCAATTCCATTTTGGTCGGTTTTATTCTAGAATAATTAATTGTATTATAATACATAATAATTTGAAGTTTAATATCAAAGAAAATTACTGAATGTTAAAGCCATTCGCCGTTTGGAATACTCTCACATGTCGATTGTGAATCCCAAATTTTTGTTGATCGCTGGAAGCAGTATTGATTGAAATTGTAGACGAATATATTGTAATAAAAAATTGTTTGAAAATATTTATTTCAGGTTCGACAAATGTTGTTTGTAGTTGTCCAAAATATCGGTCCTGGGGAAAGAATTGTTGCTTTCATTCCTGTTCTGTATTCCGAGATCGGATTTAAACCGAATTTTTGTTGATAAATCTCACCATAATTGCGGAATTTTATTTATTTGCGTGAGCTTACAGTTAATATTAGATTAATAAGGAACAAACGCAATTGACAAGTGTTGGTATGTAAAGTATGGTCCATTCGACGTCGGAAATATGTTCGTATTTTACTTTTATCAATATTAGTGGGATATATCAGAGCAATGTTCTTAGGTTTTATATAATTGTAGTATTTGTGTTAGGAGCATTTATTGCTGTCAAAATAATGTTGCGCAAGCACAATTGAAATTTCTTTTTTTAAAATTGATTGCAAATTTAAATGCAGAACTTCTGTTTTATTTGTACACATTTTTTCCAATTTATAAATAGATTTTTTGCCACATTGGGACGAAAAAGACTATATTGAAACTTGGTGATTTGGCGAAGATAATTAGGCTTAAAATACAAAAATATCGAAAAACAACGATTTTACTGAATGAGGATATATTAAGATTTATCATATTCCTATCATTTAAACGAGAAATTCAAGATATTTTTCCTATTATAACATTTAATGCTATCCACGATGTTGGGTATATACGTTTCAGGGCCACATTTTTACTTGTTTTAAAATACTTTTCAGTATTTTTATATCTTGTTTACATATTTTTTATTTTCTACTGTAACTAGCATATTTTTTATGTTAATTAACTTTTCCAAAACTTTACCAACTACTTTAATTTTATAAATTTGGTCGGCTACAACGGATTTTGGTCGGTTTTAGAGAAAATTTTGGTCGGAAAAAATTTTTTGCAGTGGCAACACTGGCACCAATACTCTAATTTCTTTGTCCCTATTTACATTGGCTGAATGTTCAGCAGATTATCGTCGTTTTGTAGGAGAGAGAGGCAGTCGGCAAGAGGGTGGAAAAAACTCTCCCGTACTCGGGCTTATCGGTCTGAAAGTTTTGTGTTTTTCACTCGGTCATTGAAACAACAACAATTCACACAGAAATATCCGAAACAAAATTATGTGTCTAAACGCAGAGGCAAGTTTAAAAGAGAATAAGCTGATAAGCTGCTGAGAAAAATATACTAGTGTAAATCTGGACTTTCTCTCTCTCATTGTGCACTGATAATTTTTTTCCATCTTAGCGAGCAACCAATATTGACTTCTTTATGCTAAAATATGTACACAATTTTATTATTATTTAATTGTTTTTACCATAATTATATTAATATCTACTTATTTTTTGCTTTTAATAATGTTTATTTTGTCATTGTTCCTATCAGTCGACAAATAAAATAATGTGACTCGATCTGTTCGCCGAGATGACAGCAAAGAGAGATAGAGAAACCAAAATTTGCACTGAAATGATTACGTTTTCGTACGAGTTCATTATCGTA
This sequence comes from Eudasyphora cyanicolor, assembly GCA_963930755.1. Taxonomy (NCBI): domain Eukaryota; kingdom Metazoa; phylum Arthropoda; class Insecta; order Diptera; family Muscidae; genus Eudasyphora; species Eudasyphora cyanicolor. The sequence continues at coordinate 22,469,638 of OZ005735.1, read as the reverse complement.
CGACTTCTCGTTGTGATGGTAGTTAGTGAAACCCAAATCAGCTGTTTGTCGTCTGGCAGGCGAACGAAAGCAAATTTTTAAGTTACAGAAACAGGCTGTATAAGTTACTAGCTGACCCCAGCAGACGATGTCCTGCTAGCCATTTGTCGCGGTTAAAATAATTCGAACAGCCTGTTTCTGTATCTTAAACAGCTATCAGACGACAAACTGCTGATTTGGGTTTCACTAACTATCATCACAAGACAAGTCGCACGATAATGAACTTGTACGAAAACGTAATCATTTCAGTGTAAATTTTGGTTTCTTTATCTCTCATTGCTGTCATCTGGGCGAAGACAAATGTCAGATCTAGTCACTTTATTTTAAAAGCAAAACTAATTGAATATTATTAATACAATTATGGTAAAAACAAGTAAATAATAATAAAATTGTATACATATGAACTCATATTTAATCATAAAGATGTCAACATTGGAAGATCGCTGAGATGGAAAAAAATATCATCAGTGCACAATGAGGGAGACGTGAGATAGAGAGAGAAAGAAATGAGTCTCGGTCAGGAATGCCAGAAAAAATTGCTGTTGTCCCCAAATAATCACAAGAAAATCCCCAACTTAACCCCACATAAAACTATTTTTGTTGAAAACAAGTCAAACATATAAAAAACTGCAGATTCGAAATTAATACAAAAACAAACATTTTAAAAATTACTCTTGATTTTAATAAACTTTAAACATTCCTCTACTATGGACGATTTTTTTGCGTTTTTAGTTTTTCAAAATTTCTTTACCATTTGTTAAAATTGTCATATCTTAACCGCTTCACGTATCTTTTTGTGGTGACAGGAGGTCAGAATATAGAAATTATAATTAAATTTTCAGTTTTCATTTGATGGCAATTTATACCTAATAGTGGAAAGTCTCGTACTATTCTTAACCCTTCTGTGTGTGGTAAGGTCCCTACGGACCTTTTTTGATTTTTAACTGACCACAACTTTTTTATCACTGTTATCGCAAACACGACGGTTTATGTATTCCAGTTATAAAGTATTTTAAGTCGATTAATACTAATTTTAAAGGTTTACTAAAGTTTAAAATTAAATTTAACCAGTAAGGAAAGGCTAAAGTCGGGCGGTGCCGACTATATAATACCCTACACCACTCTCGTAATATTGAATAACTCTGATATATAAATATTGTAATTCATGTATAAATTGTTTACATAAATTTACTTTTGGGACATTTTATACTTAAATAATACCCTGTACCACAGTGTGGTGTAGGGTATAAAAACGATTGGATCTAAAGAGCCAAATCGGATGAAACATATATATGGGAGCTATAGCTAAATCTTTACCGATTTTCTTCAAATTCAGCAATGTTGGTTCATGAATCAAGAAACTCTACCATTCTAAATTTCAAAACGATTGGATGTAAAATATAGCTTCTATAGAACTAAAGGGCTAAATCGGACGAAACATATATATGGGAGCTATATCTTAACCGATTTTCTTCAAATTCGGTAGTGTTGGTTCATGGATCAAGAAACTCTACCATTCTAAATTTCAAAATGATTGGATGTAAAATACAGCTTCTATAGGACTAAAGGGCAAAATCGGACGAAACATATATATGGGAGCTACAGCTAAATCTTAACCGATTTTCTTCAAATTCGGCAATGTTGGTTCATGGATCAAAAAACTCTACCATTCTAAATTTCAAAACGATTGGATGTAAAATACATCTTTTATAGGACTAAATGGCCAAATCGGACGAAACATATATATGGGAGCTATAGCTAAATCTTAACCGATTTTCTTCAAATTCGGTAGTGTTGGTTCATGGATCAAGAAACTCTACCATTCTAAATTTCAAAATGATTGGATGTAAAATACAGCTTCTACAGGACTAAAGAGCAAAATTGGACGAAACATATATATGGGAGCTATAGCTAAATCATAACCGATTTTCTTCAAATTCGGTAGTGTTGGTTCATGGATCAAGAAACTCTACCATTCTAAATTTCAAAATGATTGGATGTAAAATACAGCTTCTACAGGACTAAAGAGCAAAATCGGACGAAACATATATATGGGAGCTATATCTAAATCTGAACCGATTTCAACCAAATTCAATAGCGATCTTAACAGCCGCGAAATACTCTAAACTGCAAAATTTCAGAACGATCGGAGTGAAATTGCGACCTGTAGTCGACGAACAACTTTACATGGACAGACGGACGGACGGACATCGTTAAATCGACTCAGCTAGTGATTCTGAGTCGATCGGTATACTTTAAGGTGGGTCTAGCTGTGTTATTTTCAGGTGTTACAAACATCTGCCGTGAAACAAACTTATAATACCCTGTACCACAGTGTGGTGTAGGGTATAAAAACGCAAAAAGAATATGCCTAGACGTAACAACAGCATAAATTAGGTGATAGGTCCCAATGGACCTTATCACACAGGTATTAGAACGCTGCTATCACTTATCGGAGGGTTAAATACGAAGTTGTGAAATTATTGATCTGGCAATTACATTATTTTCCAATTGGTAAATTGTTAACGTCATTCACTTAAGGCCAGGCTAACGAACGAACCAAACCAAATTCCTGACGAAAGTGAGTGACTGGTTTTCGTTCGCAGAGACTTTCGTTAGAAATAATAAAGAAACAGACCGTAAAACACAGATTACCCCCAGCTGAACCTAATGTGCAAGTTTTAGCACCATTCTCTCTTATGTTTTCGAAGATCATGCGTTACAAACAAACGTACAAAGGATTTTATAAATATAAAGATACATTTTGGTATGAAATGGTGGGAAGTACCAAAAGGATCGCGAAAATGTTGAGCATTTATCCCGAGTTTTCAGCTATGAAAAAGTTTTCGATACATATGTGCGAAATTTCAATAGATTCGGGTAAGTAATAGAAATTATGGTATAAGCGATTCAATTTTATTAAAATTTTAACAATTTTGGGAGAAGTTGCAGATCCATCTTCGCCCCCAGACTGAGATATGAGAAAATATTATTCCGAGAAAAGTTTGAAGTTCATCGCTCTCTCCTTTCATTTTCCAAACGACATAAAATGTCCTAAAATGCATTTTCCCAAGCTTATATAGTTTTATAGGGATATGTGGATAGGGTGCAATATTTGTAATTGTAAATATTTTTAACCCAACAGATTGAAATTTATTTCGAGGTCGAGCTATTCGTTTTTATGTATATTTTGTATGTGGTTCGGAAGATTGCTTTGTGTAGAGAACAAATTAACATAAATGGCCAAATTTCAATAAAAAAAAGTTTTTTTCTTTTTCACTTTACTATTCAAAATACCTTCCTTCACTTGGAAGGAACTCTTTAACCTTAAGCTCAACTCCACAGTAGGGATCTATAGTTGAGACAAAAAGTCGATTTTTCGACTTTCATGATTTAGTGAAAAGTCGATTTTTCGACTTTTCAATTATTTACATAATCGACTTTTTGGAAAATCGATTTTTTTCGACTTTTCGGTTTTGTCTTAAACCGATTTTTGTCTGCTTTTTGTTTATTTTCCACGCAGATTCCAAGCAACTAAAGCTAAAGCTATTTACAATATATTTTGTAATTATTTATATGCAGGATTGTCAATAAAAATATTTTATAGACAGTGTTGCCAATAAAATGTTTTTCTGATAATTGCGCCGTTGTCACATGCTTAAACTTCGAACATCTAACAATCTGCAAATTATCTCATAATGATTTATACTCGGATATTTTTTCCAAGCAAGTGTAAAAGTTTTGTTGGAGAGAGCTCTTTCCGCCTCTTTCCTAAAAGCGTTTGAACTGGTTTGAGAAGATCAAATCCGCCGTCTATTTAAGTAAGGCCAAACTCGACAAAAGTCGAAATGATAATCGATTTCGGTTGATATTCCGCCGTCGGATAAAAATCGAAAAAAGTCGAAATGATAAATCGATTTTTCAACTTTTTGCTTGGTGAAAATCGATTTCGACTTTTTCCAATCAAAAGTCGATTAATCGATTAGTCGAAAGTCGATTTATAGATCCCTACTCCACAGTGAGAAAACCATAAAATAACTTCAAAAACAGATCATCCACGTATAGGGAAACATAAAAATTTATGTTTATTACTTGTTTGAGGTTTAATTTTTTTTATGGCATCAATAAAGGTCAGTAGTTGTAATCTTCGCAAAAAAAGTGCTAATTTATCAAATTATACACCATTTATTTAAATTTTGACGATTTGGGACAATGTGACCACCAGTGGTCATTGGTGGATTTACAACGATTTACCCATGGTCACACGACGTGTGACATTTCCCGACATTGTGACAACCAGTGGAAACGTTTTACATACATCTACCATCAAAAAAAACTTATTTCGGTCCCAGGATGTATACCTATTGGACTTGAAATTTGGTCTACATTTTTAATTTTTTCCGTTTCGAGGCTGTCAATAAGACAAATAGGGTGTGTCTTTTATACGCGAGCCGTACAAAATTAAAAAACGTGTAAATATAAAATCAGGAGGGAACTTTATGCGGGTTGTTCGTGTGAATGAATGTGGTGAAATTAAACACAAATTGAGCGCTCCAATAGATGAGTTGGTAGCGTGCTCGCCTATGGGTTGGGGGTTGTGGGTTCGATTCCCACCAGAGCTTTGGTCTGTCGCTTCAAAATATAGCAAACATACTTGGTCTATGTCACCCGGCTTTTCCCTGAACCGTCAATTTAGAATATAAATTTACTTTGTATTGTAATTCATATAAATAAATAAATAATAAACTCAAATTACCAATTATTAGAACAATCAGTTCAAATTTGTGGTTCTACGGCGACAATAAGTCAAATCCGCATTCAAGTATAAGCCTGATTGAGCCAAGTTATGCGTTAAATTAAAGGGAATTATGAGGGATACATATGCAGCAAATACCACTTTCACGTAGAATCTTTGGTTTATTAACAATCGTCAAAAATATGAGAAAAAATGTTTTTTTTTAAACACTTTTTCCTGGTACAAAAAACCATAAAAATAATAAAAAAAAGTGGAAAAAAATATTTTATCACATTTTTAAAAAGCCAGCATGAAGAAAACGCTGATGACGTTTTTGCTTATATTGAATTCGTCATAGAGATATTGCACTTGCATTTTATTTTATGAGGATTACATTATAAAATTATAGAGAGGACGAAGTTTTATGGCCGTTCGTATCCCGTCATAAAACATTATATGCAATGTGAGAGCTATATTGGATGAAATCCGCTCAGGTAGAGGGGGTCATTTAACAATATTTGTGGTTTTTTATTTATGAGGTTTCCGTTCAGTTACGCCTTTTAGGGGCATGGACATTCCATTCGTATATACAGGTAGTATTTACAAAGTGGTACGCGGCAGTCTTGAAAATATTGGGTTTCTACATTCGAAGCAAACTATATCGAGCCCTAACAGCCAAAAAAAACTTAAGCAACAATAAGTAAATTTTTCAGGAGAAGGTTTTTTTAGATTTCTCTATACTCAGTGCAGGTATTAACATGCAATTTTCAAGTTAAGCTTTTTTTGGAGCAATTAATTAGTATTAATCGTTGCATTAGTCTTTTTTTAACAAAAAAGTACGATCTTTGTTACTTAAGTTTTTTTCGCTGTCATTGTAGCAAGCTGAAGCGATGTACTTGTTTCGGTTACGTTAAACGCAATTGCATAGAAATATGCACTAGCATATTTTTTATACCCTCCACCGTAGAATGGGGGGTATATTCATTTTGTCTCTCTGTTTGCAACACCACTAAATATTGATTTGAGACCCCATAAAGTATATATATTATTATTCGTCGTAAAATTCGAAGACGATTTAGCCATGTCCGTCCGTCCTTTCGTCTGTTGTAATCACGCTACAAACTATAATACTTGAGGTATGTGTCTGAAATTGGGTACATATACTTCATATATCTGCAGGTATGTTGGGATTGAAAATGGGTAGTATCGGTCCAATTTCGGATATAGCCCCCATATATGGCATCTCCCCGATTTGACTTGTTAACGTCATAGAGACCACAAATATCAACTGATCGAGCTGAATGTATGTATATACCCGGTATCCTTCACACGAGCAACGGTAGTCATAGGTCCAAGTTTTTGATATAGTCCCCATACAAAGGTCCCTCTAGATTTGCCTTCTTAACGCCACAAAAACCGACGAATTGAGCTGAAATTTGGTATAATGAGTTTATTAGTACCCGTAACCATTCATTCCATGGTGGAGGGTATATAAGATTCGGTATGGCCGAACTTAACGCACAGACCTTAAATTATACAGATGTTCCGTCCGGACGAAACGTCAAAATCTATCAGTTACGAACGAATAGGAATGAAATGTCACACACGAAAAAACAGGTTTCCGCGAACATAGTTTGGACTTTTTTTGCACTAATCGATTGATATTAATTTTTTAATTGTGACAATTACAAAAAATTCGGGAAAATCGGTCCGAAATCCCCGGAAAACAATCTCTCTTTTAAGTCCTACTCGTTGAAATTTCTATTCGTTCGTAACTGACAACTTACTCGCTCCGGGATGACATATCTTATTATTTATTATTTTTAACTTAACGCTTCTACTTGTTTACATTTATTTTGGAAATGTGAACGGCTCAAAACAAAGGAAATACATTAAAATAAAATATAATAAAAACCAGTAAGGAAAGGCTAAAGTTTGGCGTGGTCGACTATATGATACCCTACACCATTTTCATAACAGAATAAGTACAAAACGAATCAAATTCACAACATTGAGAGATATATTTTACATATTTGGTCGATATTTAAACTACACTGCCAAATTTCATAAATATTAAATAAACTTTCTACAGCACTTTGATACCAACTTTAAACGAAAACATATATGGGGGCTATATAAATTTCAAAAGATTTTTATCAAACTTAGATATCGTTATTTCTGTGTCAAGAAATTCCTATCTACCAAATTTTAAAATGAGCGGATGTAAAATGAAGCTTCTATGGCACGTTGATACCAAATTGGAAGGAAAGTATATATGGGGCCTATATCTAAATCTAAACCGATTTCTTTCAAATTTGAAAGTGTTCATTCCTGAACCAAGTAACTCCTTTATGCCAAATTTGGTAATGATCCGTTGTAAAATTTGATTTATATAGCGCTTATATGACAAATCGGATGTAAAAATATATAGGGCCTATATCTAAATCTGAATCGATTTTCACCTGTTTCAATAGGAATCATCCTTGGGCCAAAATTAGCATTCTGCTAAATTTCATCACGATCAGACCACAAATACGACCCGAACTTTCATTACAACGATACATATACAGGCGCATAGACGGAAAAGGTTAATTCGACTCAGGAAGTGATTCCAAGTAGATCGGTATAATAAACTATGGATCTCTTCTCCTTTTGGGTGTTACAAACAAATGCACAATCCTGGACCACAGTAGGGTGTAGGGTATAACAATCACATTTAAAAAAAATCAGCCAAAAATTATTTGCCTTTGTTTCTTATTGGACACATCACATGTGTATTGCAAATCTAATCAAACTCGACGAAATTTCCATAATAAAAAAACATAGTTACATTTCTTTCACCAGATGCCATTTTAATAAATATTAGGAAACAATCAACGGAAAAATGCTAACATTTCTAACGCCGTTCAAATAAACTTCAGAATAAAAATTTAACATAAACGACACTACGCGGTCAGAAAATTTGTAAACAAAAAGTAAATGTCGTTTGAGTTATTTTTGTTTTGACTTTTTCTTCGTAACGGTACATTTGTCAGCTGCGAAATTTTTACAGGTGATGGAAATTGTGTTTCTTAATCGATTTTCATCAAAAAACGAAAATCGATAATTTTGTCGGTTAAGTTTTTTGGGCGGTTAGGGCTCGATATGTCAGCTACAGTTTCTGAAAAATATAATGTTATATTTCGAAGTATGAGTAAAAGGCAAAGAACTCTTCAATGTGTAAATGATCCCGACAATTTCTGCTACATCTGCGGAAAATATGTAATTAAAAAAAATCGACGTGCGTTTAGTAAAATAATATAAGAAATGCTCGTATATGTGCAATATTTTGTTATACGAATTAAAAATATGAACGAACCTTTGACACCTAGTATTTTGTGTAATTCGTGCAATGTAAATCTTACTCGATTGAGTAGTGGAAGCATGCGGTATGTACTTTACAATTAATGTATTACAATATTTTGTGGAATAAAACGTTTTCATTTTAGACATCACGTGCAATTTGGAATGCCAATGATTTGGAGACAACCATTTATCACGATACGGACTGCTATTTTTGTCTAAGTAAACAGATTGGAGGAGGAAGGAGCATTCGCTGGAGTAATGGTGAATGAACATTCGGAAACAATACTAATTCCCAAGTGCCCAAGTATAGCTAACAGCCTAATTACGGAAACATCATCAAGTTCAACTGAGTACTCAACTCTGAGCAATTCAAGTTTGAGTCAGAAGTCATTGCTTTTAACTCAGTTTCAACTCAATGATCTAGTGAGAGATTTAGAACTGACCAAAGATAAGGCAGAACTACTTGCATCTCGGATGAAACAGTACAATATTTTGGCCCCAGATGTTAACATATCAAATTATAGAGTCAGTGATATAACATATGCTTTTGCAAGGACATTCCCGAATTGTTCGAGGAACTTAATCAAACATACAATTCAAAGTAATTTTGCACAACGGAAATCAAAAACCGTCGATTCCCATTGCTCATGCTGTCAACACTAAGGAATCTTACGAAACAATGGCTAAATTGATAAATTACGACTGGGAAATTTGCGATTTAAAAGTAGTTGGGATGTTATGTGAAATGCAAGGCGGATATACAAAATATTACTGTTTTTATGCCTCTGGGATAGCCGTGCTCGCGAAGATCATTACAGAAGAAATAAATGGCCAACAAGAAAACACATTGGGCGAAAACAACATAAAATACAAACCTCTCGTCCAAAAAGAAAACATTATTTTGCCACCACTGCATATTAAGCTGGGGCTCTTTAACAATTTTATAAAAGCATTAAGGAAAGATGGCAATTCACCCTCATATTTAAAAAGTTTATTTAAAAGTTTTTCTTTTCAAAAAATCGAAGAAGGGGTTTTTGATGGGCCTAAAATAAGGAAACTGATGGAAGAGGTAAATTTCGAATCATATTTGACGTCGGTAAAATTGAGGCATGGAGGTCGTTTAAGCTTGTAGTTTCAAATTTCCTTGGATCCAATAAAAGCCCGCAATATGAAACAATGATTACTGATATGTTAAGAGAACCCGATTCCGAAATCTACAAGAACTCACAATTACTTCTAATGAAACTTGTACATGTAAATAAACTCAAATGTACATAATATAAATAAAAGTAACAAATAAAATCGCTATTTAAACAGAAATTAAAAAAAAAAGTTTTTTGAAATTCTCTTACCTCTACCAAAAGGGGTAATAATATCTACATTTATCCATAGATTTTTTCAAATAGGCATTCTTTTCTTCGCTAGGATGCAAACTTTTAAAAAATAAAATAAAATATTTTTGTTTCTATTTTTTCTGTTTTTTTTCGTCCCAGTAATTTTTTTTTTAAATTCTACTTTTTCCAATTTGTTTAATGACTGTTACTAAACCACTGTTTCTAAGTGAAAGAGATATTTCCAACGTTGGTAGCCCACATTAATAGCTTCAATTTAACGCATACGTCGACCTGATCGGGCATATACTCCAAAAATTATAGTGCTAATACTAAGGGATGATAATAGTATTTGTAATAATAAATTTAAAAAAAAAATGTATCCATAAAAAATTTTTGGTTTTGATTTTATATAAGAGTATGCCACAATCTATACAAAAAAAAGTTTTAGGTCTGAGACACAATTTTTTTTTTGTTGCATAGTGTAAGTTTTTAAATTTTTCCGTATTAGCGCCAACTGTTTACATATTTGATATTTCTGAGACTAACCGGAATGTTTATTTACACACTGACAACAGTTAGCTCTTCCAAATGTTAGACTATGTCTATTGTTCTACATTTTTTGTCCAATTATTCATTTATTTCAAAAGAACATTAATAACAAATGTTATTTACGCTTCACCAACTTTTTTTCATCACTTTAACGCTATTTTTCTTCTGCCGCAGCCAAAAAATTGCCGCCGTCAACAATTTTGAATTTGATTCATTCTCATGATTCTTTGCGACGATTCGATTTTGTGGGTTAAACAAATACTATAAATAATACGCATTTATCTAGCCCTATGTTGGGGGCTTATGGGGATGCTAGCAACATCCACAGGGTCACGCCCAGGGTTACCGTTGGGAAATATCAAAAAGTGGCACAAAAAGGGTATTTTTTCGAAAAAGGGTCACAAGATCATCAAATAAAGTGGCACGCCTTTTAAGGTACCTATATAAAGAATACTACTATAAAAAAATAAAAACTTCACAAAAAACCAAAAGGTTAACATAAAAAGTTCATTGGAGTACATCTCGTAAAGTATTCCTGAAGACTATTAACATATGATGATGCCTAAACTGACCATGTACATTTTCGATGTTACCAAAATTTAAATCCATGTACGAGTATATAGAAAGATTTTTCTACAATTTTGTGATGAAAAAATGTAAAAAATTTATTATATTATATATACACTAAACATTTTTATTAAAATTTGAAAAAAAAATATTTATCGAAATGGACTTGGTCGGTTTATGCAATATATCCTCGATATAAGTACCAGTGTTTTACACTAAAACAAAAAAAAATGCTACATAAAACTTTTTGTGATGTATACTATCTAAGTATGTATATGAAATCACATGTATTATTTATTCATCGAAATGAACTTGATTTTTTCATTCCGATAATTTATATGGTTCTTTACGTACATTAGTACAGTACGTACAATGCTGTTAAAATAGTGTAAAAATATGATTTTTTACTAAAGAGAAAAAAGTGGCGGAATTGTGTAAAGTGGTGCCGAAAATGTGAGTGGCACATTTATTATCTCAAAAGAAAAGGGGCGTAAAAGTATCATGTCCGAAAAAAGGGGTCAAAATTGCCCCTTTAGTCGCAGAACGGTAACACTGGTCACGCATCGTATGTATCATAATTCATCACTCACGTTACGTTGCTCACTAACTTTGGTCTTAAAACAACAATCAGCTGATTCGTGGTTTCAATGCCAGTGTTGCCGCTGGAAAATTTTTTCCGGCCCAAAATTTACTTCATCTGCCCAAATAAAAAAACAAGTAAAGACGGATTAAGAATCGTATATACCTTCCACCGTGGATCGGGTACAAATAAACTAATTGTACCAAATTTCTGCGATATTCGTTGAAATTTCCGGTTTTTGCCACGATACAAAGTCAAATCTAGAGGGACCTTTGTATGGGGGCTATATCAAAACATGGACCTATGACTACCGTTGTTCGTGTGAAGAATTCCGGATATAAATAAACCCAAGTTACCAATTTTCAGCCCGATCAGTTGACATTTGTTGTCCCAATGGCGTTAAAAAGTAAAATCGATGAGATGCTAATGGGGGCTATATTAAAAATGGACCGATATTGCCCATTTTCATGTTAACTGCAGCTATAAGAAGTATCTATACCAAATTTCAGTCATCTAGCTCAATTATTGTAGACGGACATGGTTATATCGTCTTAGAATTTTAAGACGATTAAGAATATATGTATCTATATGGGCATTTCCTGCGTTGCGCGGCAGGAATTTCATTAGTTTTTTTCCCATAAATTCCTTGATATTGATGTTAGGAATATTATTGCTTTTAGCTAATTTGTAAAGTCTATCGAGCTTAATAACACTGAATTTAACGAATTTTTTATTAATAAAAAAAAAAAATCTTAAACATAAACGATATATGTATAGTTATTTATGAATGTAATGGGTTGAAAAATTTACGTTCAGCGGCGGTGGAACTGTGTAAATTAAAACAGAAGCTTGAAAGATTGGCGAAACATTTTTATAAGGGCAACTTTTCCCAAACAAGAGTAGAGTTTAGTGTCGTTAGACGGAGTAAATTCCACACTGTTATAATCAAGTCAGGGTAAAATTCAAAAAGCATAGGGAATTTCTTAACAAGTAGCAATATTGAGAAATCTTAATTGAAAAGCACGATTTCAGGGGTTATCATATTTAACAGCTTTAAACTTTCATTTTTAAAATCTATTCAATTTTCTATTTGACAGCAATTCTATGTAAATTCCAAAATAGCTGATTTTACTTCTGTTTTTCTGATTGAGTTAAATCATTTTGAATGCAATTTTCCGCCTTTGAGCCAATAAATATTTTGGAAAAGCCAAAGTTTGATTGATTTTATTTTTGTAGTCAATGTCTATCCCGTTCTTTTTTTATGAAATTGCTTAATTTCAGAAGATATTACATTTCTTGCTTGCCCAAAAATCCACCCAAACTACAAATTTTTAATGTTTTCTGCCCAAATTTATTCCGAAATGCCGAAAACGGCAACACTGGTGACAGTTCCAAAAAATTTCTTTTTTTCAACGACGAACTTCGAACTTGTGTGTTGTGTGTGCTATATTTATATTAATATATTTAAATAATAATGTATTAAAATAAAATACAAGATAAAAATACAGGGATTTGAGACATCTAAAATGGGAATTTTGTAATAAAGAAAGTCAAAGGAACCAGCACACAAAACGGAATCGCATAGAAGCCTCAGAATTCTTTATTCTTGTAAACCAATCGATACGAAATTATAAATTATTCATTTAAGCATAAACTTTAAGAGGTTACACCAAAGAAAAAGGGGAAAGCTTGCAACGACACACAGGTATGTAATAAGTGTATGGTTCTTGACGATGTATATATTAATCTTATCATCGATTTACCTTTTACCCACCGATAAATTAGCTGTTAATCTTTTCAAGTATCTGACAAATTGTTGTTGTAATTCCACAAAGCCAGAGGGAGGGTAAAGTTTACTTAATTGCCGGAGAAAGGAAAATATAGTGTGCAGTGTAGTAGATCTGGTAAATATTGAAAATTGATATTTGGGATACATAAATTTCCTGGACGACGTGGTTAATCACACAGTATTTTAATAGTTATATTTGAAAATGCATAGATTTCCTGGACGATGTGGTTATTGACACATTATTTTAATAGCTATTTCTAGATGAGTTACATTGTCAACTATTCTAAAACGAAAATGTTGAAACCACGAGTATTTTATACGGGTAATAGTTTGGCTGAGGTAGAAGACCTCCGACATTTCTGAAATAAATTCTAGTATACATAGAGGGAGATCTCAAGATCAACTCCGGTATAGAGGAAGATCTCTAAGATAGATAAAAGTATAAAGAGGAAAACTAACACCTTCTAAGTGTATATGCAATATTTCTAATAATAGAGACAGACCTCCGACATCCTCTCAAATATGGAAACATCTCTATAGTAATATAAGTAAATAATAAGACCTAATAGTTCGATTCTAGTATAGAGAAATCCACTGATGTCGACTCAATAATGAGAAAGTCCGCTGAGGCAGACTATAATATTGTGGAGGACCCCTGAGGTCAGGTAGAATGTAAAATATAGAGAATTTAAAATAAAGGTTACTGTGATCGACTTTAAGCTATAAGAAGAATTGTGCCCTCGAATGTAGGAAACTCCTCTGATCGGCTCTAATATAGACGAAACACTCTTAGGTTGTATCTAATAAGGGATACAACTTCTGATGTCGACGCAAAACATTAAAAATATTTCTGAAGTAGACTCAAAAATAGGGGAAGACATCTGACGTCTATTCTGATACTGAGATAGACTTTCGAAGTCGGTCCTAATATAATGTAAAACATCTAAGTTAAACTCTTATTTATATAGAAAAATACATGTAAGGTCATTTCATATACTCGTATAGAAACATACGTCGAAGGTTTTCTCTGGGATAGAAAAAGTACCTAAATGCTAAGGTTAAAATAAGTTTAGTGCTAAGAGCGCCTTTCCTTTTCTACCGTTTGTCTCGGACCCTTTGAAAATGCAGCATATCCAATTTCTTCGTATAACCCATTTTAATTGCATGTTTAATTATGTCTACACTATTTCAATTCTTTCCTTCTTTCTATTTCCAGTTCTCTCGTCTAACAATCGTAACGACTACAACATTCCACAGACTACAAAATCGTCCAATTGTTTTTGGGCCATAAGCAGCTGACATTAGAAAAAATTACAGAGAAATAGTTCAAACACTTGCTAAGGATCCCACACTTATTACCCTTCACACTCGACTGCTACTGCGCTGCAATAATAACCACAATAACGTCTCCGCCTAACAGAAGGATATTCACAGGACGTAAACATAGCAGAAACAAAACGAAAAAGAAAAACAGCAGTGAATAAACCAAACACATTGGCGTGGTGTCATTTTTTAAATATCACGCATACGATTTTAAAATATAATTTTTCATATATTCACAACGCAGTTGATTTGTAGACGTCATAACTGACACCACCGACCACCGGAGTCAACGTCAACAAAGTCGGTCAATATGTTATCCCGCTTACGCGATTTTCTAACACGTCATCGTCGGAAATTTATTGTGACTGGTGTGGTGATTGGCGGAACATTTTTCGCCTTCAAATATGCTCAAAAGAAACTTATCGAAATGCAAGAAAAACAGGCCAGAGACTTTTTGGACAAGAGTCGTCGTTTACAGCACTTTGAATCCACAGAGAGGACATGTAATCAAGTGATTCTTGGCATGGGCGCTGAACTGATACAGGCCATAATAAAAGAATGCTCTACAGATGATTTTCTGGCGCAACTAAGAGAAAATCCTCCCAATAAATTGGAATTATGGGAAGAAATGAAAATTGAGTCTTTCACCCGTTTAACTACCTTCATATATGCTTCATCAATGCTGGTAGTGGCTTTGCGGGTACAACTGAATATATTGGGTGGATATTTATACTTTGATACTACAACCACAACGGATAGCGGCAAAAAACCTAAGATAAGCGATGATTTGAAGCAACAGTACCTTTCACTAATCCGGTATTTCATACAAGAGGGTGGCCTGTCGGAATTGGTGCGTTTAGTGCGCTCAAAAGTCATTGCAGTTATGCGTCAGTTGCCTCTGACAAAACCTTTAAGTTTGGCCGACACAGAACAATTGTTCTGGTCTCTACAAATGGCCATAAACAGTGACCCCAGTACAGATCCCTGCTCGAAAATGTGCAAGTATCTATTACCAACGCAATTACCTGACTATGTCAGTGGAGGCCCACAGCTACAGAAAATGTTTAACGAAACTCTGGATATGTTGGAAAGCGATGATGCCAGTTCTGTTTGCTCCAACAACATTTGCAGAGGTTTTTCACTGGCTGTTGATGCTATAGCTGATAATTACAAGGAAACTGTGATGCCTGCCGTCAGTCAACAATCAGCAGAACAAAGTGACTTTTTCAATATCAATAACATCCAAATAGCTTTAGCCCGAGTCATCCCCATTGTAAGTGGCTTAACGTCTAAAGGCTTTGATAGCAATACTCGTCCACAAAACTTGGCCACTTCGCTGCTAACATTTTATGTGATCTCCGAGAAGTCGAAAGTTTTAGGGGCCAATGTGTATGAAACTTTTTCGTCGGCGTAAAACACGAACGTGGTGCATGCATGGATCTTTTAGCTTTATAATTACAAAATAATATATGTATTTGGCGCTCCTTCCGTATGCGCTGGTGTATATACAAAAAAACCCGTCTTTTGTTTGAATATATAGAGACATCTATTTTTATATACTTCTAAACAAGGATTTGTGCGTTATTTATTTCAAATAATCTACATCAGCTATAACATTTTGTTAACTCAGTCTATATTGCGAAATCTACACAGGGGTTTGTCACTAATCTTCATTCCTTTTTTTTTGATAAGGTTTTTAAATTAAAATAAAAAAACAGAAAAATTTAACATGAACAAAAATATAAAACGGAACGGAAATTGTACAAAAATAATAAAATTGCAAAATGTGGACAAAGTAGAAAACGTTTAGTTTTATTTAAGAATATGCATGTAAACATTTAAAATTGTCGGTAATTAAAATTATTATAGGCAATAGAACTAAATTTTTGAAGTCTAATCTGCCATTGCCATACTAATCGCTTTGAAATTTGTTATGGATGCATTTGACACAATGGCACACGAGACTCACATGAACCCATTTTTGAAAATCTTGCCGAAGGGATGTACATAATATTTTCTGGTAAAATTTGGAATCCTAAAGACAAAAAAATATTAAATTATTTTACAATAATTTTTTTTAGCATTCCAATTTTCATGGAGTGTGCCTCTTGTATTTGGACTATATTAGCTGTACTAGATTGATGTATAAGCCCGATAGAGTCAGGATACGCTTTAAATTTAAGGTAATTATGAGGGCTACAAAAGTTACGTATTATACTTTTACGCAGAACCTTTGGTTTAGTAACAATCATCAAAAATATGAAGACAAATCGCTTTTTTTTGTTGAAATAGCGATTTTTGCTTGCACAAAAAATTCTATAGAAGATAGAAAAATATTTTATTCCTAATTTTCAAAGCTAGCGTGCTAACGAATAAAACAATGTCTATTTTAAAAAAAATCTGTGGATAAATGTACAAGTTATAACCCGTACTTAAAAAGTAAATGAAATTAAAAAACAAGTAAGAAAGTTTCAGTCGGGTAAACCGACTAAGGTATACCCTCACTTTGTGAGTAATGTAATATTGAATATTACTCGAATTATTCTGTCAATTTGTGTGGGAGTTACCAGAAGGGGTTTATATAATACACCTTTTTTTCGCTGAACATTAGATACTTTAAATTCATTGCACTGTGCCGACTTATAAGCATTTATGTGCACTGGTATAAACGTTATGAGACATTAAATTGTGGTATGATTTGGGAATTTTTGTGTGGGAGGTACAAAAAGGGGCGTGGCAATAACGCCCATTTTTCACAGGGCTATAGACACTATAAAAAAATTACACTGTAAAAAATTTCAAGTATTTGTATACACTGGTTTTAATGTTATAAGCTGTTAACTTTTGGTGCAAAAAGGTACCTTTGTGTGGGAGGTACCAAAAGGGGCGTGGCAACAACACCCATTTTTCCCTGGACTGTAGGCAATATAAAAGCATAATACTGTACAAAATTTCAAGTATTTTTATACACTGTTATTAATGTTATAAGCTGTTAACTTTTGGTGCAAAATGGTGCATTTGTGTGGGAGGTACCAAAAGGGACGTGGCGACTTCGCCCATTTTTCTCGAGTTGATAGCGACTAATAAGCTAATACTATGCGTGAAATTTCAAAAGATTCGAATAAGTAGTATAGCAGTTATTAAAGAATCAATATTTCCAACATTTTAACCATTTGTGGGGGAGGTACTAGAAGGAGTGGACCAATATGGCCCATCTTCGAACTTAGCCGGAGATAGAAAAAAATATTACCACATACCAAATTTGAGGTCAATCGGTTACTCCTTTCGAGAGTTATCGTGCGCACCAGCCAGCAGACACACAGACAGACAGACAGACGGACGGACATTGCTCATTCGACTTAAAATGACCCAAAACGGATTTCCTCCGAACATACTTGGGGTCTTAGGTCACTCCTTCGACGTGTTACACTTTTTTCCGTAGCAAATGATATATACCCTCGTCACACTAAAGTGAGGGTATAATAAAAACTTGTTTTATTCTGACCATTTTGTTTGCGAGTTGTCAAGACGGGTTTCAAGTGTTTGTATGCACTGGAATCGATGTTATAAGGCTTTAAACGTTGTGTAATGTAGTTATAGGTATTGTAAAAGCATCCTTCTGTAATGGCCCAAAACTGATTTCCGCCAAATATACTTGAGGTCTTAGGTCGATTCCTCGTTCACAATAGTGAGCCTATAAAAACAAAATCTTCAAATCGCCAACAGCCCAGCGTCGATTCAAAACCTCAAAGATAGAATTCATGAGACTATCGAGGACATAGGGCAGCCACTTTGCGATTTGGTTATGGACAATTTCATGAAAAGGATATGGTCCTGTAAGCGTGGTCGTGGTGGCCATTTGGCTGATGTTGTTTTTCATTATTAACGGCATATCTTCCTCATTATTATGAAATAAACATCCGATTATTTATCTTAAAAAATGGAATTTTTCTTTGAATAACAAAATAACACCTCTTGTTGGAAAACCCTTTAACTTGGATAGATGATGTGAGGCGTTTATGTCTGTCAACAAAAATCAAATTTCAACCTTTTGTTTTGTATATGTACATATATAACATTGGCATACACAGTATGCCGATGTCTTTTATTTAAGTCGTATTCTCAAACTTGAGTTAAACCAGTTATTGTGATTGGTCAATACAAATCGATTTTAACACACATTGGTGTTTGTCTCTGCTAAACGTCATGTTGCACAATAGAGGAAATTTTTAAGGATCAATAAATGATCCCCTTAAATGTCCATGATAAATAAATGCTGTTGACCGGCCCAAAACGTGAAATTATCTTCTCACCGAAGTGTTCTCTCAATAAATGCATTGATTGATGTGATATCACACGATTGATGTGATGTCATACGGTGTGATATCACACGATCTTGGTCGCCGGCCCAAAACGTGAAATTATCTGCTCATCGAAGTGAGAACTCAATAAATCCATTGATTGATAAATCCAATTTCGGTCGTAATTGACGGGGTCGATTGGAAAGTGTTTTTTTGGATTTAAAAAAATGGACTTAGCGCAATTGGCGAACGATTATTTTGATAATAAAACTGAATAATTTGTAAACGTTGTTCAGGCGTAAGTCTTTCCATGATGAAATGCCAAACAATACTTAACAAAAATAACATGACAGGATGACACGACCCACACGTGATCTGTCAAAAAAAAAGGCTATTGAAAAAAGTATCTCTACTTAGATCACCCTATATACCTTTCAAGTAGAAACAGTGGGTTAGTAACAGTCGTTACTAATTATAAAATTAGAAAAAAGTTTCATTTTATTTAAAAAAAGAGAATTTCATCTTGTTTGTGTATCCTCACTATTGTGAACAAGGGTATATGTATATCATTTGCTACGGGCCAAAAGGAGTGACCTAATACCTCAAGTGAGTATATTTGGTGGAAATCCGTTTTGAGCCATTTTAGTTCGCTTGAGCAATGTCCGTCCGTTCATCCGTCTGGCTGGCTGGAGCGTAATATAACTCTCAATAGGTGTAACCAATTAACTTCAAATTTGCTACATGTTAATATTTTTTATATCAGGCTAAGGTCGAAGATGGCCCATGTTGGTCCACTCTTTCTAGTAGCGCCCTCACAAAATTTAGTGAAATATTGATTCTTAAATAACTTCTATGGTCCTTATCGCAATCTTCCGCAATCCCACACATACATTGAACGATAAAAATCTAAATGGAAAGTTTGTTTCCAATCGGATGAAAAATTAAAATATGCAAAAAATGCGAGGTCTAGTCTTAAGTAATACATTTATCGATTTCCAAAAAATGCATTGCTTTTCATTAGCATGCTAGCTTTTAAAATACTGAATAAAATATTCTTTTACGATTATTCTTCTACTTTTTTATCGATTTCTTTGTGCTAACAAAAAACGTTTCTTCCCAAAAATACCATAAATACCATAAATTTGGAAAAAATTGGAATTAAAAAAAAAAATTGCTCCTAAACGTTTTTAAATATTTTTTCGTATTAAGGATACCAAATTAAATAATTTGTAAAGTAGTGTAATTAATGGCAGTTAAAACTAGCGATGTTAAAGGAGTTTTCAGAAATCTGGGATTTGTAATATTCATTGTAATTGCAAGTATAAAATTCGCAAATTAAATACAAAAGTCATGTTAATAATTGACGTAATTTATTGTACGTTTTTAATCTCGCTACAGTAAAGCTACCACATCTTACAGTAAAGCTACTCGTTCAATATTTCGAAATTTTATTTGAGATCCTTAAAATGATTAGCTTAGGATTTTTTCTATTTTTGCAAAACTTTTTTTAAATAAAAGTTTATAAGTGAATACCTTCGACTACCCCCGATATTTCACAATCGAATAGCTAAAATTTAACAGATGTTTGTCTTCGTCAATTGTACACATGGCATGAGGACGGACTGACTGACAAGACTGCATGAGAGAGGCCCCCACCACTGCAAGAAAAACACCCCTAATTTTTGTGACGGAGGTAATAATGAGACCACATTGCTGACTTGGTGATTACAATAAAAGTAATAGTAATAATAATAATAATGGGCGAACGATAAGAAATCTAACAAATTATTTTTACGTACAAATATGTAGCCATACAAATAAAAATACACTGACAATAATTTATGCGAAATGAATTTTTAAACTGGTTTGATGATTTTTAAATAAATGACATTTTATTATGTACATATTTGACAAGCTAACTCCTTGCTGTCTACTTTTAGGCGCAAAATATCGACTTTTCATAAATTTACGGTTTTTTTGTTTGCAAAAGAATTTAGAGTAAAACATATATTTATATAAACAAAATAATATAATAATTTAATAGTATTAAAAATATGTTTTTTTTTTCAAAAATTTAGTAATTCAATAGTCAGTATTACGTCCATAGATTTAACTGATAAATATTTTTTTGAAATCCAGGAATATTTTCAGTAAATTGAAAAAAATTTGCGAAAATTTCATTTTTTATATTTTATTATTTTATTTTTTAAGTTTTATTATTTTTTGTATAGCATACAATCTAGTTAACAATTTTGCTAATTTTTTTTAAAAATTTTATTCGAAAAAGGTTCATTTTTTTAACAAGAATTTGTAAAAAATATTTTTTTTTAAGAATAATTTTAATTATTAATTTTATTATTAAATATTTTGTGAGCAATGTTCTTCCGTTCGTCTGTCTGATGACTGGTGTGCACGATAACTCTCGAAAGGATTAGCCGGTTGACTTTAAATTTGGTATGCGGTAATATTTTTCTCTATCTCCGGCTAAGTTCGAATATGGCCCATATTGGTCCACTCCTTCTAGTACCTTTCCCACAAAAGGTTAACATTTAGTGAAATATTGATTCTTAAATAACTACCATACTACTTACTCGAATCTTCTAAAATTCCACCTCAAGAAAAATTGTACCCTTTTGGTACCTACCACACAAATGGACCATTTTGGACCAAAATTTAACAGCTTATAACTTTAATGCCAGTACATACAAATACTTGAAACTTCGTACAGTGTAATGCGTTTATAGTACCTAGAGTCCAGAGAAAAGTGGGCGTTATTGGCTCGCCCCTATTGGTACCTCCCACACAAATAGACCATTTGGCACCAAAAGTTAACGTCTTATAACTTTAATGCCAGTACATACAAATATTTGAAATTGTGTACAGTGTAATGCTTGTATAGTACCTAGAGTCCAGAAAAAGGTGGGCGTTATTGGCACGCCCCTTTTAGTACCTCCCACACAAATGGGCCATTTTGCACCAAATGTTAAACAAACAAATATTTTTGAAAAAAAAATGGAGGTTGAACCACATATAACGGGTGATCTAAGTAGAGATACTTTTTTCAAAAGCCTTTTTTTGACAGATCACGTGTGAGTCGTGTCAAGCTGTCATGTTATTTTTGTTAAGTCTTGTTTGGCATTTCATCATGGAAAGACTTACGCCTGAACAACGTTTACAAATTATTCAGTTTTATTATCAAAATAATTGTTCGCCAAAAAAACTTTCCAGTCGGCCCACGACCTTGACACCCATGAACAATGTTTTAGCTCTCGTTAAGAGCTATATTTTTGCCATTGACCGATTCCCGATCCGACGTACCGGAATCATCGGTCCATATTTCTTCAAAAATGATGCCGGTGAGAACGTAACCGTCAATGGCGACCGTTATCGTGCCATGATAACCGACTATTTGATGCCTGAAATTGAAGCTCGTGATCTCAGCGACATTTGGTTTCAACAAGACGGCGCCACTTCCCACACATCGCATCAATCAATGGTTTTTTTGGGAGAACACTTCGGTGAGCAGATAATCTCACGTTTTGGGCCGGTCGATTGGCCACCAAGATCGTGTGATGATATAATCTTCAAAAAATAAATGCCAAAAAAATGTTCTTTCAAATGATAATAAACATTCGCCATACAATTTGAATTTTCTGTGTTTTTTTCTTTAAAAAGGTAGGGAACCTCGAAATGGATCACCCTATAGAATGTCAGGAAAGTGTTTTTTACATCGCAAAAAATTTGCTTTGTAATACACGTTCTTGGAGAAACACAATTTTGATTTTTTTTTATAAAAGTATTTTCTTTCGATATTTGTAAAATATTTATTTCTTTTTTTTGAAAAAAAAATAGAGGTTGAACCACATATAACGGGTGATCTAAGTAGAGATACTTTTTTCAAAAGCCTTTTTTTGACAGATCACGTGTGAGTCGTGTCAAGCTGTCATGTTATTTTTGTTAAGTCTTGTTTGGCATTTCATCATGGAAAGACTTACGCCTGAACAACGTTTACAAATTATTCAGTTTTATTATCAAAATAATTGTTCGCCAAAAAAACTTTCCAGTCGGCCCACGACCTTGACACCCATGAACAATGTTTTAGCTCTCGTTAAGAGCTATATTTTTGCCATTGACCGATTCCCGATCCGACGTACCGGAATCATCGGTCCATATTTCTTCAAAAATGATGCCGGTGAGAACGTAACCGTCAATGGCGACCGTTATCGTGCCATGATAACCGACTATTTGATGCCTGAAATTGAAGCTCGTGATCTCAGCGACATTTGGTTTCAACAAGACGGCGCCACTTCCCACACATCGCATCAATCAATGGTTTTTTTGGGAGAACACTTCGGTGAGCAGATAATCTCACGTTTTGGGCCGGTCGATTGGCCACCAAGATCGTGTGATCATATAATCTTCAAAAAATAAATGCCAAAAAAAATGTTCTTTCAAATGATAATAAACATTCGCCATACAATTTGAATTTTCTGTGTTTTTTTCTTTAAAAAGGTAGGGAACCTCGAAATGGATCACCCTATAGAATGTCAGGAAAGTGTTTTTTACATCGCAAAAAATTTGCTTTGTAATACACGTTCTTGGAGAAACACAATTTTGATTTTTTTTTATAAAAGTATTTTCTTTCGATATTTGTAAAATATTTATTTCTTTTTTTTTCAAAAACAACAGCTTTACTCAAGAATGCCAACTAATAGAAAAAATCGTCTAGATTTCGAAGTTGATTATCTCATAATACATAATAGTGTTATAATTTGTGTTAATCCTACCTGTCTGGACTGACAAAGTTAGTGAGGTTATACTTCAGTTGATTTGTTCAAATCAAACTTAATTTTCGTAAATTTTCTCTGTATACCTTCATACATACATATAATATAATGATAATAAACTGTAAATCACAATAAACTGTATACTCGTAGCGGAACTTAAAGTTTTCACCATATGTGCAAATGGATAATGCGTACAAACATGCACAAATCCACACACACAGCCAGAGATAAAATAACCGCCAAGCCAACAATAACAATGTTCAATACAAATAAGCAGAAAGGACCATTAATGTTTACATGGGAATTAAATCGCTGCACAGCTGATGTGTAAAACTTCCCTTTGCTTTGTCTGTTTTTTTTTTTTGTAGAGGATTTTTCTTTCACTACCAACAAATGAGCAAAATAAGGGAGCAGCAGTTTGTCTGCCAATGTTACTCTCAATACTCTCACATAGCAAAAAAGAGTACGAAAAAGGATAATGCGCAACTACTGTTACTGTCGTTGTTTTTCTATGGAATACCACACTTAACTTTTGACTTAACTTTTCAGAGATTCTCCGAGTGAGCAGAGCAAAAGCAAAAATATTTTTTGTGATGAAAATCAGTTGCAAAGTTACGTGATTACAGGATACAACAAAGCGGTGGTGGTTGTCGTTTTTCTATGTATGTGGCCAACAGATTTTTTGTGCTGTTTCTTCCTAAGATGAGATGAAGAGGAAAAAACAAATGTGAAAAATAAAATTTCCTTAAGACCCCCTCAAAAAAAAGAAAGAAAATATCCGAAAAATTCTAAAAAAATAAGTAATAAAGTTTTAGTAAAAAAAAAAACAAAGAAAGAAAAGAAAAGAAAACCTTGTTGTTGGTCGGGAAAGCAAAGAAAAAATGACTAAGTTCAAGTTGAAAATAGTAAATACAAAACCAACAATCTCTTGAAAGCACCAAGAACCGTAGAAAATTTGTGGGATAGCCCCCCCAACAGCCCCCACCAAAGTCTGTTTCGTTTTTAAGGAAATTATGTAAAAAAATCGTGGCGTGTGTGTGTAGAAAAAAAGTAGCTCGTCGTAATGTTTTCGTCTCTTCTACTGTAAATTAAAAATTTCCTTAGACAAAAAAAAAATACAACAAACATATACACTCACCCAGGCACATACACAGTAAGTATCAACTAAAACCATGTTCACATTGAGTAAATATTTGAGGGAAAAAGTTTTCCATATTCCCCAAAAAATAATTGACAAGATTACGAGTTTGGTTTAAACAATCTCTAAGCTTAATTATTCTATTTCGAGCTTAATTTGCTGTTTTTTTGGTTTCTTAATTTAAACAAATACAAGTCTGCATTTATAAACCAAACAAGCTTATTTATTTCTTATTTCATTCTAAACAATTATAAAAGAAATTATGTTATTTATTTAACAAAAAAAAAAACAAACAGCTGATGGCTTGTTTCACTCTTAAGGCCAACGTCAAATTTGCATTTTCCCAGTGTGAACGTACCTTAAATATGTAACATGGATATTAGAAAAATATCTCGTTAAAGCTGTCATTTGAGAAATTAATTAATTATAGCCGAAGGAAGACGTGAACGTGAACGTGAAGAAAGAAAACGAAATGTAATTTAAGTGGCGGGTGGGCGCAAACATTTTTTAACCTTTTACTTTATATCGATTACCTAAAGTTAAATACGAATGAACAAAACTATTTAAAATATTCATGGCATATCAAAACCACAGACATGGACGGACGGACCAGAAATATTTTTCAAATGTTCTTCTTCCTCTTGTTCTTAGTCCTCTTCCTCTCTTTTCCGGTTCCGTTTCTATTCTCATGGCTTTGTTGTTGTTGCTGTAGTTTACCCTTAGAACAAATAATAACAACAACAACAACATCATCAACACAATAACACTAAAAAAGAAGAAAAAGAAATACATCGCGTGCACAAAAACCAACCTAGACATAGTGGAATTGTGTGTATGTACTTATGTATGGGTGGTGTGAGTTTTGTGTATGTGTGTGCGTCTAACTTAAACCCAAAACGTCAACTCCCTATTTGTCCTTTTGGCTGGATATCTTCCTTAACTACAATCCTCACAAAATATACAACAATTAACACAAAAGATGGAACAAATAATTGCATAATATTCAAGCATTCATATTTGGAATTCGAGTCTAAGGATTCCATAAATTTCCCAAGATCCTAAGCATCAAATTGAAGTCAAATAAATAACTATGAATAAAACTATGAAAATAATATTTTTTTTTAAATGCATTGTTTTGTATATTATGATTTTCTAAAATCGACAAAACCGCGTTTCTAAACCGAAAGTCGGTTACCAAAGACATTTCCGTGGTAGGAAACCGATTCATATGTTTACAAAAAAGGCATAACTTGCTGAGAAATCACGATTTAAATGGGATTTTTCTAAACTCATACACCGAGAACCGGTTCTTTCTTTACGATGACCGACATGTTTATAAAAACCATAACTTGCAGAGAAATAAGCAGTATGCATACAATTATAAAAATAATAAAATAGTGTTGTAAAATGAAAATTTATTGTTTAGTATATTAGGTTTTCCAAAACCGAAAAAATTAAAACAAAACAGGTTAGCAAAGAATTTTCTTTTCCATGAAATATAGAACTTGCAGGAAAATAGCAGCTTAAACCTGATTTTTTCAAGACCCTTACACAAAAAACCGGTTTCCAAAATACTTACGAGTAATTCAACAACAGTTCAAGTAATTCAAACTTGCTTAAATCCAAAGAAAAAAATTATAACCCCGTTTGACCTGTTGTTACCTTTACGGTGTAAGCGATAACCGGTTTCCAAAGATGGTCCCTTCCACGAAACCGAAGCTCGTGCATTCAAAATATCCACTGCATTCATCGAAACCCATTACTTGGATAAAAATAACCGGTTTACCGAGATTTTTCTAAACCCTTATACCGAAAAACGGTTCCTAAAATATTTAATTTTTGCATAAAATTCTGAAAATGTTAAATAAAAATGTATTGTTTGGTATATCGGGTTTTCTAAAATCGAAAACAAAATCCCAATAAACCGAAAACCGCTTACCACATAGTCTCTTTTTAACGAAACCGAACTTCTTGCATTAAAAATAACCAATATGTTTATTAAAAAATATAACTCACAGGAAAATTACCGGTTATACCTGGATTTTCTAAACCCTCACGCCGACAACAGGTGTGTAAAATGTTTACTTTTTGCAGAAACACAATCCTACCACGCCCACTTTAATTATTTCTTGAATATTTTACATTTGCAACTCTTCAAATAATTCAAACTTACTACAAATAAAACAAAGCAAAAAAAAATAAAAAACCGGTGACCGGTTGTTTTTTTTACGGTTCGTGCTTGCAAAATAACCGATTTGTTCATCAAAAACCATGACTTGCAGAAAAATAACCGATTTACATGGGATTCTTTAAGCAGTAGCACCGAGAACCGGATTCCAAAATATTTACTTTTTGCAGAAACCCAATCGTGTCATGTCCAGGTTAAATATTTTTTGGATATCATACATATTCCGCTGTTCAAGTAATTCGGTCTTTCTTCATAGATTACACAGTGCGACAAAATAAACTCAAGTTGAGAAGCAAATGACGCGATACTATTTTTCCTGTAGGGCTTGCCCCAAAATCCGGATTTACGGGTAAAAAACCGATTTTCTTGCCTTTTTTCACTTGAACGCATATAACTATGTTAATTATTAACCGATTTTCAATCGCTGTTTTTGGTTTTTGGACTGTCGCACTGTGTTATACGCCTATATACTCTTACATATATCATTATCGCAAAGAGTAAAAAACGTTTAATCGGTATGCATAACCGGTTTACAAAGGGCTTCTTTTCCATGAAGCCGAACTACATACATATATTCGAAATAGCCAATGTGTGTATCAAAACCTAAACCGGTTATCAATTTCGTATCGTATTTTTCGAAATGACACCTTTTAACACAACACAATAATTGTTTTTTGGCATTTCTGGTATTTTTGCTTTTTTTAATTTGGTTCTCCTTAATGCCAAAGAATGGGATCACTTGAAATATCTATTACTACGTAATTCCACCTTATTAGCAGAAATAATTTATAATTCAATATTTGTTTAATATCATACATATTCAACTGTTTAGCTAACTCACTAGCGCTGCAAAGATTGTCTGTTGTATAGCTATTCAAATAACAAAAACATCTATAAAAGAAACGGTTAACCAGCATAAACTACTTTTTTAAGAAATCCAACTACATGTAAAGTTACCTATGTGTTCATCAAAATCCGATTAGAACATTACCTGCAGAAAGGTAACCGGAGAACAGGTTACTAAAATTTGTACTTTTACAAATATCAAACATCAATTCCTACGAAATAATCGTGTTCTTTCTCCCTTCTTTCCAGAATATTCCCCCGATTTCCCAAACTTTTAATAAATGTTATAATTATAAGGAGAGAATTTTTTCCACATTTAAATTGTCGTGAAATTGTCTTCCTTCTTTCCAGACTATTCCCCCGATTTCCCAAACTTTTAATAAATGTTATAATTATAAATAGAGAATTTTTTCCACATTTAAATTGTCGTGAAATTGTCACGATGGAATGGGAACTTGATATCGGTCCTTATGTTAGCAAAATCAATCTCTTAAACAGTGTTTTTTTTTATCGAATTCCACCTATTGTGATGTATAAGGAATACACACAAGAAATATTCTTTACCTTGAGCCAATAATATTGCCATTAATCAATTCAATCTCTACTCTGTTAACGCAATAGGAAAAAAACTTGGTCACTAATGACGTATAGTATAGCTCCAAACCTAATTACAAAGGATAAGTAAGTCCCTATGTGAACATAGAAATACTATATGTGCATAAACTACATATGGGCAATTCCACGGTGTCGAACATGAACGTCGTACACATTCAAAGTGATTTAGATTCATCTTTTACATAAACTTATAGATCGTTAATAGTGCTATCACTGTTGTTTTAGTCTTTTTCAGGCGAGGTATTGATTAGAAAATAAAGACAAAAAAGGAGCGGTTCGAACGCGACAAAAATAGAAGTAGTTTTCGTGAACATCTTTAAAAACATGAGATTCAGCGAAATCACAAAGAATATGTTAAAGATGCAAATATTAAAATGTAAAAAAATATTAAAGTTTTGAATTCTCTTTGTTTGGGTAGTTCTTTTTAATTTAATTTTTATGTTGGTTCGAATGCGACATGTCGAACGTGACATTTTTTCCATGACTATTTTTAAATAAAACAAGTAAAGAGGGATTAAGTTCGGTAATGCCGAATATTATATACCCTCCACCATGAATCGCATATGGCTGCTTTCGGGTACAAATAAACTCAATATACCTAATTTCAGAACAATTCTCTGAAATTTGAGGTTTTTATGGCGTTACGAAGACAAATCTAGAGGGACCTTTGTATAAGGGCTATATAAAAACTTGGACCTATGACTACCATTGTTCGTGTGAAGGATACCGGGTATAAATAAACACCAGTTATCAATTTTCACACCGATCAGTTGACATTTGTGGTCTCATGACGTTAAGAAGTCAAAAATTGACCGATAGTGTCCATTTTCAATCCCAAGTTACCTGTAGCTATAAGAAGTATCTGTAGCAAATTTTAGTCATCTAGCTCAAGTATGTCGTGAAGTTTTTTTTTTGCACCTTCACAAAATGATTGGTGTCGAACGTGACAAACTTCAAATGGATACAGAAAAATTCTATATACATAATTATTTAAACTGATTATTTTTAATGTTGGTATTTAAACAAATTCTATTTGTACCAATAGTTTGATGCACTTGATTTGGATATTTATAGTCTACTGATAACTAATGCTTCTTTTCGGTGTCGAACGTGAGAATAGAATTTGTAGGAGAGATAAGCCAAAAATTACCATTATTTCTCATTCCTTTTGCTTCGTCGCTTTTATTTAAGATAAATTTGCTCTTAGAAAGATTATTTATAATACGCCTCTTTTTACATAAGCCTCTATTTACGAGGTTAATTTTAAAGAAATGTGCTATAAAAATGCGTAAATGAACCAAAACTACAATTTACCACTACGCAACTGTTTTTTTTCTTAAAATGATGAGTAAATACATGTGAAATATTTTCATTTTATAAAAATTTCAATATATTTGTATAATAATAAATTACATTAATGTGATTTTAATGGCTTTAATTTTTTTGATCACGGTAGACCTTTTGGTGGAATTACCCATATGTAGTAAGTGCTTTACAACATCTATAGACTCCCAAGACCATTAGAGTATACTGTGGCTACATATTCACCGAGAAAAATTACTTTAGAAATATTGATGAAATAATTCTGAAAATCATGTGATGTGATTTGTCTTAAATTCAAAGACATTTTCTTTACAATGAGGATAATTTGTTTAACTTTAAGTACAGTGTCCTTCAAAAGCCGGCTTCCACAAAAGGCCGAAAGTGGTCAGCGGTAACGCTGATCCACGGCCCTTCGCTATCGCTAGGGGAGACGAAGAGGACAATTTCTCTAGGGACAAGTATTTCTCTTTGGCCAAGCGGAGAGCCGTCCCATACAGGACCTTAGCATGTCCGGCTGATTAGTCTATCGTAATTTCTCCTCAAAAACCTTTGAAGAGATTAATCGATAGTTAGTTTCGATTCACATGGGGAATTCCTCCCTTTCTATTCATCCTGGAGGAATTTTCCTTTCTATTCCTCCTGCCCCTCTCTCCTATGAACATCCCAATTGCCGCAACTAAAGTCGTATCTTGTTAATCGAGACATACATTAGGACTAACATTGATCACAGGCTTTTGTCTAACCAAACGAAACCGGTTTTTTCTGCAATGGCAGCTTTCTTAGACATATGTAAATGGAGCCTTCATTGAAGGCTCCTTTTATAATATATAAGAAGATTCATTCATAATCTTTTGAGTGAGAGAAGCATTCATTCAGCTAGCTTCTGCTTCAATAGATCTCCATAGATTTGTCAGCAGAGGAAATCCTTAAGGGCCTTTCTGTCTCCCTTAC
Organism: Eudasyphora cyanicolor; assembly: GCA_963930755.1. Classification (NCBI taxonomy): domain Eukaryota; kingdom Metazoa; phylum Arthropoda; class Insecta; order Diptera; family Muscidae; genus Eudasyphora; species Eudasyphora cyanicolor. Next base: position 22,439,228 of record OZ005735.1, on the reverse strand, counting down.
TATGAAATCTCTCCCTTCACGACCTAGCCAGCTTTATTGTATGCTCTCTACCTCCCACTCTTTTAAAGACTATGCAATGTCAGCTTTGATAGACATATGGGGGACATTCAATAACATAAATCCAGCATAAATAGTTACGACTCTATAAAACCTAGGGGTTTTGACAATATACTCGTATAGCGTGATACATTTCGAGGTTCCCTACTTTTTTAAAGAAAAAAATACAGAAAATTCAAATTGAATGGGGAATGTTTATTATCATTTGAAAGAACATTCTTTGGCATTTATTTATTGAAGATTATGTCTATCAAATGTTGGCCGCGGCTACGTCTCAGATGGTCCATCCGTTGAGTCCAATTTTCGATGACTCGTTCGAGCATTTCGATTGGTAACTGGCGAATGACACGCGTGATGTTTTGCTCCAAGGCCTGAATCAAAGCGTGTTTGTCCGCATAAACTTTAGACTTTACATATCCCCACAGAAAAAAGTCTAACGGTGTGATATCACACGATCTTGGTGGCCAATCGACCGGCCCAAAACGTGAAATTATCTGCTCACCGAAGTGTTCTCTCAATAAATCCATTGATTGATGTGGGAAATGGCGCCGTTTTGTTGAAACCAAATGTCGCCGAGATCACGAGCTTCAATTTCAGGCATCAAATAGTCGGTTATGATGGCACGATAGCTGTCGCCATTGACTGTTACGTTCTCACCGTCCGATGATTCCACCGGCCCACAAACCACACCAAACCGTTGTTTTTTCTGGATGAAGTGGCAGCTCTTGAATCTCTTCAGGTTGCTCTTCGTCCCAAATGCGGCAATTTTGCTTCTTTACATACCCATTGAGCCAGAAATGGGCCTCATCGCTGAACAAAATTTGGCTCGAAAACGTCGGATCTTCTTCGAACTTTTCAAGAGCCCATAGAGCGAAGCGATGTCGCTTGGGAAGGTCGGGCGGCTTCAGTTCTATGCTTTCAATTTAAGATCTCAACGTAAAATTCGCCAAGTCGTTCCATACGTCAGTCCGAGTTGCTGCGAACGGCGCCAAATCGACTCTCCACGGTCTTCGTGTACACTCTCAGCTACGGCCGCTACATTTTCTTTACTGCGTGCTGGACGTGGTCTATTCGGTTGAATATTATCCAATAATGAATGCTGGGTCTCAAGATGGGTGATGGTGTTGCGAATAGTACGCTCAGTAGGCCGATGATGTTGACCATAAGTTCAGCGAAGACATTCTGTATCCTCTGCTATTGAATCTCTTCCTACACGTTCTAGGCAGCTTTATTGAAGACTCTTCTTTGCTGTAGTGGCTTTTTTAAACATATGTATGTATATTGGGCCTTCATAAATTCTGCCGCATTAGTTGAGGCTCCGGCAACTCTGATAACAATATTCGACGGTTCATATCCTTTTAATTAAAATACGCATTTCAGAAAGCGTAGGGTTAATGACTTCTATAGATTTGTTATCAGAGGAAAGCTTCACAGGGGACATTCTGTCTCCTCTGCTGTAGAATCTCTCCACAAACATTGGTTTGATTCATTTCTCTTTAAAATAAACAAAACTCATTAGGAAACAAATTTAAATATTGAGGAAATTGAAGGCTCTCTTTCTCTGTAGTAGCTTTTATAAACATATATTGGGCCTTCATAAATTCTGCCGCATTAGTTGAGGCTCTGGCAACTCTGATAACAATATACTACGGTTCATATCCTTTTAATTAAAATACGCATTTCAGAAAGCGTAGGCTTAATGACCTCTATAGATTTGTTATCAGAGGAAAGCTTCAAAGGGGACATTCTGTCTCCTCTGCTGTAGAATCTCTCCATAAACATTGGTTTGATTTATTTCTCTTTAAAATAAACAAAACTCATTAGGAAACAAATTTAAATATTGAGGAAATTGAAGGCTCTTTTTCTCTCTAGTAGCTTTCTTAAACATATATTGGACCTGCATAAATCCTGCCGCATTAGTTGAGGCTCAGGCACTTCTGGAGTTTGATAAAATATATACGAAGGTTCATAACCTTTTAATTAAGATACGAATTTCAGCTAGCGTAGGGTTAACTGACCTCCATAGATTTGTCATCAAGGGAAAGCCTCTGTCTCCTCTGCTGTGGAATCTCTCCATAAACATAGGATTTATTTATTTCTCTTTAAAATAAACAAATTTCATTAAAAGACAAATTTAAATTATAAGGAAATAGTAGAATTTTCCTTATATGTATTAAAGACTAGCAAGTTTGTGAAGCAAAAACATTAAAATAAATTATTTTTTTCAGTGTGCGTACATATGACAGGCGTTGCTATGTGTGTTTAATTACATTTTCCCCATAATTTTCAATTTCAATAACTTTCTCCTTTCTCTACAGCTACTCTTTAAGCAACATACAACCGTACAAAGCAGGAGTCCTCTCCTGCTTTCATGTATGTGCTCATGGCTTTCCCTCTCTCTCTCCGTAGAAATTACCATAAAAGGTTATACGAGTTTAAGATATCAAAAACAATAAAAAATTAGAACAATAACAATATGTTAAGTACTCGTCGTACTTCATACTTCACTTGCAATTTTTTTTTGCTATTCCCCGCCGTTCTCTCTATTACTCCGCCCCCTCAAACTCTCTACCTCCCACTCTTTTAAAGACTATGCAATGTCAGCTTTGATAGACATATGGGGGACATTCAATAACATAAATCCAGCATAAATAGTTACGACTCTATAAAACCTAGGGGTTTTGACAATATACTCGTATAGCGTGATACATTTCGAGGTTCCCTACTTTTTTAAAGAAAAAAATACAGAAAATTCAAATTGAATGGGGAATGTTTATTATCATTTGAAAGAACATTCTTTGGCATTTATTTATTGAAGATTATGTCTATCAAATGTTGGCCGCGGCTACGTCTCAGATGGTCCATCCGTTGAGTCCAATTTTCGATGACTCGTTCGAGCATTTCGATTGGTAACTGGCGAATGACACGCGTGATGTTTTGCTCCAAGGCCTGAATCAAAGCGTGTTTGTCCGCATAAACTTTAGACTTTACATATCCCCACAGAAAAAAGTCTAACGGTGTGATATCACACGATCTTGGTGGCCAATCGACCGGCCCAAAACGTGAAATTATCTGCTCACCGAAGTGTTCTCTCAATAAATCCATTGATTGATGTGGGAAATGGCGCCGTTTTGTTGAAACCAAATGTCGCCGAGATCACGAGCTTCAATTTCAGGCATCAAATAGTCGGTTATGATGGCACGATATCTGTCGCCATTGACTGTTACGTTCTCACCGTCCGATGATTCCACCGGCCCACAAACCACACCAAACCGTTGTTTTTTCTGGATGAAGTGGCAGCTCTTGAATCTCTTCAGGTTGCTCTTCGTCCCAAATGCGGCAATTTTGCTTCTTTACATACCCATTGAGCCAGAAATGGGCCTCATCGCTGAACAAAATTTGGCTCGAAAACGTCGGATCTTCTTCGAACTTTTCAAGAGCCCATAGAGCGAAGCGATGTCGCTTGGGAAGGTCGGGCGGCTTCAGTTCTATGCTTTCAATTTAAGATCTCAACGTAAAATTCGCCAAGTCGTTCCATACGTCAGTCCGAGTTGCTGCGAACGGCGCCAAATCGACTCTCCACGGTCTTCGTGTACACTCTCAGCTACGGCCGCTACATTTTCTTTACTGCGTGCTGGACGTGGTCTATTCGGTTGAATATTATCCAATAATGAATGCTGGGTCTCAAGATGGGTGATGGTGTTGCGAATAGTACGCTCAGTAGGCCGATGATGTTGACCATAAGTTCAGCGAAGACATTCTGTATCCTCTGCTATTGAATCTCTTCCTACACGTTCTAGGCAGCTTTATTGAAGACTCTTCTTTGCTGTAGTGGCTTTTTTAAACATATGTATGTATATTGGGCCTTCATAAATTCTGCCGCATTAGTTGAGGCTCCGGCAACTCTGATAACAATATTCGACGGTTCATATCCTTTTAATTAAAATACGCATTTCAGAAAGCGTAGGGTTAATGACTTCTATAGATTTGTTATCAGAGGAAAGCTTCACAGGGGACATTCTGTCTCCTCTGCTGTAGAATCTCTCCACAAACATTGGTTTGATTCATTTCTCTTTAAAATAAACAAAACTCATTAGGAAACAAATTTAAATATTGAGGAAATTGAAGGCTCTCTTTCTCTGTAGTAGCTTTTATAAACATATATTGGGCCTTCATAAATTCTGCCGCATTAGTTGAGGCTCTGGCAACTCTGATAACAATATACTACGGTTCATATCCTTTTAATTAAAATACGCATTTCAGAAAGCGTAGGCTTAATGACCTCTATAGATTTGTTATCAGAGGAAAGCTTCAAAGGGGACATTCTGTCTCCTCTGCTGTAGAATCTCTCCATAAACATTGGTTTGATTTATTTCTCTTTAAAATAAACAAAACTCATTAGGAAACAAATTTAAATATTGAGGAAATTGAAGGCTCTTTTTCTCTCTAGTAGCTTTCTTAAACATATATTGGACCTGCATAAATCCTGCCGCATTAGTTGAGGCTCAGGCACTTCTGGAGTTTGATAAAATATATACGAAGGTTCATAACCTTTTAATTAAGATACGAATTTCAGCTAGCGTAGGGTTAACTGACCTCCATAGATTTGTCATCAAGGGAAAGCCTCTGTCTCCTCTGCTGTGGAATCTCTCCATAAACATAGGATTTATTTATTTCTCTTTAAAATAAACAAATTTCATTAAAAGACAAATTTAAATTATAAGGAAATAGTAGAATTTTCCTTATATGTATTAAAGACTAGCAAGTTTGTGAAGCAAAAACATTAAAATAAATTATTTTTTTCAGTGTGCGTACATATGACAGGCGTTGCTATGTGTGTTTAATTACATTTTCCCCATAATTTTCAATTTCAATAACTTTCTCCTTTCTCTACAGCTACTCTTTAAGCAACATACAACCGTACAAAGCAGGAGTCCTCTCCTGCTTTCATGTATGTGCTCATGGCTTTCCCTCTCTCTCTCCGTAGAAATTACCATAAAAGGTTATACGAGTTTAAGATATCAAAAACAATAAAAAATTAGAACAATAACAATATGTTAAGTACTCGTCGTACTTCATACTTCACTTGCAATTTTTTTTTGCTATTCCCCGCCGTTCTCTCTATTACTCCGCCCCCTCAAACTCTTCTTCTTTGTATTATTTTGGTGCCGCTCGCATTATTGTTGTATAACAACAAAAGAGAAACAAAAAAACAGAATCCTTTATGCATTATGGAAGATGAACACGGAGAAGAAGACCAACAAACAACAAGAAGTGGTAGGGAAGAAAAGTGAAAAGCTAGCGAGCATCTGACGCCCATTACTCGATACTGATGCCATGTGAGTGAATTGAATGTTTGGGTGTGTGTGTAATGTCGGGGCTCGTGTGATTCGCCTCCAGAAAAGTGTATTGTTGGGCAAAGATTTTCTTGAAGGACTCTTCACCGAAGCACTTGACTTGATCTAATGTTTTTTTTTTCATTTCGTATCATACCTATCATATATATATATGTATATACATATGAACTTATTGTGTCGTGGAAAATTTGTGTGTACACATATTGAAGTATGGGGGCGGCGTGTATAGTTATGTATATTGAGCCATGGTTTTGTTTACATGTTTTTCGAAGAAAGACGTCTTGACACTATTTAACAAAAATAACTTTTTTAAGTTATTCGGGGAAACATACGGTGGTGATGTAAATATACACATTAATATGTACATTTATTCATACATTGAAAGTTGCTCCGCCCGTACTATGCCTCCGTGTTGATGGCGGGAACATATTGAGTGGTAAATCCTTTTTGTTACAGTGGTTTCCAATCTACTATATTAAATATTTTTACAAAAATATTTATTATTTTTTAATGAACCCAAAACAAAAAATTGTTTTATAGCAAAGTTTTTAAATTTTTGTTATTAAAATTTTTTTTGGAAGGTACCTTTGTACTCTTTCACTTTGCATTAGTAACTCTCATCAAATTTTTCAATTTTTTGAAATGAAAACAATGCCTATTTGAAAAAAAACTATGGATAAATGTATAAATAGTCAAAAAACTAATTTTTATTTTGGCTATTTTACAAAAGGGGCGTGGTAATAACGCCCATTTTTCACGGGACAATAGGTACTATGATAACATTACACTGCACAAAATTTCAAGTATTTGTTTGGACTGGAATCAAAGTTATAAGCCGTTAACTTTTTGTGAAAAATAGTCGATTTGCATGGGAGTTACAAAAGCGGTGTGGCAACTTCACCCATATTTCTCAAGGTGATAGCGATGAAGAAACTAATATTATGTGTGGAATTGTAAAAGATGTATTTTATGTTGAATATTGACCCTTTGTTGGGGAGGTACTAGAAGGATTGGACCAAAATGGCCCATCTTCGAACTTAGCCTGAGATATAAAAAAATATTGCGACATGCCAAATTTGATGTAAATCGGTCACTCCTATCGAAAGTTATCGAGCGCCCCAGCCAGACAGACGGACATTGCTCACATGACTTAAAATATGTCATAAAACGGATATCCGTCTAACATACATAGGGCCTCAGGTCACTCCTACGATGTGTTACACCTTCGGAACGTAGAAAATGGAATTCCTCGTTCGCAATAGTGAGGGATTAAAACATGATTTTGTTGAAATTATCTTTCCATAGATTTTTTCAAGTTGGCATTGCTTTCATTGTTAGGATGCTGGCTTTTAAAAAATATAATAATATTTATAATAACTTCTTAAATAAAAACCATATATTTCGCGTTCACTTAATTTTGATATTTTATTTCAATTTCGTTAACAAAACTTTAAATAAAACTCCTTAACAATTTTATTTATATTTATTGGACAACATTTTCTTGGACGATGTTCGTCTCTAGAACGAAATGGATGACGTTTATTTATCACTTATAATTTGGTACAAATTTTTAATATGCTCAGCAAATGCCAAAACTCCTTAAATTTTTTTTAATTTAAATTTTCTTACCAAAAAATATCATAGAGTGCCTGGCAAAATTTTCAGTTCACTTATTTTTTTACCTTTCTTTCACTTTAATTAACACAACTTTAAATGGATATAACTCCTTAAAAACGTCCTAATGCGAAATGGATGACATTTTAAGACCAATTAGATTTTGATTACAAATTGATATTTCCTTAGCAAAACTTAAATGGCTATTAATAACCCGTAGAGCAAAATTTTAGTTACCAACACTTTAAATGCCTATAGCTCCTTAAAAAAGTCCTAAAGCAAAATGGATGCAATTTTGTGACCACTTAAAATTTGTTCAAAATTTTGAATTTCCTTAGCAAAATTTATATGGTTATAATTCCTCAAATAAGAGTCATAGAGAAAATTTGTAATTAACAAAACTTTAAATGGCTAAAACCCTTTGTGTGGGAGGTACTACACGGAGGGAACCCAAGTAGCCTATCTTGGAACTTAGCCTGAGGTAGACAAAATACTACACTAGATTTGAAGTTAATTGGTTACTCCTATCGAAAGTTAACGAGCGCAACAGTCAGACAGACGGACGTACATTGCACAAATGACTTAAAATATGTCCTAAAATGGATATCAGCCAAACATACATAGGGCCTCAGGTTACTCCTTCGACGCGTTACACTTTTGGCCCGTAGAATAGTGAGGTATAAAAACATGATTTTGTTGACATTTTTCCTCAGATTTTTTTTCAAGTTTGCGCTGTTTTCTTCGTTCTGATGCCGGCTTTAAAAAAAATATATACAAAAATAATACGATTAAAAACAAACAAATACTAAAAGTTATAATTTAAAGTAGTAAAACACCTTTTTCGTTTCTAGGAGGCCAAATTATATTAAATCACTTAATTAAAAAAAGACCACATCTGCAGAATAAAACTGTCATTGTAAATGTCTACCTTACATACAGATTACTTTGACTTGTTTTCCAAGATTGATTACATTATAATTATAATATCCCAAAAAATTATAACACGTTTCCAATTAAGTTATAAACTCCTTAATATCTTCTTAAATATCCATTCATGGAGTTCAATTCCCAACCCTCCTACAGATTCCACAAAATGATTTATTATAGACCCCATCAAATATTTACTTCACCTACTTCAGTTTTACTCAAAGCTATTTAAGGACTATTCCTCAATTCAAAACATGTATATCCTTCCCATTCACTGTAAGAAAAACGTTTGAGCGTAACATAACGTATTGTCCTACACAAAAAGGGGAGCACGAAACTATTACAGTATTTTAATGACTTTTTTAACGAACCCAAATTTTTTATTTGACTCAACTCTATCCCCTTCTCAAAGGGGAGGGAAGTTGGTTGCTATGGACAAGAATTTGTGTACGTGTGTGTCTAATGTAAATTAATTGCCAAAAGGCGAAAACAGTCTAAGCATTTTATACATTCCAGCCAAGTACGACTGACTGCCTTACTGACTACACCATTTCAGAGAGTAGGCATGTTTTCGTTACAAGCTAGCACTTTTAGTTTAGCACTTTGCAACGAAAACAACTGCCTTCCACTAACTGGCACATAAGCAATAAGTGGCGGATTTTCACTATCTGGTAGCAATGGTGTCATGAGTTGCGAAGAAAGAACAATGCGAAACAGACAAAAAATTCGTGAAAATATTTATAAAACATATATTTACTATTCTATGTTCAATTGTTTACACTCTTTTTGCAAATATTAAAATAATTTCCCATTTTTGTTCTTCTTCTTCCCGTTAATTCACAATAATTGATAAAATCTCTCCAAAAATGGGATGCCATATTGCTAAATATAGGGTGCCCAATCTGGCAACATCATACTCGATTAAGACATGAACACAAGCACCAAACTTCATCGGGAACTAATAGTGCTTAAAAGTGCTTAGCTCCCCATACAAATTAAGCACTTATGGTGTAACGAAAACACGCCTAGTAAGATTGACAAAAAAAAATAAATTTTTTTTATCAAAATTTCAGACCTCTATAGAAGTTAAAAATAAAAATATTTTTTTAAAAAATTATAAGATGCTATTAAAACCCCAAACAAATTGGTTCATTGTAAAAATAAAATAAAATTATAAATAACAATAGTTAATATTTTATTTATTTATTTATTTATTTATTTATATGAATTACAATACAAAGTAAATTTATATTCTAATTATAAGGTCCAGGGAAAGGCCGGGTTACAAAGACCATATGGCTAAATTTTTTTGCAGCGACAGACCAGAGCCTCTGGTGGGCAAAAAGTCCATAGCTTTTACAAATATATACATACATAACTAGCTGGCCCCAGATTTCAGATCTCGTCCATTTTTGGACTGATCAAGTTATATCAATTTCAAAACATGGCTCATATGGGCGGAGACACTACCGTAGGTCCGATCCTGTCAATGTTTGGACCAAACACGTAGACTGCCACCAGATACATATACACAAAATTACAGCACTCTCGCTAACAAATTGTGCAAGATCTCTCAATTTCAAAATTTTGTTTATATGGATGTGACCACGCCCATTGTTCATTCCGCCCATTTTTGGCCCAGTCACATAGACTCCCAGCTACATCCAGTTGGTCCCCAGAAATCCCAGGATTGGTGGCTCTTCTGAGATCACGGTCCACAGTGTCGTGATTTCATATAAGAGGTGGCCAAAAAGGAGCCGTCGCAGGTGAATGAAATTTTGCATAAGTCGTTTTTTCCGGTCGGGAAGAATAAAAACGAAGTTTTGGAAAAATTGACTAAAGGACAAATATAGCCCCCATATATACATATGTTTTGTCCGATTTGTCCCTTTAGCCCTATAGAAGCTGTACTTTACATCCAATTGTTTTGAAATTTAGCATGGTAGAGTTTCTTGACCCATAGACCAGTATTGCCGAATTTGAAGAAAACCGGGTCAGATCTAGAACAAATCGTTTGCAAAGAAAATAGGCTCAAATTTTGAGGTTCACCTTCATTTTCAATTTTGATTTGTTTTTAATTTTCGTTTATTATTTGGATTGTTATCACATATGCATTTTGAACATAATAGTAAATGATTTAGTTTCCCATAATATATTTACAGCAAATCATAATACATTTTAACACATTGCGAAATGAACTTTTTATTTATTTGAGATAATATGTAATAAACACAGATATACTCGTAAGTACGAACAAATATACTACTCACTATGCTGTTAACTTTTGATCTAAAATGGTCCATTTGTGTGGGAGGTACCAACCATTTTTCTTGGCGTGTTAGCGACTAGCAAACTAATACTATGTGTGAAATTTCAGAAGATTCGAGTAAGTAGTATAGAAGTTATTAAAGAATCAATATTTCACTTAAAGTTAACCCTTTGTGGGGGAGGTACTAGAAGGAATGGACCAATATGGCCCATCTTCGAACTTAGCCGGATAAAGAGAAAAATATTACCGCACACCAAATTTGAAGTCAATCGGTTACTCCTTTCAAGAGTTATCGTGCGCACCAGCCAGCAAACAAATGACTTAAAATGACCCAAAAACGGATTTCCGCCGAACATACTTAGGGTCTTAGGTCACTTCTTCGATGTGTTACACTTTTGGCTCGTAGCAAATGATAGGGGTATTCCTCTCTAAGGTGAGGGGATAAAAAGATTCACCAATAAAATGTGTGCAGAGCTGTGCAGCTGAGACTTATATATGTTAAAATACATACTTATAGCTAAAAATATCAAAAAATTGGAGAGATGTTTTTTGATGTTTTTTTTAATTGTCTACGCAAGTTTGTGTATATTGTCAAAACCTGACTTCACACCAGACCTGTCTTCTTGCTAACGGTACATCACATATGATCAATATTTGTAAACTATAACAGTGTTGCAATTGTACCAACCGTTAACAAAAAATTGGAATTTAACCCCTTATTACTGGATACGAAATTTCATTGTGTTTCTTAATAATTATCATTTTGCAAACAAACCACAACTTTGAGCCACAATAACTCAACAACTGCTCAATATTTTTGGATAATATTTTACACTTTTTTTAGTTGTTGCGTTTTTCATAAAATTGTGTGAAAAAAAATCAACAATTCCAACATCAGCTCTTACCATTTTTGGCCACGCTCGTGACACTGTGCGGTCCTGTCCCAATCATAGATATGGACAGTAGGGATCTCGTTAATGCATTCGGTACGGACAGTAGGAATCACTCAAAAAAATGATTACTCCAAATTGGCTTATATAGGCGGGGCCATGCCCCCTCCATCAAGAACTTATATAGCCTATGTTACCCGCTAATCTTATCTGTAGTTTCCCTGAAAATTGCATCAAAATCGGTCCACCCTTTTTGGAGTCCACACGTAACATACACATCCATGTTTATATATGTATATAGATTTGTTGAAATCCTTGAATAATTTCTGTAAATTTGAAAAAAAAACAGAAACACTGAAAATTTCTTAATATTGTAATTTAAAATAAATATTTTGTAAAAAAATATATAACAAATGTTTGTAAAAATATGTAAAATTTTTTTTAACATTTAACAAAATAACGCGTTATGTTGGATTTAAAAATATTTAACAAAACTTTCATAAAATAACGCGTTATGTCACCTTAAAAAGAATGCCAATTTTATTATATGCCAAATATATGTATGTTAGAACAGCAATCATTTTAATAAACCAAAAAAAGTTTGTTTTTAATTTCAATGTTCTTTAAAATAATTATAAAAAAAATATTTTTTGAAAAAATTATATGATATGCTTTTTAAGAGTTCTACTGAAATGGGGTATGGGTGGTTGCTTAAAAATTTAAAAATATATTTAATAAAATAATAATTATATAATAATTACTAACTTTTTTTTGCAAAATTTAATAATTTGAAGTCAGTATTTCACACATAGCTTTTACAAATATAAAGATCCCAGAAATTTTGAAATACCTGATTTAGAAAAAAATTTAACTAAAATCATTAAAAAAAAAACATTTGAAAAAAAAAGGTAAAGAAATGATTTTTGTTTTCAAAATTCCAATTTTTTTAATTAAATTACTCAAAATATTGGGCGATTTTTCATTATTATATGTTTTTTTCAAAATTTTAAATTTTATTTGCAAACAACTGAATTTTAACTAAGAGCTCTAGAGGAATTTGGACAAAATTTTGTAATTATGGGATTTCTAAAGCTTGGCGAACTTGCGATTTTTAAATTTTCTTAAAACTACAAATGGTTATAACTCTATCTAGTTGAACAAAATTTTAATGGGCACCAAACTAGATACAATAGTCCAACAAAATAATGCAAATAAGGGCATTATTTTGTTCATATTTTTTTTGGTTTGGCAACAACGAAGTGATTTATCGTTGTCAACTGATGAAAGTAATCGACTAGATTTTAAAGAAGATTATCTCTTGGTGGATACCTAGTGTTAGTAATAATGTTTACTTATCATAAGCAAAGTTTTCCCAAAAAATATCTTTTTTGGAAAAATTTAAATTGTTTATTTTTCACCTCCTTAAATATGCTCCATATAGCGCAATGGAAAACATTTTCTTGGACGATAATTGTCTCTAGAACGAAATGGAGGAAATTTTTTGATCACTTATATTTTGGTACAAATTTTGAATTTGCTCGGCAAATTTCAAATTCCTTCGACTCCTTCAATAATCTTCCCAAAGCGAAGAGGACGTTTGTGATTCCATAATTGTTGGTCATGATTTTGAAATGAAAGAATGGATTTTGAATTTGAATTTTCTTACCAAAGAATTATTGGTTATAAGCACCATAGAGCGACACGACGAAATTTTCAGTTCCCTAATTTTTTGGTACTTTATTTTCAATTTAATAACTTTAAATGGATACAACTCCTTAAAAACGCCCTAATTCGGTGAAATTTTATGACCACTTAGTTATAATTCCTTAAAAATTTTAATTAACAAAATCTTAAATGGCTGTAACTCCTAAAGCGACATGGACGAAATTATGTGATCACTTAAATTTTGATCAACATTTTTAAATTTTCTTAGCAAAACTTAAATGTTTGTAATGCTTTAAATAGCGCTTAAAACGGTATACATTACGATAGGAGACCCTTTGACGCCTCATGTCCATGGGTATATGTACATTTATGTCAGTTGCTATAACTCATTAAATATAAAAATTCACCCTAAAATCAAAGCAGAACAGTTAACCAATTTCTTTGGGTATTTTCATATGAAATATCGCCCCTTTTTTGGATAATTTTGTATATTTTTTGGCGATATTTCGTAGGCTCAATCTTGTCTCAATTATTTTCACCGGTTGACCCCGACAGACTTTTTCTTCATTTAATTTCAATGACAGAATTGTCGTTGACAACTCATGAAAATAATCGACTAGATTTTCAAGCAGATTATCTCATAGAATTTAAACGTAGGGTTAGCCAAATTAATTGTAAAATCATTAGTTAAATTAAAATCCAAATAAAAATGCAAACAAAAAATTATTTAAATGAAATATTGGACAATCAGAGACAAATAGTCTCCTACATTGTAGAAAATATTTTAGTCACTTTCTGGCCGAATTATATAGCTTTTTAAATTTCTCTTGGAAATGGTTCTCTGGAGATATGCACTAGAAACGAACACAAAATGCAGGAACATAAAGGGACAAATCATTTGAAATGTTTCATGGGGACACATACAGTCATTATTTAAACAATCCAAATAATTCCAAAGGATTAACTCAAAACAACAGCAAAAAGGCGGAAAAGCAGCTAAAAAGAATGAAAGAAAGAATGAGTGCGTTACACACACACGCCGCCGCCGCCAGTCAGAACGACCAGAGATAATGTTCAAGACTAGGACGTTGAGTAAAAGGAGAAAACAAGTGGGAGGATAGCAAATGTATATATGTATATTAAGCATTCATGCCAGAAGTAGCCTAGCCGCGTTATTATGATGCAGCGAAAAAGTAGGAATGAAACTGTAACCTACATCTTAGGTATTGCGGTTTCTCCAAAAAACACTTTTATCCTTTTCATCATCATCAGAATCATTTTACATATATACCATACATACATATATATGCCACTGGCCCTCCTGCCGTCAAAGGGACAGAGGGTGATGGAAATATGTTTGTTCGTCTGAATGTCTGTACATATAATGTGTGTCCATAGATTTATACAAAGTACCAAGCTCCTGTATACGACCTGTAATCATCCTCTTCATCCTCCTTGTTGCCTTTCTTGGTGCTCATTGTCCAAAGGCTAAAGTTACAATTGCATACATTATGTTCTCATCATGTCTACTCATTCCTTCTCCCTTCTTGGTATGCAAACTAATTTTGCATATGACAATATTTACACTTCAACTTGTTAAGATATCTTATCACAGGACTTGGGGTATTTATAATATTGAAAGGTACCAGGAGAAGCACTGCCACACAGTAGTGGAAACAGCGAAAGCAAAATAGAAGTCATAATGATGCAGAGAAAAATAGGAGAAGAAAAAAGCAACGACTACGTTGTAGGAGATTATGTGTGTCAATAGTTTTTTGATTGTAGGACGACGACAAGCGGCATAAATTAAATAAAGGAGCTCCTCAAACGCTGGATGAGTTGTGGTACAGGCACACCCATGCTACCTACGTACATTGGTATGTACACAGACAGAGGGTGATGCAAAAGGCGCCATAAAGATTTTCTTATTTATGGTCAACATTTTGAATTCCCATAGCAAAACTTAAAATGACTATAACTCCTTAAAAAGAGCACCTTAGATCGAAAAAGTATATTTAAAACGGCTATAAATCTTTAAGTACACAGTTTTGTGGTCACTTATTTTTTTCCAACATTTTGAATTTCCTTAGCAAGACTTAAATATTTTGTTTAAATTTTTCAAGCAAAACTGAAATGGCTATAACTCCTTTAATATACGCCCAAGACTGAAATGCACAACATTTGTTGATCTCCTTTTTTTGGTAAAGATTTTTTAAATTACATAATAAAACATCAAATGGCTATAACTCCTTAAATAAACGGGCTAGAGCGAAATGGGCGTAAACATTTTGAATTTGCTTGGTAGAATTTTAAAAGCAGAACTCCCTCAATAAGCGCCCTAAAGCGAAAGGGGCTAACTTTTGCGATTAATCAATGAAGTTTAGGTATATTTTTAAATATCCTTAACAAAACTTCAAATGGTTATAACTCCTTAAATATGGTTATAACTCCTAATCACCTATATCTTGCCAAAAACTTTGATAGGGATATATCTTTTTTTAGCCTTCCCAAAGTCCGGAGTGTAATGCGTACCAGTACTGATTCCCTTCTCGACCAGGTTTCTCCTACCTCCAGTTCGTCGGCTTTATTTTTATGTTCCAGGAACGAAATGCGTCCGTCAGTCTGGGGTGATACCTATGTACTTCGCTACTTTCAACAGTTGTATATAGTACGTTCACCTGTAGTTTTGTGAGTTGGAAGTGCGGAATTGTATATTTTTTTAAAAAATATATAAATCCTCTAATGTGTCAAACCCAAAGTGTTGAGAAATTGCATTGGTGAATGCTGGGTATTGATGTAGAAAATGCTCCATAGTTTTTACG
This sequence comes from Eudasyphora cyanicolor, assembly GCA_963930755.1. NCBI lineage: Eukaryota > Metazoa > Arthropoda > Insecta > Diptera > Muscidae > Eudasyphora > Eudasyphora cyanicolor. The sequence continues at coordinate 22,423,627 of OZ005735.1, read as the reverse complement.
TGTTCGCTACATACCCTGCATTCGTCGTTATCTACTTGTACCATACGGTTCAGAAGAACTTGCAAGCTTGTGTGTCCTATTAGCACATTCATATTACTGTTCTCGGCCTTACGTAGCTTGAGTAAACTTTGTATTTCCATTGACTCGCTTCATAGCGTATCCGTAATGTTTCCCACTTAGTGCTGCAACTCATCCTTCGAAAGTTTTAGCATTTTCCATGTTTACTAAATGAAGCTATCTTCCATATGAAGCCAAATAATTCACTCGTTTATTTTCCAATCACTTCGCTGAGTCCTGCCAGCCAATTGATATGCAGTTCACCATGCTTTCAGAATTCATTTAACACTATTTTACAGTAGTAATACTTTAAATAAGCGCCCTAAAGCGAAAAGGAATATTTTTCCAACTCAAAATATTAAATCTCCATACCAAAACTGAAAATGGCTACAACTCTCCAAATAAGCGCCCAGTTCGAAATTATCTAAATGTTAGCTTCGGCGTACTTTCTGTTCCATTTACGTAGCTTTTCGAAATGTTAATTGGTCCACAGGAAATTGAGAGCCAATTTACTTGAGTTTGCAAATCGCAGAACTGAACAATTTTAAGTAGAGTGTTATATCCATAAGGTGGGGTGACCCAAATGAGAATAAAACAAGTAGTTTTCTGAAACTAAACAAGATCGAGATTAGTAAGATGATGAGTGTTCTAACGGGAAAACGACGAGTGCAAGACATGCAGGGAAAACATCGAAACGATGGAACATTTTCTGTGTCACTTCCCAGCTTTCGGTTGCGACATATTGCCAGACTTGACTCATCTCGGAGGAGGACACGTGGGGAATAAAAATCATAAATAAGAAGCGCACAACAGGCCGAACCACTGGCTTAAGTGTATGTCCATGGACATGAGACGTTTAAACGTCTCCTATATTCAACCTAACCTATATCCATAAGAAAGACTGATTGGATAACTGATTCAATAATTCTAAATGAACTTTTTAAATACATACAATGACCCAGCGAATTAAGCTGGACTACACACTCACAAAGCGCAGAAATCTAATCGTCTGTATCCGAGTTCCTTCAGAGGTTACATCTCTAGAAAAATTACTAGAAATTTTGACTTCTATATCGTCAAAGATAATAAATTACGATTGTGGAATCCGGGGTTTATGTAGTATTCTCGGCTAAGGCAAATATTTTCTGCTTTCCGAAATAATTTAAAAAAATAACTTGACTTACCTTCTTATAAATTCGAATTTGGTCTACATGATGATGGTTTACCCTTTTCTTTTGCACCACACTCCTTGCGGGGGACTGGAGAGTTTTATTGGGGCAGCGAAACACAAAAGACACAAACACGCACACCTACAAAGAAAGGGAGTAAATCAAAAGAGAAGACTGAGTATTGAAGTTCTTTTTTGGGACAAAAATAATTATCTATGTCAGTGTATGCCAAAAGGTGTTTGCTTATATGTACATACTACCTTTATAAATCTTTTTTTTAATGACAATACTAGATGATAGCGAAATACAATTGAAAGTTATAACGCGATTTACATATTGTTGACTCAAATGTGTAAAAGAGGCTAAGTGGAAAGGTCCGTGTTTTTAGGGGAGAAGCAGAAAATGTTTAAAAAATTATATTATAAAAGGTGGTTAAATTGTAAGGGCCGATGTTGAATGTGAACCACACCTAAACGTCAATTTTTTTTCTGCATTTCATTTAACTTTTCTCAATTTCAGACTAACTCAATTTGAACCAAGGAAAGATACACAATCGAGCAACGCGTTAAAGTTTTTTACGCCTTTTCGAAAATAAGTGTTCAAATCAAAATGCATTTCGTGCACTTCGTGATGTTTTTTTGATGAGCATAATCGACCAAATATGTCCACAATCGGGAGAATTGAAAATAAAATAAAATAAAATTAAAATAAAATAAAATAAAATAAAATAAAATAAAATTAAAATAAAATAAAATAAAATAAAATAAAATAAAATAAAATAAAATAAAATAAAATAAAATAAAATAAAATAAAATAAAATAAAATAAAATAAAATAAAATAAAATAAAATAAAATAAAATAAAATAAAATAAAATAAAATAAAATAAAATAAAATAAAATAAAATAAAATAAAATAAAATAAAATAAAATAAAATAAAATAAAATAAAATAAAATAAAATAAAATAAAATAAAATAAAATAAAATAAAATAAAATAAAATAAAATAAAATAAAATAAAATAAAATAAAATAAAATAAAATAAAATAAAATAAAATAAAATAAAATAAAATAAAATAAAATAAAATAAAATAAAATAAAATAAAATAAAATAAAATAAAATAAAATAAAATAAAATAAAATAAAATAAAATAAAATAAAATAAAATAAAGTAAAATAAAATAAAATAAAATAAAATAAAATAAAATAAAATGAAATGAAATAAAATAAAATAAAATAAAATAAAATAAAATAAAATAAAATAAAATAGAATAAAATAAAATAAAATAAAATAAAATAAAATAAAATAAAATAAAATAAAATAAAATAACATAAAATAAAATAAAATAAAATAAAATAAAATAAAATAAAATAAAATAAAATAAAATAAAAATAAAATAAAAATAAATAAAATAACACAGTACAGCATTTTCAGCTCATTGTTTTGCAATTTTTTAGGCAATGGTTTGCACTTTTTTCGGGTAGGTTTGTTCCGCATATTTTCTCCTATTCAATACCTACAACTTTGTTTCAGACACAAATGAGTTATACCGCACGGTACACCGAGAAAATATATAGAAAAAGTGCAAAAAATCCAACTTGAGCAAGAATATTCTTATGGCCATTGAATTACACAGTGCAAAAAATCCAACTTGAGCAAGAATATTCTTATGGCCATTGAATTACACAGTGCGACAAAATAAACTCAAGTTGAGAAGCATATGAGAAGATACTATATTTCATGTAGGTCTTGTCGAGTAAACCACGAATCTTTTTTTTGGAATTCCGCGGACACCCCCAAAATCCGGATTTACGGGTAAAATACCGATTTTCTTACCTTTTTCACTTGAACGCTTATAACTTTGTTAATTATTAGTCGATTTTCAATATCTAAAGGAATTTGGTAAGAAGAGAATTAGACCTTTCGAACGATGTATATTATTTTATTTGAAGTTATAGGAATATAGGTTTATTTGTCCTGCAAACATTTTTTTCATTTTTGTCCGTCATTTTCTAGTTTAGGCAATGTTTTTACCAACTATATTGTGAGATAACCGTACGATTAATTAATTTACATATTAGTATATTTTATAAGGAAAAAAATGCAATTGCAATCCGATACTTGACTAAACGAATTATGCAGAAGTTCTTATTTTTGGGCTACTTTTACGTCCAATTCTCAGAATTGAGTCCCAAAATCATGTGTTGTACTGTGTAATATACAACAAAATTCAAATTGGCAATTCTAGCAATTTTGTTGAATAGTGTAAGTATTATAAATACCCATTAATCAGTTGATGTTTTGTAATTGTATTTTTTATTGGACATTTGTATCTACATGTACATATAAATCCCATATGTACATACATACATATATTTGTACAAGTATTTATGTATAACATCATTTGTTGTGATATGAGCTTTCGTATATCCAGAGCAAAGATAATATTTCGGGTGATTGGCTTTTGGCCGGCATTAACTTTATGGTAATATTTATTTATATTTAGAAAACATTTAAAATTTTATGGTAAGATAAGAATCGTGTATGTATATTTAGTACGCCGCTCGTCACAGTGGGTTATATGGTATAAATATTCACCGTCAATTAAAGATTTGCTCCAAAGATGTCGTTAATCATTTAAATAAGTACGTTTTGTATTTAAAATTAGGAAAATTTACTTAATAGTAATGCAATTTTCTATATGTTAAACACAAAATGTACTTTTTTCTATCTTTAACTTTATGATAGAATTGTTTTCAGTGTATGAAATACATATATTCAAAAATAGCGAAAAAGTCGTAAGCTTGAAAAGTAAAATAAAAATTTATAAATTCTTTAAAATAAAAATTCTTTAAAATAAAAATAAAAATTTATAAATTCTTTACATTATAATTACATCAAATAGTGAAAAACAATAAATACTTTCACATTTAATTAACATTGGGCAAGGGGCGTTTCTCATGACTGTCATAAATGTTCCATTTTCTCATTAATCATTGGACTACATATTTGTATACCAATACTACCAAAGCACCACACAATAGATGCGTTTTATTTCTTTTAAAAACGAATCTTTCTCTGAGCTAGTTTTGTTCGATTTTCCGAATTATAGCTTCTCTACTTTACTCCTTCCTCTATATAAGAGTCGACCTCAAGGGTAATAAATACTCTTTATAACAGGCGACCTTCGAGGTATTCATATACACATGAATCAACCTCAATGATCTTCCTATATAAAGGGTTTTCCAACAAGAGGTATTATTTTGGTATTCAAAGAAAAATGCCATTTTGTGAGATAAATGATCGGATGTTTATTTCATAATAAAGAGGAAGGTATGCCGTTAATAATGAAAAACAACATCAGCCAAATGGCCACCACGACCACGGTTACAGGACCATATCCTTTTCATGACATTTTCCATAACCAAATCGCAAAGTGGCTGCCCTATGTCCTCGGTAGCCTCACGAATTCTATCTTTGAGGTCTTGAATCGACGCTGAGCGGTTGGCGTAGACCTTATCTTTCACGTGGCCCCAAAGGAAGAAGTCGCAAGGTGTTAAATCACAAGATCTCGGTGGCCAATTGTGATAACCTCTTCGAGAGATAACACGGTCCGGAAAATTTTCCCGTAACAGAGCAATGGTTTCGTTGCTTATGTGGCATGTAGCGCCGTCTTGTTGAAAGTAAACGTTGTCCAGATCAATACCATCTAACTCCGACCACAAAAAATCATTAATCAACTCTCGAAAGCGCAATCCATTCACCGTAACTGTTAATCCAATCTCATTTTCGAAAAAGTAAGGTCCAAAGACCCCGCCGGACCATAAACCGCACCAAACAGTCACACGTTGAGGATGGAGAGGCTTCTCAACAATAACTCCTGGGGTTTCCGAGCCCCAGATGCGACAATTTTGCTTGTCGACGTAGCCACCGAGGTGGAAATGGGCCTCATCAGTCAAGATGATTTTGTATCGTTCGTATCGTTTTTTTGTTCGATCGTTTTGTATCGTTCGATTATCGTGTATCGTTTCATTTTTAGTAATGGCGTAGTTTCTACTTGTCAAATGTCAAAGAATAAAAGCTTCAATGGCGACCGTTATCGTGCCATGATAACCGACCATTTGATGCCTGAAATTGAAGGTCGTGATCTCGGCGACATTTGGTTTCAACAAGACGGCGCCACTTCCCACACATCGCATCAATCAATGGATTTATTGAGAGAACACTTCGGTGAGCAGATAATTTCACGTTTTGGGCCGGTCGATTGGCCAGCAAGATCGTGTGATATCACATCGTTAGACTTTTTCCTGTGGGGACATGTAAAGTCTAAAGTTTATGCGAACAAACCCGCTTCGATTCAGGCCTTGGAGCAAAACATCACGCGTGTCATTCGCCAGTTACCAGTCGAAATGCTCCAACGAGTCATCAAAAATTGGACTCAACGGATGGACCATCCGAGACGTAGCCGCGGCCAACATTTGATAGACAAAATCTTCAAAAAATAAATGCCAAAGAATGTTCTTTCAAATGATAATCGCCCTTATTCCAGTTGGCGTCGTCGACGTCGATTCTTAGTCGACACTGTTTAGATTGACGACTTCATAAATTTTGAAATTTTTTTAAATATTTTTAAGTTATAAAAAGGGTTTTTGTTAGTTCATGGATACCAAAAACATTCGTTTTGGCGTAAAGATGACAAAGCTAAAACTTCATAGATATGACGAAAATGATGTGACGACGTCGACGACGCCAACTGGAATAAAGGCGAATAAACATTCCCCATTCAATTTGAATTTTCTGTGTTCTTTTTCTTTAAAAAAGTAGGGAACTTCGAAATGGATCACCCTATATATGTATGTAAGTGTCAACCTAAGACGTCGTCTTCGGTAGTAGGTATGGTCCTCTCTAAATAAGAGTGGACACAAGACATCTTCTTCTATAAAATAGTCGAGGCCTTCCCCCAATGTAAGATTTGCCTTCAGGAACTTTACTCTATATGAAAATCTACCACCGGGATCTTACTCTATCGTATATGTATACTCGTACAAGTCGACCTAAGATGACTTCCCCAATGATCTTCCACTACATAAAAAGAGAGGAGGGCCCCCACTATATAAGAGTCGATCACTTCCTCTACATAAGCGTCAACTGCAGATAACTTCTTTTGTAAAAGATTCGCCAATCAAAGACCTTGCTATTTACATGAGAGCTCTTGCCCTATATTAGAGCCGAACTGAGAAGTCTTCTTCTGTATAAGAGTCGATCTCAGCTGTATGCTTCGATATTAGATATTAACTCAGTGATCACTTTACGAGTGTATAAAATTCGACCTCAGACGTCTGCTTTGACATTAGATAAGACCTCAAAGATCTCGACATATGTAGAGTCGATCTATATCATCTTTGATATTAGATATAACCCCAAAATATTTCTCTAAATAGGAGTAGAGCTAACTAGTCTTCTTTGTAATGTCATCATTTGTGATGATAAGTAGTTGAACGACAAGTCTGTACGTGTGAACACAGGTACATTTACGCCATCTAACGGAGCCGTTGAACAACAATCGCCGAATTGTTGCAAAGCACACTTGCATCTTTTTATAGCTTATAATTATTAATAACATTACCGAAAATGGCTGCAATTTACACACACTTACGCGTGAAGCTTATTTTTCGACCATGACGGCTACGTGAATTTTTGCAAATTTGATTGGCGTCATTCGCCAAAAGGCCGGCAAAAGTGAAGTTCCCTAAGCAAAAAGTAAGTAAGTCCAACTATTATTTTCTAGCCGGAGGAATAACTCCAGTCTTTGGATAAGTGTGTGTAAATTGCCCCATTGGTGAGTAGAGTCTACAATTTGTGAAAAGTGTAGTGCTAAGGCAGTGTTTCTCCTAAAGGTTGGGTTTTATTGAGCTTTTAAAAAGTGGCAAATTAACATCACGGCCTGACGCCGATAAGCCTACCGGCCAGCGAATAAAACGAGGCGCCTGCAGATTTCTGTGCGCGAGTAATGTGGACTCGGAGTACTTTTGAGGGAAGGCCTAGCAGCAACCATCCACACACCGATCACCATCAATAGCCCAGCCGGATTGTGTTCATTTTATTTCAACCATTGCAATAAACCAAGCTTCAGTAAGTCCGTCTTTTCCAACAAGTCCGTGTCCCAGCAGACAGTCCTGTCAACAAATTGCGTCCCGCCTCCAAATTATCATCGTCTGAAGATAATTCCAATGCCGTGAACTTTATTATCGTCCGTTTATCCCAAACTTTTTTTATTTTTGCTGCAAATTTGCCCGAAGGAAAATCATAACTACAGACCACATGGTGGCTGTTGAGGCTTAACCTCAAACCATACTCCGGCCTTACTCACACTTCTGGGATCTAGATGACCCTAGAAAAGAATAATTTCTGTCGAATTTCTATCAAAATCGTGGAAGAACCTGCGTGGTTCCCCACGTCCCTACAAAATCCAGCATGAAATGGTAAATTAATAAAATGGGAAAATAATTATTGATCGATCTCTATATAAATCGTGAAAGAACCTGCGTGGTTCTCCACGTCCCACCAAAATCAAAAGGGTACCGGGTAAACTATCGGTAGTGATCCAGAAAGTTCCAGTACCGTCGAAATCAATAGCAATAGCAGTAAAAATATAGTAATTTCTTTTCGTAATAGTTTTAATTCAACCATTCCCAATTAATTTAGTTTCTCCAAAATTTCGAATAACCAGTGTCGGTTTTTTGGCCAAGCAAAGTACGAGAACAAATGTTAGCCATAAACCTATTTTTTGTTAAAAAATTCCAAATAATAGATATGTTTTTCGGATAAAAATTAAATTGTTAAATTGTAGCGGCGCAAACCCCCCATTATTATTATTTCTTAATAATAATAAGTAAGTAAGAAAAACAGCCATAACCGTCAGGGGTCCGATTAGGGAAGAATGCTACGGGCCATGGGGGTCGCCTCCATCGGCGATCCATGGGGAGGGTACAGTGGGAAACCATACAATCAGGTTTCCAGCTACTCCAGACGTGAAGGAGAGAATAATATCTGATGCTCACATAATCTCGTCATCGCGAAAGTGGTACTTAATATTTAATTTTCTTGGGGGGATAATGATGATGAATTGCCATGATCGTGGAGGGCAAGACTCCCACGCGGACTGATGCTAAGCCGGAAGAACAACCAGAAGTACCACGAAGCCCACCCACGGTCAACGGCGTGCACTGATAAGGGAAGCTCCCTTTGCATTCTTTTACCGGTGTAGGTTAACAGCTGGCGAGAATATTAGACTTTGGCCTGGACCAGTTCACAAAGTGAAGCCACCGACAACATCATTACAACACTACAAGAGATGGCGCCCAACGTCTGAGCCCGATGAGGGTGAAGATTCGTATGTCTTCAAACGCAGTTTTTATGTACATGGCCGCGTTGAAAGGCGACGAACTTTTTTTATCTTTCTTTCAAATACTGATAACGTATGCCTAGCATATTGGTTCATATGACCGAATGACCTAAAGCGACATTTTCAGTATTTTGATATTTTTTTTTTACATTTACTAATTGAGTATCTTGAAGGGGTCATATATGGACACTTCAATCGTGACAGTCGTGAATGTAAGAACGAAATAAGCATCGTGGGAACGAGTTATAAATATATAGAAGCGTCAACGTCTGGTTTAGGAGGTTATGGCTTTATCTTCCCGTTTCTACATGTATTCAGAATAATAAGGTTTTATATCATTCTATAATTTCATCGAGAACATTTTGTACTTTTATTTAAATTTGACACATATTTTTCGGTTTAGGACTTCAGAATTAAACTTTCTAAATTCAATCAGCTTTCAAATAATTTACAGTTTACCCAATTTTCATTTGACATTTACCAATTTTACCATTCTAATCCAGTGAGAAGGCAAAAGTTTTAATCGAAAATCGCTATTAGTTTTACACATATTTCCGGTTAGGATTATTTCCTAGTTGAAGAATTTTTAGTTTTTAACGACTTACAACTAAATTTCAATACTAGTGCTCATTAACTATGTCGAACCCACCAGCAACGTCGGGGGTAGGAAAGATGCACAGCATGAGTACTCTAAGCAATAATAAGACTCAAATAGAGGCCACTGCTGCTCGAGGGAACGATGACATAATCCAGGAGGAATTCGATGACGCCCAACCACCCAATGTACCTCCGGGTTTGACAGCGACAGATAGTTCCATTACTCAACCAGTATTTAGTCCTCTGACCGGTCAAATTGAGCCGAGAAATTTGGCGGAAAGGTACAGGGGTTTTTGGAGCTGCAGATCCTGCTGAGGGAGATGCTCCAGCATCTGTCCTGCAATTAGTGCGGGCCGAAGTCAGGGTAGCTGTGGCGGAAGCCGTAAAATTCGCCCTCTCATCTCCATCTGTTGCTCCAAATAACCCAGTAGATACGGCAGGGAATATCAGTTGGCCACATGATCTACCGCCGAGCGAAGAAAGTGCACGACGAGCGAATTATATGAGTCAGAGGTGGATGATACTCTGGGACAGCTGGAAGAGCTTAGGATCAGGGTTGGCTTCAGAAAAAACAGTAGGGAGAATGTAAAGTGCTGGAATTGTGGAGTCTCAGGACACACCTTTAAAGAGTGCTCATCCAGCCAGAGAGGGTTTTTCTGTTTTCGCTGTGGTGAACCCGGTGTAACCGCTCCACAATGTCATAACTGTCGCCAGGGAAACCGACCGGCGAACGTGGTATGTGGGGACACACGTTCGACCCAAAGTGACGTCTGACAAGTGTGTAAACACTTCATCCGAAACCGCACTTGTACAAATTCCCACACCACCCAATCATAACCTTGCAGTACCAAATCCAAACCTTGCTCTTCCATTCCATATACGTCTCAGGAACTATGCTCAGGCTAGACAACGTATTTTCAATAGTGAGATATTCGTAAAACCGATTTCTAAGAGAATTTTGAAAACAAGGCAAAGGTACAGACTTCGAAAGTTAAATAGGCTAAAGGTCGCTTCAACTAGGCTAACAACTACACCTTGTTCTGACCCCAGACCTTTTCGTACCGTTTCGGTAAATGGAGTCGAAATTTCGGCTTTGTTTGACAGCGAGGCAACGGTCACATGCTTAGGAAAAGGATGTCTGGAGTTAGTAGACCAGTTGAAACTCGAGGTCTACCCAGTTTTCAAATGTAGTGTAGGAACAGCAAATGGACAGTCGGCGAATTGTGAGGGAAAGGCGAAAGTCGTATTAGAATACGAGGGTGAGGTTCACACCCTGGAGGTCTATCTTGTGCCGACATTGGAGAACGAGATGTTTTTTTATTTTTTATTTATTTATTTATATGAATTACAATACAAAGTAAATTTATATTCTAATTTTACGGTCCAGGGAGAAGCCGGGTGACAAAGACCATGTTGCTTGTTAATTTTTGTTGCGACAGACCAGAGCCTCTGGTGGGAATCGAACCCACGACCCCCAAATTCATAGGCGAGCTCGCTACCAACTCACCTACTGGGGCGCTCTACGAGATGTATTGTGGGGTTAATTTTTGGAGAGCTTTCCGTATAGCTCCAAATCTCATAAGAAGCGTAGACCTTTGTACGGATCAAGTGGAACCAAACCTTCATGTTCTTACTGAGAGGCAGAGGAACGAATTGGAAGGCCAAGAAACATTATCTCGACTATGACCACCATGGGTTAGGGAAAACCTGGATAGAGGAACATGTGATCGATACAGCGGACTCTATTCCCGTGACGCAACGGCATTATTCGGTTTCACCGGCGGTAGAGGCTTTGATATATGAGGAGTTGGACCGTATGCTGAAACTGGGGGTCATCGAGCAGAGCAACAGCCCTTGGAATTCTCCAGTTACCCTGGTTCGTCGGGGAGAAAAGAAGCGGCTCTGTCTCGACGCCCGAAAACTCAACGAACGCACCATTAAAGACGCATATCCACTCCCATATATCGACGCTCTCTTGGGAAGACTGCAGGATACGTATTTTATTTCCAGCATCAATTTGAAGGACGCCTTCTGGCAAATTCCTCTATCCAAACCAAGTAGACCGAAGACTGCATTCACGGTTCCGGGAAGCCCACATTATCACTTCACCGTCATGCCGTTTGGGTTGTGCAATGCGGCCCAGCGGTTATGCCGGCTGATGGATAAAGTGATTCCCTCGGAGCTGCGGCAGCATGTATTCCTCTACATGGACAATTTGCTAGTCGTCTCTTCCAACTCCTAGTTCCATATTACTCTATTGCGTAAAATTGGGGATTTACTAACCCAGGCTAACTCTACAATTAACCTTTCAAAGTCAAAGTTTTGTCGGAAGCAAGTTCGATATCTAGGGTATATAGTCGTGGAAGGGAAATTAAAGGCCGATCCACAAAAGGTAGAGGGTATAACTAAAATACCCGTACCTAAATGTCCGCGAGATGTTCAGAAGTTTCTCGGCATGGCATCCTGGCTCAGACGTTTTATTAAGGACTATGCGGAGATAACAGCTCCGATAACTCGGACCTTGAAGAAATCCAAAATTTTCCATTTTGATGAGGAAGCCATAGCGGGCTTCGAGAAACTTAAGATCGCGTTAACCACTAATCCAGTCTTGACCCATCCGAATTTTAACCGAAGATTCTACGTTCAGTGCGACGCATCCAATTTAGGCTTAGTAACAATTCTTTACCAGTTAGACGATGAGGGACTGGAGCATCCCATTGCATTTCACTCCGCTCAACTGACCAGCGCACAACGCAACTATAGCGTCACGGAACGCGAGTGCCTGGTCGTTATTAGTGCTATTAAGAAATTACGACCCTTCATAGAGCTTATGCCGTTCACGGTCATGACTGATCATAGCGACTTGAAGTGGTTGATGGGTCTGAAAGACCTAAGCGGACGTCTAGCGCGTTGGAGATTACAGTTACAGTCTTTCGACTTCGATATAGAGCACCGAAAAGGGACTCAAAACGTCGTTGCCGATACGCTGTCCCGTTTGCAGATGGATGAGATAAATATGTTTGTTGAGGAGAAGCCAATTATCGATATGGAATCAGTGGAATTTCAGGGCGACGAATATCAGGCACACCGGGAACACGTTAGAGAGAACCAAGATTTACTGCCTGACCTGAAAATCGAGGATTCCTATATATATAAAAGGACTATGCCTTCTGATGGAAATCCGATTCATGAGAAATATATTTAGAAACTGTGGGTTCCCGCCGGACTCACTCATTCATAGATTACTAACGCTCATGGGCCTACGGAATTGGGAAGGCTATTTCCCACTTGAGGCAATATTTTTATTGGCCGAAAATGGCAGCCCAAGTAAGGGATTTCGTTAATAATTGAGTCACTTGTAAGGAGATAAAGGCCCCGAATCAAATCTTGCGTCCTCCCATGGGAAATGAGACCGTGGCCCGCCGACCATGGGAAAAGATTTTTATAGACTTTTTAGGTCCGTTCCCTCGCTCGAAGCTAGGCAACACTGTTATTCTGGTAGTGCTAGATCACTTGTCGAAATTTGTCCTTCTGAAGGCCATGCGAGATGCAACTTCGAAGAATGTTATTCGATTTTTAGAGTCTGAGGTATTTCACAAATTCGGTGTACCACGAGTGGTACATTCGGACAACGGCAAGCAGTTCGTTTCGTCGGAATTCACAACATTCCTATCTATATACGGATGCATACATTTTCGTAACGCAGGCAAATGCCTCGGAGAGAGTCAACCGATCAATAACATCCGCTATAAGAGCGTACGTGGAGTCCGACCAACGTGACTGGGGTAAACATTTGTCGGCTGTAGAGTGTTCCCTCAGGTCAATGATCCATACATCCACCGGATTTTCGCCGTATTTTTCTCTATTTGGTACTCATATGATAACGCATGCCAGCGCCTATAAGATTGCTGAGAAGTTAGGCACCTTGGAGAATGGCAAAGTCGAAATATTACCTAGGGACAAAATTTTAGATTTGACGAGGAGTGCCATTAAGAGAAACCTACACGCGTCTTACGATAAGGGGGCTGCGAGATATAACACCCGATCCCGGGAAGTGAAATTTTCGCCAGGAAAAGAAATTCTCAGGAGAAACTTCATTCTGAGTGATGCCTCGCGAAATATCAATGCAAAGCTATGTAAGAAATTTGTGAAATGTAGAGTGGTTAGGCCGCTAGGGAAAAGTTTGTATGAGATAGAAAACCCAAAAGGCAAAAGTATTGGTGTGTACCACGCCAAAGATTTACAGCACATGGCTCCGCCAAGATAGCATGAAACCGAAGAGCCCGGCGTATATCTCAGGGTCGTAGTTCTTCCCCACTATCTTTAGGTACTCCGAGGAAGATGACTTCCCGATTCAGTTGTCCTCCTTCAGGAATCTGGCAACTGGTCGGGTTTGTAATGTCATCATTTGTGATGATAAGTAGTTGAACGACAAGTCTGTACGTGTGAACACAGGTACATTTACGCCATCTAACGGAGCCGTTGAACAACAATCGCCGAATTGTTGCAAAGCACACTTGCATCTTTTTATAGCTTATAATTATTAATAACATTACCGAAAATGGCTGCAATTTACACACACTTACGCGTGAGCTTATTTTTCGACCATGACGGCTACGTGCATTTTTGCAAATTTGATTGGCGTCATTCGACAAAAGGCCGGCAAAAGTGAAGTTCCCTAAGCAAAAAGGAAGGAAATCCAACTATTATTTTCTAGCCGGAGGAATAACTCCAGTCTTTGGATAAGTGTGTGTAAATTACCCCATTGGTGAGTAGTGTACAATTTGTGAAAAGTGTAGTGCTAAGGCAGTGTTTCTCCTAAAGGTTGGGCTTTTTTGAGCTTTTAAAAAGTGACAAATTAACATCACGGCCTGACGACGATAAACCTACCGGCCAGCGAATAAAACGAGGCGCGAGTAATGTGGACGCGGAGTACTTTTGAGGGAAGGCCTAGCAGCAACCATCCACACATCGATCACCATCAATAGCCCAGCCGGATTGTGTGGATTATTTAAGACGTAGTTAGAAAGTACGAACTTTGTCAACCATGTAAACTTTTCATTCTTGTTCTTCTCTCCTTTTGCGCAGTCATTGTATTGCATCTAAGATTTCACGATTTCATCATCATTTCATGTATATTATTAGAATTAGTTAAATAAAGTGTTTATTATATTAAACATTATATAGCCGGTTTATTCATTCCTTAAACTAACCACGAATGGCTATTGTGGTGACCCCGACGTGATCGTAATACACACATGAGATGAACAAAGAGACAGGCACCGAGAAGGCAAGCACATCCGTGGGAGCAGGCCAGGCTCCGGACACTGCTGGACAAGGAGTGGCGACTTCTCCGATGTACGGAAATTTTTTAAGCAGAGTTTCAGTGAAAGTACCGCCGTTTTGGTCTGATCACCCTGAAATCTGGTTCGCACAAATAGAGGCTCAGTTCGCCGTTTAAGGCATTGTGGCTGACGAAACGAAATAAAGCACCGTCATAGCAGCGATTGAATCACAGGTGTTAGTGCAGATTTCGGACGCTGTCCTCAAGCCGCCTGCAACAGGAAAATACGAATTTTTGAAAAAATGCATCATCGAACGCTTCTGTGAAAGCGAACAGAAGAAAATACAGAATTTGCTGTCCGACATGCACCTTGACGACAGGCGACCTACACAATTATTGAACGAGCTCCGTAGTCTTGCGAAGGATAGGGTAAGTGATGACTTCCTGGCATCATTGTGGCTTCAACGATTACCACATAATGTTCGTGCCATTATCCAAGCCTCCAACGCGGAGCTCTCCGAATTGGCGAAACTGGCGGATAAGATTTTGGAGGTGAGTGATTATCGACAACTCGCCGCTGTGTCCACATCCACGACACCAAACGAAGCCACTTTATTGCAAAGAATTGCGGTTTTGGAAGAACGTTTGGAGAAATTAGGACGCTCTCGTTCATCCAGTCGCTTATCGAATCGTAAGAAGAGCCAACGTTTGTTGGTACCACTGGAAGTTCGGCGAGGCCCCTACGAAGTGCCGCCAGCCTTGCGAATTCCATTCAATGCCAAAAAACTAGTTACCGTGGCTGGTGCATTGTCCAGCGCACCATGCCGAATTACAGTGGCACGTCTTACATTGCTGGACAACGATACAAAGGTGAAGTTCTTGATCGATACGGGGGCTGACGTTTCCGTTTTGCCACCGCGTTCATGTGACAGAAACGTCACATCGAATTCAGTAACATTATTTGCAGCTAATGGCACCCGTATTAAAACATATGGCGAACGTCGTCTTAACTTATCATTTTCATTAAGGAGAGTCTTCGAATGGAATTTTCTCGTGGCAGATGTTTCAACAGCCATAATAGGTTCTGATTTTCTCAAGCACTTCGATTTACTTGTGGATATTAGGCAGAATCGTCTCGTCGATCGCAGGACTTTGCTGCACGCTAAGGGTGACACAGTATATTCATGTGCACCCGTCATATCAACATTCAATGCCGACAACATATTTTCACGACTGCTAATTGAGTTTAAACACGTCACCGTGTTAGGCAGCAACCGAGATCGAGAGTCATTGCACACGGACGTTACACACCACATCGTTACTGGCGGCCCAGCGGTGTCTGCCCGACCACGAAGGCTGCCACCTGATACATTCGCTGCTGCCAAAAAAGAGTTTGAGTTTTTGGTGGAGCAAGGTACTTGCAAGCCATCTAAAAGTAATTGGGCAAGCCCCCTACATATGGTAAAAAAGACGAACGGGGAGTGGCGGCCGTGCGGTGTTTACCGTGCGCTTAATGCGCAAACTTTACCAGATCGCTACCCTATTCCATTTTTGCATGATTGTACTCACATGCTCCATGGCAAGTATATATTTTCTGTGCTAGATTTGCAAAAGGCGTACCATCAAATACCCATAGAATCCTCCGACATACCCAAGACGGCGACATACCCTTTGGGTTGTTCGAGTTCAACTACATGACATTTGGATAGCGGAATGCGGCACAAACTTTTCAGCGCCACATCAATTCTGTTTTGCTCGGCATCGATTTTACATTCGCTTATATCGATGACATTCTCATTGCATCATCTAGTGCGGACGAGCATGAGAAACACCTGAGGATTGTTTCCGATCGGCTACGTAAATCTGGTTTGGCAGTAAACGGCAGCAAATGTGTTTTGGGCAAGTCCGAAGTTACATTTTTGCGCCACACTATAACACCGAACGGCATTAAACCACTAGAAGAGAAAGTGACAGCAATACGTGATTACCCCAAACCTAAAGTGGCGAAAGAACTTAAGCGGTTTCTGGGGATGATTAATTTTTACCGCTCCTTTCTCAGGATGCAACGCGCAATCAAGGAAAATTGCAGGCTCTCATTTCGGGCAACGTCAAAAACGACACGACGCCAGTTGTTTGGGACGATGAAGCCACAAACGCATTTGAGGCCTGTAAGGAGGAATTAGCAAACGCTACCATGCTTTTTCACCTTTCGCCCAACGCAAAATTGTCTTTGTATACAGATGCCTCTAGTGAAGGTGTTGGTGCAGTTTTACACCAGACTGTAAATGGTAAGGTCCAACCATTGAGATTTTATTCCAAGAAGTTTACAGCCGCACAGACGAAGTACAGTACATACGATCGGGAGCTGTTGGCCATTTATCAGTCAATAGACCATTTCCGGCACTTGTTAGAGAGCAGACAATTCTCGATATTGACCGACCACAAACCGTTGGTATATGCTTTCGCCCAGAAAGGCGACAAGACACCACCAAGGAGAGCGCGCCAACTGGACTTTATTAGTCAGTTTTCGACCGACATACGATACTTGCGTGGAGAGGAAAATGGCGTTGCCGATTTTTTGTCCCGAATAAGTTCGATAGACAGCCCGGATTTTGAAGCCTTGGCGATAGAGCAAGATCGCGATTCGAAATTGAAGCAAATTATAGAAACCGATAGTTCAACGCTAAAACTGAAAAAGGTTGCTGTTCCGAATTCGACCGAGACGCTGTATTGCGATACCACTAACGACAACATTCGACCATTCGTACCACGAACTTTTCGTCGTCAGGTAGTTGCGAAACTACATGACCTGTCCCACCCTGGACGAAAGGGAACGCAACGAATAGTTGGAGAAAGGTATGTATGGCCTGATATGATGAAGGATATAGCATACATACCGTGTCAGCGAAGCAAAATTTGTAGACACACGAAAACACCTATTGGAAATTATGAGCCAGTCGAGGCCCGTTTTGATCGATATTATTGGACCACTTCCAGTCTCCAAGAACCAACGATATTGCCTCACGATCATTGATAGATTCTCGCGATTTCCAGTGGCCGTACCAATTACTGACATAACTGCAGAGACTGTTGCTAGCGCTCTGATCGAGGGATTTATATCTTTGTTCGGCATACCTCTTCGTATATCCACCGACTTGGGACGACAATTTATATCATCCGTTTTTTCCGAATTGACAAATATTTTGGGAGTGCAGCATCTGAAGACCACTGCTTATCATCCGCAAGCCAATGGCATGATCGAGCGATTCCACCGTACGTTGAAGGCTGTCATCAAGTGCTACAACACAGACAACTGGACGGCAACGTTGCCATTGGTTATGCTTGGCCTACGCACTACTGTGAAAGAGGACATAAATGCGAGCCCAGCGGAGATGTTGTTTGGTTCCCAACTACGAATTCCTGGGGAATTTGTACATGCGGGTAAAGTCAAGGCTAGCGAATCCGACTTCATTAAAAACCTTCGTAGGCAGATGTCATCGTTGCGTCAGTATTCAACTTCACATCATGGCGAACCTAATGTTCACATCGATCGCAATTTGCAAAACTGTAAGTTTGTTTTTATACGCATTGATAGAGTTCGAACTCCTTTGGAAGCGCCATACGAGGGCCCCTTCGAGATATTGAAGAGGGGTGATAAATTTTGTAAAATCAAATTGGGACAACGGAATGTGAACGTATCTAATGACCGTCTCAAACCAGCATTTATCGATTTTAACGACACAACTCTAGCTGCTTCTAGGAACCCGGCCACTGAGGAAACGACATCTCTTGAAAGTCCTAATATGTCGAATGGTCAGCCGTTTTTTCAACACGAATCCCAACCAACACCCGAGGCCCGACTAACGAGAACTGGCCGGCACGTTCGATTTTCGGCAAGGTATCTCTAGAGGGGGAGCCCTGTAGTGGCCTATATGTGGACATGGTATTTCACTACCTTATTTGTGGATTATTTAAGACGTAGTTCGAAAGTACGAACTTTGTCAACCATGTAAACTTTTCATTCTTGTTCTTCTCTCTTTTTGCGCAGTCATTGTATTGCATCTAAAGGTAAGTACACACGATTTGCAGATCGGACAACATTGCCAGAAAAATGGCGGAAAAATGCAACCCTGTGAATTTACAACCGTGTGAACATACAATTTTTGTTTTGCAACGTTAGCAGAAAAGTCATTGCGAGATAATTTGCAGATTGTTATATGTGCGAAGTTTATGCATGTGACAACGGCGCCATTGCCAGAAAAACATTTTATTGGCAACACAGTCTATAATGTATTTTTATTGGCAATCCTGCATATAAATATTTACAAAATATATTGTAAATATGTATATGAAATTGTAATGTTTTCTTGCAATCGTCTGAACTGTCAATTCACCTTTGCCTAACAATATGTCATTGCCCGTACTTTTGCAGCATTTTAACAGGGTTGATAACGTTTGCTGATCTGGAAATCGTCTATACTCAGCTTAAGATTTCACGATTTCATCATCATTTCATGTATATTATTAGAATTAGTTAAATAAAGTGTTTATTATATTAAACATTATATAGGCGGTTTATTCATTCCTTAAACTAACCACGAACGGCTATATGTTCATTTTATTTCAACCATTGCAATAAACCAAGCTTGAGTAAGTCCGTCTTTTCCAACAAGTCCGTGTCCCAGCAGACAGTCCTGTCAACAAATTGCGTCCCCCTCCAAATTATCATCGTCTGAAGAAATTTCAATCGTCCGTTTATCCCGAACTTTTTTTTATTTTTGCTGCAAATTTCCCCGAAGGAAAATCATAACTACAGACCACATGGTGGCTGTTGAGGCTTAACCTCAAACCATACTCCGGCCTTACTCACACTTCTAGGATCTAGATGACCCTAGAAAAGAATAATTTCTGTCGAATTTCTATCAAAATCGTGGAGGAACCTGCGTGGTTCCCCACGTCCCTACAAAATCCAGCGAGAACTAGTAAATTAACGGCGACTGTCCAGATAGATCCTGTTCCTGGGAAAATAATTATTGATCGATCTCTATATAAATCGTGAAAGAACCCGCGTGGTTCTCCACGTCCCACCAAAATCAAAAGGGTACCGGGTAAACTATCGGTAGTGATCCAGAAAGTTCCAGTACCGTCGAATTCAATGACAATAGCAGTAAAAATATAGTAATTTCTTTTCGTAATAGTTTTAATTCAACCATTCCCAATTAATTTAGTTTCTCCAAAATTTCGAATAACCAGTGTCGGTTTTTTTGGCCAAGCAAAGTACGAGAACAAATGTTACCCCTAAACCTATTTTTTGTTAAAAAAAATTCCAAATAATAGATATGTTTTTCGGATAAAAATTAAATTGTTAATATTATCTCCATCTAAATAACAACCCTAAATTTAATTATTTTTATTTTACAATAACACAACAATAGTTTCCACAATAATAATAATAATGGTTAAAATTTTAATTTGCTGCAAACTAAATTATTTTAAACTACCATTGCCCCTCCCTAATATCCTGAGCTCAGCATTAGGTAAGGTCAAGAAAAATAATTATTAGTCACCTCCTTTAGCGGCGCAAACCCCCCATTATTATTATTTCTTAATATTACTGCTATATCTTTACTTATACATATATACTATTTTTTTTTACTAGTGAGTAATGAGAACCAAATGTGATTTTTTTCTAATATGCTAATAACACTTGAAATAATAAATTATTTAACGGAACATCCCGCTAATATGACTTGGTTCTAAATACAGGTATGTGGAAACGGGTAAGAAAAACAGCCATAACCGTCAGGGGTCCGATTAGGGAAGAATGCTACGGGCCATGGGGGTCGCCTCCATCGGCGATCCATGGGGAGGGTACAGTGGGAAACCATACCATCAGGTTTCCAGCTACTCCAGACGTGAAGGAGAGAATAATATATAATGCTCACATAATCTCGTCATCGCGAAAGTGGTACTTAATATTTAGTTTTCTTGGGGGGATCATGATGGTGAATTGCCATGATCGTGGAGGGCAAGACTCCCACGCGGACTGATGCTAAGCCGGAAGAACAACCAGAAGTACCACGAAGCCCACCCACGGTCAACGGCGTGCACTGATAAGGGAAGCTCCCTCTGCATTCTTTTACCGGTGTACGTTAACAGCTGGCGAGAATATTACACTTTGGCCTGGACCAGTTCACAAAGTGAAGCCACCGACAACATCATTAGAACACTACATCTTCATTAATAAAATAGCGGACTTCGCAGTCCATCCTCTTTATGAATTGACCTCAGGGACTTTACTCAAAATGAGAGCAGGGATGTAACGAAAGTGACTGTAAAATATGCATTTTTGAGACAGCGAATGCGAATAATAGTTTGACACTTTAGTACCAACAAATTGATGTTGATGCACTGCCCAGTGCATCAACTCATTTTTCGTGGCTTCGAAAGGTTTCCAATTTTCCAAGTTTATTACTCGAAGTTCTCTGCCCTTTGTAGCCAAGCTGTTTGCCCGTTCATTTCCAATCACTCCGTTGTGTCCTGGTACTCAGCAAATATGCAATTGACCATGGCTGAGTAATCATTTATCGTTCTTTTACAGTCCAACACAGTTCTGGATTTGACCATTTCCGATGTTATTGCTTTAATCGCCATTTGGCTATCTGTGAAGATGTTGGCATATTTAGGCTTTGTGGAGTTACTGAGCCAGTTCACACACTCCGTGATTGCTATGGTCAGGGAGGCGGAAGTGAAGTTCGACTTGTGGTCCATCAGTAAAAAGTCCCAGACCCGTCCATAAGGAGTTTTAACACTTTTAACAAATGGAAGCGGTGTGATATCACACGATCTTGGTGGCCAATCGACCGGCCCAAAACGTGAAATTATCTGCTCACCGAAGTGTTCTCTCAATAAATCCATTGATTGATGCGATGTGTGGGAAGTGGCGCCGTCTTGTTGAAACCAAATCAGATCACGAGCTTCAATTTCAAGCATCAAAAAGTCGGTTATCATGGCACGATAACGGTCGCCATTGACGGTTACGTTCTCACCGGCATCATTTTGAAGAAATGCGGACTGATGATTCCACCGGCCCACAAACCACACCAAACCGTTGTTTTTTCTGGATGAAGTGGCAGCTCTTGAATCTCTTCAGGTTGCTCTTCGTCCCAAATGCGGCAATTTTACTTGTTTACATACCCATTGAGCCAGAAATGAGCCTCATCGCTGAACAAAATTTGGCTCGAAAACTTTGGATCTTCTTGGAACTTTTGAAGAGCCTATAGAGCGAAGCGATGTCGCTTGTGAAGGTCGGGCGGATTCAGTTCATGCACAAGCTGTATTTTGTATGCTTTCAATTTAAGATCTCGACGTAAAATGCGCCTAGTCGTTCCATACGTCAGTCCGAGTTGCTGCGAACGGCGCCGAATCGACTCTCCACGGTCTTCGTGTACACTCTCAGCTACGGGCGCTACATTTTCTTCACTGCGGTGCTGAATGTGGTCTATTCGGTCGAATATTATCCAATAATGAATGCTGGGTCTCAAGATGGGTGATGGTGTTGCGAATAGTACGCTCAGTAGGCCGATTATGTTGACCATAAGTTGAGCGAAGTGCACGAAACACATTTCTCACAGATCATGAATTTTCGTAATAAAGTTGAACGATTTGTAAACGTTGTTCAGGCGTAAGTTTTTCCATGATGAAATGCCAAACAATATTTAACAAAAATAACATGACAGCATGACACGACTCACACGCGTTCCTTCAAAAAAAGGCTATTGAAAAAAGTATCTCTACTTGGATCACCCATTATAAGAGTGGATGTGAGGAAGGAGACCAATATATTAGGATTTTCTGTCATATTATGTTCCCTGCAATAATGCGTTATGGTTGCAGCAACCATATTACAACCAGTATCATTACGTAACACCGCGGCTATACATTTTTCTTTGAGAGTGAAAAAACCTAAATATATTTAAAAAATATGTTCACATCTTTAGTGAAAAAAGTCTCTTCAAAAAAGTCGCATTCGTCGGGAATATAAAGGTTGTTTTTTAGACGTGTGGTTTTCAATCTAGCAATACTTTTTTCGCAGTTGGTCTTTTTGACAGCTGTCACTTGATTTATGCTCAGTTTCATAATGGATAGACTTACTTCGGAACAACTTTCGTGCAGATTTATTACCAAAATAATGGTTTGGTTCGCGCTGCATCCAATATTCGGTCGACATAATCGCCCACAGAGTCGGTAATTTGAGCAACCATGGATCGGTTTCGCACCACTTTCACTCTAGTGGCTAATTAAGCCATTGTTCAGACGCCGTCACATCCACAAAAAGTCACTGTTTGGTGTGCTGCATGGGCAGAGGGAATCATTGGTCCATATTTCTTCAAAAATGAAGCCAGCCATAATGTTACAGTTAATGTGGACGACCTTTGGTTCCAACAAGACGGCGCCAACGAAACAATCAATTTATTAAAGGAAACTTTTGGTGAGCGCATTATCGTCACTTGTCTACGCAGATAAGCCCAACACGATTGACGCCTTGGAAGATAATATTCGGACCGTTATTGCTGACATACATCCCCAAATGCTGCAAAAATTGGGCGCCTTGGTTGGAATTTATTCGAGCCACCCGCGGCGGTCTCTTGCCCGAAATCCTTTTTAAAACATAATGGCAAACCCTTATCTTTATAATGAAGCTAAATTCTTGGCCATAACATTAAATTATACTCGTATCATTAAAAAAAACACTCTTTATATAAGAAAACACTGCTATTATCTATCTAAACTATTCGAAAGCTAACCAATTCTAACAAACTACGTGTAGATAGATAATAATAAATCCCAACTACTTAAGGAGATTTATTCACTCCATTCTCAAATCTCTCCACACTATCATTAAATGCGAATAGCAGTAACATGGATGAGGGCAGCTGGGAACCTTCATCCGTAATTTTAAACAAGATACGAGTACATTGTATTTCTAATATTACTATAATTTTGTGTACAACTGTTGGCTGGAGGTTCTATCAGTGTTGTCTGCACTCAGTCTAATAATTCATTAGGGAATGTTTAAACAAAGTGTGTATACTGGTGGTAATATCCAACCTTCCAACCAAACACTCACACGGTTTATATACATCTATCCAGTGGTGCCGAGTCAACAACAGCGGATAGGCATCCCAAAAAAATATAGAATAGAGTAGAATAATTCAGTACAAGTTATTTTGTGTCACAGAACGCCCCTTTTAACCGAAATTATTTGTAAAAGAAAAACTAAAAAAACGACAATATTATTATTAAAGCTGATCATCATCTCCCAGATGTCTTGAACATACATAATGTGTCTTGAGTATGTTAAAATTTGAAAAAAGTTATGCAAAATGTTATTATTCCATTGGCAATTTCAAAAAGTATGCATACATATGTACTATATAAATTTGTGGTAGTGGGCAATAGAAACATCGAGCAATCAAAAAAAAATACTCGTAATTAAAAAAAATAATTTCACGTTTCACTAAACAAAATCGAAAACAAAAATAAATAATGAGAACCAAAATAATGTTGATATTGTAGTGTATTAGATAAAAATAATTAGTTTATAGCTAAACCGTGTGTGTGTGTGTGCTATAAAATATTTTGAAGTGTTTTGCGGATGAAAATTCGAAAGAAAATATATTTTATTTTTTTTCAACTTAATTTCTCGTCGTGTGTACCTTTGTTATTTTGACCATAATTATGAATCGTACTCGGTAATACAAATGTTACAAATATGATATGACAGTGGTTTAGGAAAAGTGAACAAGTTATTAAAAAACTATTGTACAAAATTGTGAAAAATATTATTTAAAACAAAATATTTCGAAAAAAAACATTATATTGAAAAAAATGATTCTGAGTGTAATTTATTTAAAAAGATTTTATTGAGAACTAAAATTGTTCATAATAATGTGTAGCTTTTGCTCCGGAAAGTTTCGGGGTGAAACGAATTGTATAGGGTGATCCATTTCGAGGTTCCCTACTTTATTAAAGAAAAAAACGCAGAAAATTCAAATTGAATGGGGAATGTTTATTATCATTTGAAAGAACATTCTTTGGCATTTATTTTTTGAAGATTATGTCTATCAAATTTTGGCCGCGGCTACGTCTCAGATGGTCCATCCATTGAGTCCAATTTTCGATGACTCGTTCGAGCATTTCGACTGGTAACTGGCGAATGACACGCGTGATGTTTTGCTCCAAGGCCTGAATCGAAGCGGGTTTGTCCGCATAAACTTTAGACTTTACATATTCCCACAGGAAAAAGTCTAACGGTGTGATATCACACGATCTTGGTAGCCAATCGACCGGCGCAAAACGTGAAATTATCTGCTCACCGAAGTGTTCTCTCAATAAATCCATTGATTGATGCGATGTTTGGGAAGTGGCGCCGTCTTGTTAAAAACCAAATGTCGCCGAGATCACGAGCTTCAATTTCAGGCATCAAATAGTCGGTTATCATGGCACGATAACGGTCGCCATTGAGGGTTACATTCTCACCGGCATCATTTTTGAAGAAATATGGACCGATGATTCCGGTACGTCGGATCGGGAATCGGTCAATGGCAAAAAGATAGCTCTTAACGAGAGCTAAAATATTGCTGATGGGTGTCAAGGTCGTGGGTCGACTGGAAAGTGTTTATTTTTTGGATTTAAAAAAAAATGAACTTAGCGCAGTTGGCGAACGATTACACTATGCAACAAAAAAAAATTTTTTTTTGTGTCCTAGACCTAAAAATTATTTTTTTGTATAGATTGTGGCATACTGTTATATAAATTCAAAACCAAAAATTTTTTTATGGATAAATTTTTTTTAAAACAATTTTTTATTAAAAATACTATTATCGTCGAAGGTACCCTTAGTATTTGCACAATAATTTTTGGAGTATATGGCCGATAAGGTCGACTTATACGTTAAATTGAAGCTATTCATTTGGGCTACCAATGTTGGGAAGACATCTTTCACTTAGAAACAGTGGTTTTGTAATAGTCATTAAACAAACTGGAAAAAGTCGATTTTTAAAAAAAAAAAATCCTGGGCCGAAAAAATCGAAAACAAAATATTTTATTTTATAAGGTTTGCATCCTAGCGAAGAAAATAATGCCTATTTGAAAAAAACTATGGTAAATGTAGAAATTATAGCCCTTTTGGTAGAGGTAAGAGAATTTCAAAAAATATTTTTTTTTTTTAATTTCAGTTTAAATAGCGATTTTATTTGTTACATTTATTTATATTATGTTCATTTATTTATATTATGTAATTGTGAGTTCTTTGTTGACGTTTGTAGATTTCGGAATCGGGTTCTCTAATGAGGAACCAAATATAATCTCCCATCATTCTTTCATCCCAGTGCCCTTGGTAACGCCATTCGATGGACTTCATTTCTTTTCGTGAAACCTTTCGCCATGTTGGTCGCCAAGATTCTCGGGGAAAAAGTTTAAATGAGAATGCAAGAAATGACTTTTTAGGGACATATTTACACCTGTTGGAATACATAAAGCGAAAAATAAGTTAGAAGAATACATACATATGTGTTATATACATAAATGTAGAAAAATATATTTCTTAGCAATTTTTTCATAATTTTTCAACAAATCATTAATCATTGTTTCATATTGCGGGCTTTTATTGGATCCAAAGAAAATTGAAACCACAAGCTTAAATGACCACCATGCTGCAATTTCATCCGACGTCAAATATGATTCGAAATTTACATCTTTCATCAGTTTCCTTATTTTAGGCCCATCAAAAACGCCTTCTTCGATTTTTTGAAAAGGAAGACTTTTAAATAAACTTTTTAATTATGAGAGTGAATTGCCATCTTTCCTTAAGGTTTTTACAAAATTCTAAAGAGCCCCAGCTTAATATGCAGTGGTGGCAAAATAATGTTTTTTTTTGGACGAGAGGTGTGTATTTTATGTTGTTTTCATCCAATGTAATGTGTGTTATTTTTGGCCATTCTTTCTTCTGTAATGATCTTCGCGAGCACGGCTATCCCAGAGGCATAACATACCAACTACTTTTAAATCGCAACAAATTTTCCAGTCATGTTCATATTTTATGTATCTTATAAATTTAGCCATTGTTTCGAATGATTCCTTAGTGTTGACAGCATGAGCAATGGGATTCGACGGTTTCTGATTTCCGTTGTGTAAAAGTACTGCTTTCAAACTTTAATCACTGCTGTCAACAAATAACCGCCATTCCTTTGAATTGTATGTTTGATTAAGTTCCTCGAACCCAGTTGTATAAAATTGTTTGTAAGGTATATAACGGACTCTATAATATGATATGTTAACATCTGGGGCCAAAATATTGTACTGTTTCATCCGAGATGCAAGTAGTTCTGCCTTATCTTTGGTCTGTTCCAAATCTCTCACTAGATCAATGAGTTGTAACTGAGTTAAAAGCGATGACTTCTGACTCAAACTTGAATCGCTCAGAGTTGAGTACTCAGTTGAACTTGATGATCTTTCTGAATTAGGCTGTTAGCTATACTTGGACACTTGGGAATTCGTATTGTTTCCGAATGTGCAACTGGAAAAGTGACAGATTTTACTTCAGCGTAATTCCAGCGAATGTTCCTTCCTACTCCAATCTGTTTACTTAGAAAAAAATAACAGTCCGTATCGTGAATGAATGGTTGTCTCCAAATCATTGGCATTCCAAATTGCACGTAAAGTCTAAAATTAAAACGTTTTATTCCACAAAACATTGTAATACATTAACTTTAAATTACTTACCGCATTCTTCCACTAGTCCATCGAGTAAGATTTACATGGCACGAATTACACAAAATACTAGGTGTCCACGGTTCGTTCATATTTTTATCTCGTATACCAAAATATTACACATATATTTCTTCTATTATTTTACTAAACGCACGTCGATTTTTTTAATTACATATTTTCCGCAGATGTAGCAGAAATTGTCGGAATCATTTACACATTGAAAAGTTCTTTGCCTTTTACTCATACTTCGAAATATAACTTTGTAATATTTTTCAGAAAATCGACTTATCTCTTTAAGGCGCTGAATTACACTAATTTATTAATAAGAAATTCCATTCATAAATTCCGGGTTTAAAGTTCATAAGTTGCAGTACCAGTAGCTGACATATACTTTGCTTCGAACGTAAAAACCCAATATTTTCAAGACTGCCGCATACTACTTTGTATTGCGTACATATAATTTTACTACCTGTATACACGACTGGGATGTTCATGCCCCTAAAGGGCGTAACTGAATGGAAACCGCATAAATAAAAAACACAAATATTGTTGAATGACCCTCTACCTAAGCGGATCTCATCCTATATAGCTCTCACATTGCATATACATAATGTTTTATGGAGGGTTACGAACGGCCATAAAACCTCGTCCTCTCTATAATTTTATAATGTCTCACATCAATCCTCATAAAATAAAATGCAAGTGCAATGTCTCTTATATGTCTATCTCACATATCAGCGCTGCCAGTTTAGGGGATTTATCCCCAATTTGGGGATTTTTTTTTCGCGAATGGGGATATATTTTTTGGTTTGGGGATCCGGGGATTTGGCGGGGATTGCAATTTTTTATAATTACATGTCTTTATTTATGTTAAAATTAGTATTTTCTGTTAAATCTATATTTTTCTAGAAAATGCGTCCGTAAAAATTGTGTCAAAAGTTCCTACAAAAAGTAGCTTGACTTGCAGTGTATTAGAGTACGACTTAAATAGACAACCTGTAGTAATTGCTAATACGTATTTCTATAGATATTTATAAATCAATTGAAGCCAAATGCGGTTTATAAAATTCTTCCCAGACGACATTATGAACAATTTAAGCTAATTTTGGAGTAAAGTTTACTAGTAACAGGATTCTGCTGGTCCAACTCCAATTTTAAAGAACTGGAATCGCTGGTATTAACTCTTTGATGTAGTTTACCAATTATTTAGTCCATTGGCAGAAATGATCAAACTTTTAATACCAAAAACGTGTACAAAAAAATTAGATGATGTAGATGAGATGGAAGATTTTGAATCAGATATATTTGATAACTAGCGGACCCGGCGAACTTCGCCTCGCCCCAATTTAACGCCTTCAGATAAACTCCAGAGTGATAATAAAACACAGATAGTTAAAATTTTAATGCGATTTGTTTAAAAGGAATCGAAATCAGTAGAGAGCGATGTGATAAACAACAAACAACGAAGACAGAAGACAGGCAACGTACAGATGACCGTGCGAAAAACAGGGAAATTCGAGATTAATTCCACAGACTTCCTACGATTTGTCTTGAGATTTATTGATTGTCATCGTAAAAGCCAATCGTACAGGGAACTGAATCCGCTTGAATTGGAATGAAAGATCAGTTGGAATAATCGGAATTCGTGGGATAAGGACTTCCTCTCCTTTGAATTTTCCCTTGATGATCGTCGCCTGAATCACATTGTCCATCAGTTTCATAATGGACAACCGCGAACTATGCACAATTTCGGATGATTCAGATTCCGCAACATGATTATGATCGATTCCACCTTCAGCTGTAAATTATGCGGCGGAGCTCCTGGCACATCAAGCGAGTTCGATTTTACTTTGAATAATAAAATTCATGCTATCGACGTCCTTATTCTTCGCTGCTAATATTGCCCGTTCACTAATCTAATCGAGATTTGGAAACACTTTGGTGATGAGTTCCTCGTTCGACGATGTGAACTCGCAAAAATTTGCCGGGAACAATATCAATGCAGTGGAAACATCAACAGTAATTTGGCCATTGCCAAGCGCCAACAGTTGTTTCGAGAATTCAAGAGCCGATGAGTCGTTCTGCAACGCGACTCTCATGTTCGTGGTCAATTTCAACTTCTTGACATGCCGCCACAAAGACCACGATTTCAGGCATGCATTAATTTCATCGGCAGTAGATTTCGGGATGACGGGAAGCGTTTGACGAAAATCTCCGGAGAGCAATATCATAGACTCACCAAATTGTCTCAAATCACGTCGTAAATCCTTCATCGTTCGGTCAACTGCCTCCAGAGCTCGTTTATGCGCCATCGTGCATTCATCCGAAATTATGATTTTGCAGTGCCCGCAATCCAATAAGATAACCTTACCTCTTATACTCAAACTTATTATCTGAAAAAATTTTCGAACTGATAAATATCGCGTTGAATTTTAATTGATCGTAATGCTTGTACCGTTTGTCGATGTGATACGCGAAATCAGTGTAACAATACGCAAAACTCGAATGAATTGCAGCAAGAAAAATAGCACATACTCGTACATATGTTTAATAGAAAACTTTTTTGTTTAATAGAAAATTAATAAAAAAAATTGGATTCAAAAAGAGAGTAGTAGATAGGAACAGTAGGAATCTCGCAAGAAATAGCAATTTTCGATTTTCCCAATTTTCCGACTTTTCCGGAGGGTTTTCCCAAAATTTTCTTTCGTAACAACCTTCTCCAGGCAAATACGAAGAACTGAAAAAAAATTGAGCCAAATCGGTCCAGCCGTTCTGACGTGATGCCATTACACAGATGGACCGTTTCATTTTTATATAGATATAGATAAGATTTGACAACGTACATTGTGTTCAAACAAAATGAATTTTAGTACAAAGTACATTGAATTGTAAAATACATCATTCACATAAGTTAAAATGTTTTCTGGGGATTTTTTTGGGGATGAGAAATCTTTTTTTGGGATTTAGGGGATAAAAAATAAAAATTTGGGGATTCGGCACTAAAAAAAACTGACAAGCCTGTCACATATGGCGAATTCAATATAAGCAAAAATGACATCATTTAAAAGTTCCCTAATATTTACAAAATGGCTCATAACTATTACATCTATCCATAGATTTTTTCAAATAGACAAGGTTTTCTTCGTTAGCACGCTGGCTTTTTAAAAATGTGATAAAATATTTTTTTCTACTTTTTTTCTATTTTTTATGGTTTTTTTTTTGTACCAGGAAAAAGTGTTTCTATAAAAAAAGGAATTTTTTTCTCATATTTTTGACGACTGTTATATTTGCGATATTTTCAGCATTTGTAGCCCTCATAATTCCCTTTAATTTAACGCATAACTCGGCTCAATCAGGCTTATACTTGAAAACAAATTTATGGTCCAAATACTAAATGTACTTTAAATGAAAGCTGGAAATAAAAAAAAAATTTACCATAAAAAATTTTTTTTACATTTTTTTCGTGTTATTGACACCAAATTGCACCAGAAACTGTTATCCACATCCCTTGGACAACATTTTTGTTGCATAGTGTTATTTTGATAATAATAACTGAATAATTTGTAAACGTTGTTCAGGCGTAAGTCTTTCCATGATGAAATGCCAAACAATACTTAACAAAAATAACATGACAACATGACACGACTCACACGTGATCTGTCAAAAAGGCTATTGAAAAAAGTATTTCTACTTAGATCACCCGTTATATATCGCTTATTTAGAAAAGGAACGTCACATCTCAAAATATGACATTTCACTTAAGTTTGATTTAAATGATCTATACAAAAATAACTATGTGGCAGAATGGGATAACACAATTTCTGAAGTGCGTTAAAAGTTTCAAAAAGTCGTGCTAAATTGTATTATTTTATTCGCGATCTTTGTTAAAAGGTATGTGTTAACGCATTAAAGACTGCCCATAGAATCCATCTTACGATTTTTTAAAAATATATCTGTAAGCTAAGATAGGTCATAGGTGTCGTTTTGCAAAATTTAAGGTTTGTAATTATCAGCATATCCGAGATCTGCATTGGGTATTTAAATACCCAATCGCCATTTCTTTACATTTTCCATTTATTTTTTCCATTATTTAGCATTTATATTTACAACAAATTGTTCCATCGATTTCTTTGTGAATAGAGGATACTAGAGGCAACTGACCGGGAATTTTTCCGTCGATTTTCCCATTTTTTCATTTCTGAAAACTCCTCATCTTTGACCTTGAAAAGGAGCATTCAATTTTAAGAATTGTGTTTCACATTGCAATAAATAACCCAATTTCTGCCTAACGTTCTGAAAAAAATTAATGTGATATCTCATACCACTTTCGAGATACGGCGTTCTACGTAAATACTGTATTATGGGTATTAAAATATGCATTAGTTAGTAATGGGTTAATATAAATACAGCATGTTTTTGGTGACATTGGGTTTTCAATATTAACCTATAAAGTATATTTCTGACTAAAATGTTGCTAAACGGTAAAATAAGAATTTTATGGGGTTTTTAAATTTTTTAAGATTGAGAAAAATTCAGTTTTGAGTTTTAAGAAATTTTTAAATGCTCTTGTACGGCTGAACCGATTTTTACAAATTTTACGTCGCTTGAAAGAAAAAAATAACGGGCCATTTTTTATGTATTTCCTCCGCCATATAACGGTAATTTTTGGCTCTATTTGAATAAATCATAAAATAAAACCTCTAAAAATGGGGAGGGCGTGGATGAAATGTTCTGCAAAAATGTTGGCCATACAATTTTACTATATACATTGGAGGAAAAAATAATAGGGGCATAGATTTTTTTCTCATATTTTGTTTATTTTTTCTACAATATTTCAATATTGTGAAAGAAGTGAATTAAATTAAAAATTAAACATTGATGCTAACAAAAAATAATAAAAGTCAAATTTGGATACAAATAAAATAAATAAAAAAACTACATTTGTTGTACGAGAGTTGCTATATATATTTCTGGCCTAGGCAACACTAAGTGTTGCCTGGCGCCATCTTACATTTCCATTGGAAACTTTGACATTTTTTAGCATAAACGTACTCAGAACGTTTTGACGTACGACCATCATTTGTGTTGTTTACAGTGACTTGGAAATAAATGGAATTAACTCATGAACATTTTCGTGCGATAATTTTTCACAACTTTCGACGTGGATTATCACGACAAGAGTGCATCGATGAACTTAAATCTTTGTATGGCGATGAAGCACCATCTTATAGCACTGTGAAAAACTGGTTTACTGAATTCATGGCCGACTCTCGCTCAAAGACGAAGGTCGTGAAAGTCGTCCAAAAACGGCCGTTGTGCCAGAGAACATTGATGCCGTGCGTGAACTGATAATGCAAGATCGTCTTGTGGCATACAGTGTGATAGATGCATCCTTGGCCATTTTTTCCTCCAGTATACATTCGATATTGCATGAACACCTGGCCGTAAAAAAGGTTTGTTCTCGTTGGATCCCGCACAATTTGACAATCGCTCAAAAATAGGCTCGTGTCGATTGGAGCAAAGAAATTTTGAAAAAATACGATCGCGGTGCTTCAAAAGACGTTTATAAGATTGTCACAGGTGACGAATCTTGGATCTACAAAACAGCAATCGACCGTGTGGGTCTTCGAAGACGAGCCAAATCCAACGAAAGTTGTTCGTGGAAGTCGCACTTCGAAGCAAATGGTCGCCTGTTTCTTCGGCAAAACTGGTCATGTGGCGACTGCTCCGCTTGAGCAACGTAGGACGGTCGATTCTGAGTGGTACACCACAATTTGTTTGCCTGAAGTCTTCGGAGAAATTCGAAAAACGAACAAGAGAAGACGAATCATTGTGCACCATGACAATGCGAGCTCTCACACATCGGCTCAAACCAGCGCCTTTTTGACCGGCCAAAACGTCGAATTGATGGGTCATCCGCCGTACAGCCCTGACTTGGCACCCAATGACTTCTTTTTATTCCCGCACATCAAGAAAGAATGCGTGGTCAACGATTTTCGTCGCCAGAAGATGCTGTTGAAGCGTT
Organism: Eudasyphora cyanicolor; assembly: GCA_963930755.1. Taxonomy (NCBI): domain Eukaryota; kingdom Metazoa; phylum Arthropoda; class Insecta; order Diptera; family Muscidae; genus Eudasyphora; species Eudasyphora cyanicolor. Next base: position 22,390,318 of record OZ005735.1, on the reverse strand, counting down.
CAAAAATCATGTTTTGGAGGTGTCTCAATCGGAGTGGAAAAATTGTTTCGACAATTGGTTTGAGCGCATGCAAAAGTGTATAAATCATGCTGGAGAATACTTTGAAAAACAATAAAACCATTTTTGATGATAAATATTCGCATTTTCATTATTAGGCCAGAAATATATAGAGCAACTCTCGTAACATTGCCTTGGAAAAAATAATAGGGACTTCATTCAAAAATTAAATAAGTTTAAATTATAATTTTTGTTTTTTTAATCCTCCGAATTTTCTAATATTTTGTGCTAGATCCATTCGCCTTAATCACTGTCACACCTGCGGGGCATAGATTCCACAAGTTTTGAACATGTTTCCTTCGAAATAGATAACGAAGCGTTTTTCACTTTTCCCGTAATTCATTCACATTTTTTACTTTTGGTGTCCCACTTTGCTTTTTAAGACGCCCCAGAGGTGTTTAATGGGGTTTAGGTCTGGTGATTGCGATGGCTATTCCAGAATCGATTCAGAATTATCTTGGAACCAGGTTTTCGCTAGTCTGGAAGAGTGCTTTGGGTAGTTATCTTGCATGAACTTCCACTTAAGTTGCATTTCTTCCACGGCAAGTGGAAGCATTTTGTTCCTTAGGATGTCAACGTAATCCACAGCACAAATCTTATTCCTAATTCAAAAAATGTTACCCACTCCAGATGTAGAAAGACAGCCCCAGACCATCACTGAGCCGCCACCATGTTTCACAATCCTTTTTGGTGTACTTAGGATCATATTCTTTGTTCTTGGGTCGACGAACGTAAGTTTTCCCATCGGAACCAAAGAAATTAATTTTGGTTTCATCTGACCAAAGTACATATTTCCAATTTTAATTATTATTCTAAGGAACTGTTGTCCCTATTATTTTGTCCACCACTGTATGTCAGAACACACCAAAGCCAAAAACTTATCGCAAATACCAAAAAAAAACAGTCCAAACAACACTTTGAATATTCGTGCAGCAATGTTATTCATGCGACCCAGTGTTCGAAGCTATAACGATACCAGTAAAGATGGGTTTAACTGGAATTTAACTGATCAAGTGGCTTCAGTTCTTGAGTCAGTTTGATCTTATAAGCATGAAGACCAAGATCTTTTCGCAAAATACGCCACAATGTGGCTTGAGAGATGCCCAATTCCTGAGAACAACGTGAAATCGACAGATTTGCCTAATATTGAACGGATACACTTATGACTGCGATATTTTCGTCGCTTCGAGCGGTACGGCGTCTCTTTGGCGTCGGAACATCCAAAAGTGAAAATTTGGATTCGAATTTATCCATTATATCACACACAGCCTATCGGGTGGGACGATTATTACGGCCGAAAATTGGAGTAAGCGCTCTTAATTTAATTTTTAATGATTTCCAAACGTTGCACGTAAGTGACCTTTACCATGATGAAAATGTTGACTTCGACTAACGTTTTGACACTGAAATTGAGGGTGATTAAAATGTTTGAGGGTGCGTTGACATAAAGATACAAAATTGTTATGTCCCTATTAGTAAACCCGGTATGTTCCGTAAAAATATTGACCTTACTGTTTTCTACAAAATTGCTGAACATACTCCACACCTCAGATGTAAAGAACACATACGGCCTGTTTCTGTATTTCTAACGAAAGCCTCTGCGAACGAAAACCAGTCACTCACTTTCGTCAGGAATTTGGTTTCTGTAACGTTCTATCGTTCGTTCGCCTGACCTTACGTCAATGACGTTAGCAATTTACCAATTGGAAAATAATGTAATTGCCAGATCAATAATTTCACAAATTCCCGTCTAAAAAAGCACACATTTTTGTATGGTCGACCTTAGCAAATACATCTCTGTACTATTTACACTAGTGGTGGCCAAAAAAGCAATCCTGGGTGGTCAGCTGAGCTGCACCAAGACTCTCATTTCTTTCTCTCTCTCTCACTTCTCTCTCATTGTGCACTGATAATTTTTTCCATCTTAGCGAACAACCAATATTGACTTCTTTATGCCAAAATATGTACACATATGTATGTACAAAATTTTATTATTATTTAATTGTTTTTACCATAATTATATTAATATCTACTTATTGTTTGCATTTAATAATGTTTATTTTGTCATTGTTCCTATCAGTCGACAAATAAAATAATGTGACTCGATCTGACATTTGACAGATAGAGAAACCAAAATTTGCACTGAAATGATTACGTTTTCGTACGAGTTCATTATCGTACGACTTCTCGTTGTGATGGTAGTTAGTGAAACCCAAATCAGCTGTTTGTCGTCCGGCAGGCGAACGAAAGCAAATTTTTAAGTTACAAAAACAGGCTGATAGTTTCATATACCATTATGCTCCACGAATAGACAAAATGGGGGAAACTTTAAACCCCCTCCTAAAATAAAATCCGATGTGATCTTTCAAAACGCCGATACACGTATATTTTTTGGTCTCCTTTGCTACAATCCATTGTCACCCTATATATTTAAAAACAATTTGGAAAACAATATTTGTAATAAAAATTAAAAATATGTTGAAAAATAATACTAAAAAATATAATTTTCTAAAAAAAAAATATTTTAAAAATTATTTCGAAAATAAAACTATTAAAATCTATGGATAAGTTATGTCCCATATTTTAAAAGTGTGAGAAATTAAAAAAAAACATTTTTTACATCTTTTCTTTTGACAATTTAGTTTGGGAGGTACCAAAACGGGTGTGACAATAACCCCATTTTTCTGTGGATTATGGGTACTATAAAAGCATAACACTGTAAAAAATTTAAAGTTGTGTATGTGTATGTACTGGAATTAATGTTATAAGCCTTCGACAAAAATTTGGTAAACTAATGTGATCACTCTGGGGTCACGAAAATTTTCCATGTAACATTTCATAATTATCAGATGTAAAATACAACTTCTCAAACATGAAAAGGCATATTTGTCAAAAAAAATCCCTAAAAATTCCCACGATTTCAATGGTTTTTAATAACTAATTCTTTTTAGTGGTGATTTTTGCGGGTAAGTGGATTTATGAGTGTAACGGCCAATTCCAGAATCATCGGTTATCCTACAGTTAGAGCTTACAACTATAGCTATCAAATTGTATGCAATTTTTATTTGTTAACTGTGAGTTTGCTCTAACCGGAGGTTGTGAAATTCAAAAAGAAAAATGTTCACATCGATAATAAACTTTAAAAATCTTAAGAATTACGAAAAAACTGATTTTGATTGCAGAAACGTTCTATGACTTATTTTGACTAAATTACTCTATCATTGTCTTTGTTTTGTTAAATATTAAAAATCGTTTATATTTTTCCTTTTTTTTCAGATAAAAATGTCTGCGAGAATAAAATGAATTTCCATTAACACAACTGGTTTCATCAGCTAACATGAGACGTCCAAAGATATCGCTAAAGAAATATTTTTATTTTACAATAATATGTGCATTATTGTTAATATTTTTATATAATTTTAAGTAAGTATGTATTATATAATTACAATGTTTAATTCAATACATATGCGAAATCAACAATTACAACTTAAGTTCTGTTGGAACTCTATGTAAAATAAAATTTATTTGCCACCCTGGCGTATACGTGTTTATACCGAAAACTATTATTCCTTACTCATATGCCTATGTGTCGATTCCTCTATAAGAGCATATATAGCTATATAAGATTCGACCTCATCGGCCGTCCCCAGAAGACTCTCTCTACATAAGAGGCGATCTCAGAGGCCTTTCTCTATATAAGAGCTAACCTCAGAAGTATTCTTCTTCATAATAGTTGACCTCAAAGGTCTTCTCCTATATAAAAATCAACTTCAGAAGACTTCATCTATATAATAGTTAATTCTTACATACATATATCAGAGACTTTTCTCTGTATAAGAATCGACCTCAAAGATCTTCATCTATATAAGAGTCGATCTCAGATGTCTTCCTCTATATAACAGTCGAGCTCTGAGGTCTTCCGCTATATAAGAGTCGACCTCAAAGATATTCATCTATATAAGAGTCGACCTCAAAGATCTTCATCTATATACATAAGAGTCGATCTCAGAGGTCTTCCTCTATATAAGAGTTGAGCTCGGAGGCTTTTCCTCCATATAAAAATCGACCTCAGAGGCCGTCCTCTATATAGGAACTAATCTCAGAAGCCTTCCTCTATATAAGTGTCATCAGAGGATTGATCCTATATATGAGGTCTGATCGTATATTAGAGTTGACCTTAGAGGTCTCTATGTAATATCGACCTCAAAGGCCTTCCTCTATATAAAAAGTCGACTTCAGAGGTCTTCCTCTATATAAGAGTTAACCTCAGAGGTCTTCCTCCACATAATAGTTGACCTCAAAGGTCTTCTCCTATAAAAGTGTCGTCTTCAGAGGCCTTCTCCTATGTAAGAGTCATTTTCAGAATTTTTCCCATATATATTTATTATAGTTGAACTCTGAGATCTAATGGCTACGTCAACAAGCAAAATTGTCGCATCTAGGGCTCGGAAAACCCAAGGGTTATTGCTGAGAAGCCACTCCATCCTCAACGTGTGACTTTTTGGTGCGGTTTATGGTACGGCGGGGTCATTGGACCTTACTTTTTCGAAAATGAGGTTGGTGAATGGGTTGCGCTATCGAGAGATGATTAATGATTTTTTATGGTCGGAATTGGATGGTATTGATCTGGACAAACTTTTACTTTCAACAAGACGGCGCTACGTGCCACACAAGCAACGAAAACATTGCTCTGTTACGGGAAAAGTTTCCGGACCGTGTTATCTCTCGAAAAGGTGATCACAATTGGCCATCGAGATCTTGTGATTTAACACCTTGCGACTTCTTCCTTTGGGGCCACGTGAAAGATAAGGTCTACGCCAACAGCCCAGCGTCGATTCAAGATCTCAAAGATTGAATTCGTGAAGCTATCGAGGACATAGGGCAGCTACTTTGCGATTTGGTTATGGAAAATTTCATGAAAAGGATATGGTCCTGTAAGCGTGGTCGTGGTGGCCATTTGGCTGATGTTGTTTTTCATTATTAACGGCATACCTTCCTCTTTATCAACATCCGATAATTTATCTCAGAAAATGACATTTTTCTTTGAATACCAAAATAACACCTCTTGTTGGAAAACCATTTATTATAGTTGAACTCTGAGATCTAAGAGTTGAGCTCATAGACTTTTCTCTATATAAGTATCGACCTCAAAAATATTCCTCTATATACGTGTCGATTTCAGATGTCTTCCTTTATATAAGAGTCGAGCTCATCGACCTCAAAGACCTTTCTCTATATAAGAGTCGACCTCATAGTTCTTCCTCTATACACGAGTCGACCTCAGAAGCCTTCCTCTTCATTAGAGTCGACCTCAGAGTAGACCTTAAAGTTCTTCTTGTATGCGCAAGTTGACCTCAGAGGTATTCTTCTATGTAAGATTCGACTTTGGTGGTATTCTCCTATATATAAAAATCATTTTCAGAAGTCGTTCTTTAATAGTAGTTGACTTCACAGATCTTCCTTCATGTAAGAGTCGGGCTCGGAGATCTTTATCTACATAAATTCGACCTCAGGTCGTTTTTTGTTTAAGAGTCTACTTCAGAGGTGTTCATCTATATTTGAGTCGATTCAGCCGTCTTTTAGATAAAAGTCGACCTCATAGTTCTTCTTCTATATTAAAGTCTATTTCAGAGGTCTTCCCCTATTTATGAGTCGTCTTCAGAAGTCGTCCTCAGAAGTCTTCCTCTATACGAGTATAAGAGTCGACTATATTGCGGTCGTTACAAGAGTTCATTCTTTATATTATATTCGATCTTAAATATTCGAAAAAACTTAGAATATAAGTATTCCTCTATTTTCGAATCATCTTTACAGGTTATCTTCTACTATAGAGACAACCTGCTGTTAGAATATCAACTACAAATTACTGTTGTCTAATGTTCCAAACTAATTTCGTTAACATCAACTATTTCCTAGCAATAATAACGTTCAAATTTTATCTTATCACCTGCTGATAATAATGTACAAATCTTTGTTTTATTTTGTTTTTTTTCCTTACTTTCATTTTTATTAAAACAACAAAAAACAACCATCCATAGAGAACGTGAAGTATGGAAATCGAAAAATTCCCCACAATCATCATCATCATCATTGCTGGCACAACAGCAGCATCATCAACATGTTGAACAAAATCCGGGAGATGACTATAATGAAAAATACGATGAGGAGGATGATACAGATAAACCGGTGAATACGGCCCAATCAAATTCTGATGGCGGAAAAGTCATCACCACAAAGACTCCACAAACTGAGGCAGATCAAGCCGAAAGTGATCAGCAGCAGCAGCAACCTCAGTCACAACAACAGCAATCGTCAAATCTGCTGCTGCAACAACAACAACAAAATCCTTTAGCTTCCGATCCCATGGAACCATTGGCCAAACCTTGGTTCTTTAAAGATGGCGATTATTATCCCAAACCGGCAAAAATTCCCAAAAAGCGCCGTGGGAAAAAGGCTCATTTACAGGGCTCTAAGCTGTTTCCCTACCAGGATCCACACAGTGATCGCATTGTTAATCAATTAATGTATGTGCCACCCAATTATGAAGAGATCAAATCGAGTGGCAAGTTCAAAACTATACTCTTATACAATGGTTTGGGTCCTTGGAATGTTAAAGCTGGTATGTGTGCAACGCACTGAGTATTTCATAATTAAACATTTCTTATTTCTTTTTCATATATATGCAGGTCGTGATGTCTTCCTACGCTCAAAGTGTCCCGTGGACACGTGTACCATAACTGCTTCACGCGATCTAGCAAATATAGCCGATATGATTTTGTACAAAGATCATTATATACCAACTGGAATACGGCGACCGGCAAATTCTAGACAGGTTACCATGCTGTATCATTTGGAGTGTCCATATCATACACAGAATGTTAAAGTGCCCGATGGTGTCAATTGGACTGCCACTTATAGGTATGTGATTTATTGATTTTAGAGAGGTGTTGAAAAAAATAGGAGACATTATATGAAAGTCGACCTCAAAACATCTATTATAGAATCGACTTTAAAGGTCTTACTCTATATTAGAGTCGACCTCAAAAGTATTATATGTATAGGGTTTTCCAATAAGAGTGATATGATTGCTTTGAAAAAAAATACACTTATTGTTAAGGAAATTCAAAAGTTTTTTATTTAATGTGAAGTATAATCGATACAATTAAGTTCTAAATAAAACGTCGTTCAAATGGCCTCCACGACTTCTTCTTGGGTTCATTGACCCAATTTTCGAGCACTTTTTCCACTAAATCAAGTCGTATGTCATGAATGACACGTTCAATATTGACTTGTAAAGCTTGAAGAGAGTCTGGTTTATTTCGAAAGACCAATGACTTCAAATAACCCCATAAGAAATAGTCTAATGGTGTTAAATCACAACTTCTTGGAGGCCATACAATATCACAATTTCTTGAAATAATCGGATCTCCAAACTTGTCTCGCAACAATTCAATTCTTTCATTTGCTTTGTGGCACGTAGCCACAACGAGAGCTAAAATATTGCTCATGGGTGTCAAGGTCGTAGGTCGACTGGAAAGTGTTTTTTTTTTATTTTTAAAAAAATTGACCTAGCGCACGAAAAGTTGCAATTGGAGAACGATTATTTTGAAACTGAATAATTTGTAAACGGTGTTCTTGCGTATATCTCTCCATGATGAAATTGTAAACACTACTGAATACAATGAAAAACAAATGACAGATCATGACATATTACAAATGGCCGAAACGTCACTTCAAAATCATATCATCCCTATTGGAAAACCCATTATAAGAGTCGAACTCAGAGGTCTTCTTTTACGTAAGAGTCTATCTCAAAGTTATTCCTTTTCATAAAAGTTGATCTCTCTATAAGATATCAGAGAGAGATCAAATATCTTTATCAACATAATTTCAGAAGCCTTCCTCTATGTAAGAGTCACTCTTAGAGGTCTTCCTCCATAGTAGAGTCGACCTCTGGGGTCTTCCTCTAAACTAGAGTCGATCTCTGAGGTCTTTCTCTATACTAGAGTCGATCTCTGAGGTCTTCCTCTATACTATAGTAGATCTCAGAGGACTTCCTCTATACTAGAATCGACCTCTGAGGTCTTCCTCTATATAATAGTCGACCTCAGAGAACTTCCTCTATGCTAAAGTTGACCTATATACTAGAGTCGATCTCTGAGGTCTTCCTCTAAACTAGAGTCGATCTCTGAGGTCTTCCTCTATAAAAGAGTCGACCTTAGAGAACTTTGTCTATACTAGAGTCAACCTTTGAACTCTTTCTCTATACTAGATTCGACCTCTGAGGTCTTCCTATATACTAGAGTCGAACTCTGAGGTCTTCCTCTATACTATAGTAGATCTCAGAGGACTTCCTCTATACTAGAATCGACCTCTGAGGTTTTCCTTTTATATAATAGTCAGAGAACTTCCTCTCAGAGAACTTCCTCTATACTAATGTTGACCTATATACTAGAGTCGATCTCTAAGGTCTTCCTCTATACTAGAGTCGGTCTCTGAGGTCTTTCTCTACACTAGAGTCGACTTCTGAGGTCTTTATCTATACTATAGTCGACCTCTGAGGTCTTCCTCTACAAAAGAGTCGACCTCTGAGGTCTTGCTCTATACTTGAGTCGACCTCTGAGGTCTTCCTCTATATTAGAGTCGACTCTTAGGTCTGCCTCTATATATGAGTCCATCTCTGAGGTCTTCCTCTATACTAGAGTCGATCTCTGAGGTCTTTCTCTATACTAGAGTCGACCTCTGAGTTCTTCCTCGTTAAAAGAGTCGACCTCAGAGAACTTTGTCTATACTAGAGTCAACCTTTGAGGTCTTTTTCTGTACAAGATTCGACATCTGAGGTCTTCCTCTATACTAGAGTCGAACTCTGAGGTCTTCCTCTATACTATAGTAGATCTCAGAGGACTTCCTCTATACTAGAATCGACCTCTCAGGTCTTCCTCTATATAATAGTCGACCTCAGAAAACTTCCTCTATACTAAAGTTAACCTCTGAGGTCTATCTCTATATAAGGGGCAACTTCAGAAGTCTTCCTCTACATATAATAATAATAGAGTAGATCTCTGAGGTCTTCCTCTATACTATAGTCGATGTATGAGAAACGACCTTTGAGGCCTTTCTGCATATAACAGTCGACCGCTAAGGTATTTCTCTCTATAACAGTCGACCTCAGAGGTCTTACTCTATATAGGAGAAGACCTCTGAGGTCTAGCTCTATATAAAAGACGACTTCAGAAGTCTTCGTTTATATAAGAGTTGACCTCAGAGGCATTTCTATATATGAAAGTCGACCTTTGAGTCTTCTTCTCTACAAGAGTGAACCTCTGATGTCTTCCTCTATATACATAAGAGTTGATCTCAGAGGTTTTCCTATATATATATAAGAGCCGATCTCAGAGGTATTATTCTCAATAAGAGTTAACCCCAGCCTTCCTCTATACTAGATTCGATCCTGAGGTCTTCCTCTATACTAGAATCGACCTTTGAGGCGTTGCTCTATTTTGAAGTTGATCTCTGAAATCTTCTCTATATTAGAATAAATTTTACATGTATCAATCGACCTGAAAGATCTGAGGAATAATGGATGTTAGAAGTTTTAGTATAGTCATATTTCTTTCTTTTCTTCTTCCAGACGTGACAGTGACATTGTGGCCCCTTATGAGAAATGGCAATATTATGATACTCGTGTGCGTCAGCAGGAACAGGACCGAAATTATGCTACGAATAAAACGAAAAAGGTGGCTTGGTTTGTATCGAATTGTGGGGCACGCAATGGCCGTTTGCAATTTGCCCATGAACTGGGCAAATATATAGATGTAAGTCCAATACTCTTAAACTGTAGCTCTTATATAAATTCTCTTTTTCTTTCACTGTTCTGCTTTTTTTGAAAGGTTGATATCTACGGAGCCTGTGGCAATTACAAATGTTCCCGTGTCAATGCGGACAAATGTTTTGAAATGTTAGATCGTGACTATAAATTCTATTTGGCTTTTGAGAATTCAAACTGCCGAGACTATATTACCGAGAAGTTCTTTGTGAATGCCTTAAATCGTAACATCCTGCCCATTGTTATGGGAGCCAGGCCAGAGGACTACGAAGTCAGTGCTCCGCAAAGATCCTATATACATGTAGATGAATTTGCCTCGGCCTCAGAGTTGGCCGACTATTTGCATATACTAGACAACGATGAGAAGCTCTACAATTCCTATTTCAATTGGAAAGGAACGGGAGAGTTTATTAACACCTATTACTGGTGTCGAGTGTGTTCTTCACTGCACGACGAGGAGTCGTTGAAGAAACCGCGCTGGTATACCGATGTCAATGATTGGTGGCGTGGAGCAGGTGTATGTACAAATGGATCATGGCGTAACTTTAAGGCACGCAAGGATGTAATTACGGATGATTAGTTGGTGTAGAGAGAAGGAGCGAGCGAGTAAGTAGAGTGGCACCGCAAAACCAAGAATCTCAATTTGTTATTAAACGTCTAAGAATTGATAGTGGAAGAAGACAAGATTGAATTTTATTCTTAAGTTAACTCTACAGTTTTCGTTTTTATCCTTTTTTCTTGAAAAAAAGGTGTGTAAAAAGACAAGCAAAACCAAACTGCAATTTTTCATTTAGATTTAAGCTAACAATTTTAAGTTTTAGTTAAAGAAATGTCCTTTTTTCAAATGAAGAAAAAAAAATATTCCCTCAAACCAAAGAAACACAAAAGAAACATTCCTTTCCTAAATCCTACTGTATCATGAAAGGCTGTAAGTCCTACTGTAAGACGCACAGAATTTTAGCGAAAAAAATATTCATCACACAACATGACTGAACCACACATACAAATACAAGAAATTATAAAGTCCAGACTGTGAAGAAAATAAATGTCATGATTTTAAAGATCTTAAGAGAAAGCCAGGAAGTTTTTCAGGAAAATTCTATTCATTTTCAGTATGATTTTTATTTTAAAGACTGGGACAACTTTGTTGGAAAATCTTTAAAATTATCACATTTTTTTCTTTACAGTGCAATGATATAAATCCCTCGAAGGACGTGCAAAGTCCTTTTCATTTTAAATAGTTTTCTGTAAATAGCTTCTTTTTGAAACCTGACGCTGCTGGTTTTAAGCTTACTAAACATTAGTAATAGAGAAAGAACAAAAAAATTAAAAAAAAATTATTATAAAAAGAGAAAATACTGCAACAAAGAAAAAATAAATCAAACTGCATTCAAAAATTTTGTAGAAAAAAACGCGCTAAAAACCTAAAAAAAATCAATGAACGATTTTTTTTGCCAAGTTTTATAGAAGTTTTGTAAAATAAATTGTCAATAGGCAAGAAAAAGAAAATGCCAACAAAATAAAGACACGAGTTCAATGTAGCTAAAATTTTCAAGGCGAGTCATAAACACTGTGCTCGCTTCATTTGGATGAGGAGGACCTGCAAAGTAAAATAAAACATTGATAATTTCTATTAACAAAAAAATTCCATGTTGTTAGGAAAAGAAAAAACTCCCAGTCTTAAATCGGTGGTTTTCTGGTAAACAACATTGTTTAAGTCCAATCCCTATATATCGCTATCTTAACTTAGCAAGGGCCTAACTAAACATAAATGAAAAGTAAGAAAGTTTCAGTCGGGTAAACCTACTAAGATATACCCTCACTTTGTGAGTAATATAATATTGAATATTACAAGAATTATTCCGTCAATTTATGTGGAAGGTACCAGAAGGGGTTTAACAAAATGTTAAATGAACAGTAGATACTTTAAATACATTGCACTGTGCCGATTTATAATCGTTTATGTGGACTGGTATATTAACGTTATGAGATATTAAATTGTGGTATGATTTGAGAATTTTGTGTGGGAGGTACAAAAAGGGGCGTGGTGATAACGAACATTTTTCACTGGGCTATAGGCATTAAAAGCATTACACTGTACAAAATTTCAAGTATTTTTATACATTGGTATTAATGTTATACTCGTAAGCGATTAACTTTTGGTGCAAAATGGTACCCTTGTGTGGGAGGTACCAAAAAGAGCGTAACAATAACGCCCATTTTTCACTGGACTGTAGGCACTATAAAAGCTTTACACTGTACAAAATTTTAAGTATATTTATACACTGGTATTAATGCCATACTCGTAAGCTGTTAACTTTTGGTGCAAAATTATGCATTTGTGTGGGAGGTACCAAAAGAGGCGTGGTCACTTCTCCCATTTTTCTCGAGTTGATAGCGACTAATAAACTAATATAGGGTGATCTAAGTAAAGATACTTTTTTCAATAGCCTTTTTTTGACAGATCACGTGTGAGTCGTGTCATGCTGTCATGTTATTTTTGTTAAGTATTGTTTGGCATTTCATCATGGAAAGACTTACGCCTGAACAACGTTTACAAATTATTCAGTTTTATTATCAAAATAATCGCTCGCCAATTGCGCTAAGTTCATTTTTTTATTAAATCCAAAAAAAAACACTTTCCAGTCGACCCACTACACTGACACCCATGAGCAATATTTTAGCTCTCGTTAAGAGCTATCTTTTTGCCATTGACCGATTCCCGATCCGATGTACCGGAATCATCGGTCCATATTTCTTCAAAAATGATGCCGGCGAGAACGTAACCGTCAATGGTGATATCACACCGTTAGACTTTTTCCTGTGGGGATATGTAAAGTCTAAAGTTTATGCGGACAAACCCGTTTCGATTCACCTTGGAGCAAAACATCACGCGTGTCATTCGCCAGTTACCAGTCGAAATGCTCGAACGAGTCATCGAAAATTGCACTCAACGGATGGACCATCTAAGTCGAAGCCGCGGCCAACATTTGATAGACATACGGGTCAGTTCTGTAATCACGGCGATTTGAAATCACGGTGATTTTAAAATCACCGGCGACTTAGCATCACTTTTGGAGAAATTGAAATTTACATCTGAAATTAGCTTTTCCCTCAATTGATTTTTATTTTTGAACAAATTTATGCAATATAAAAGAATATGACATAATTAAAGCCTGATATATATGTAATATGAAGTTTTCTTTTCCATGTCATTCAGGCTCGCAGATATAAATTCCTAGATCATTCCTTCTTTTCTCATTACAATTACTTTTGAAAAATGTGATGTATGTATCTAGTTTTGATCCTGCTCAAATTAAATTGCAGTTTGTCCCAATAAAATTCCAACAATATTAATTTCTGCATCTGTAGCATAATAAACAATGGTTAAACTTTAGTCTATCGAGCAACTCCTCCCTTTCGAATATAACATAATAGTTTTCAAGAGAAAATGAATTTGAGCTCAAATCAACTGGCATTGGAAATCAAACCCAAATGAATGGAAGCTTAGTTATAATAATACAAAAAAATCAATTTTTCAAAGAAAATTGATTGGCTCCCTCACTTATTTAACAGAAAAAAATTAAGATTAATGTTCGGTTTTTCTACAAAATCAATAAATTTCTCTTGTAACACTCGCATATATTAAACAAAACAACAGTAATAACAACAAACAAAAGGAAACAGACCTCTTTTTTATACATACACAAGAAAGTAAAAAAATATTCCTAACAACTGTGTTGTATTATATTAATTTCTTTGATTTAAGTAAGTTTTGTTCGTATAAATAAGAGCATAGAAAACTAACCCATTTGTTTATAAGACATAAAGACAACAACACTGTTGTACGTACATAGTTCTACTAAGTTTGTATTTATGTAGTACAGTGGAAACGCGGTATAGCGATATAAAGACAGGTCCATTATTTGTTAAATTGAAAAAGCTCTTGAAAGCATTTAAATGAGCCGAAAAAATCACTTTTATTTGTAATGATTTAATTAAGTATTTTAAATTGAAGAATTAATTTTCTATAAATTTTAAAAATTTTTAATAGCTCTCACTGGTAGTCGTATTGATGAAAGTTATGAGAGGTTTATAGAACTTATTTTCAACACAAAAACGTCCTATAAAACTTCCATGAATTTTTATGAATAATTCTCCAAAAAATCTAACATTACTTAATAAGTAAAGTTTTTTGTTGAATATTTTCTTTTTATAGACTTTATTTTCTTTATGTTTGGCTCTGTTATTACTATATTCAATCTAAAATTTACAATTTTGGTAATACTTTATATTGGATTTTCGTTAAACATTCGTTATACCGAGCTTTCACTGTATTTAAATATTTGTTTTTGTCTCGTCGTCGTTTTTAAATATAGCAATAGTCATTAATTATTATGTATATTTATGTGTGTTATTTTTGTATTTATTTATTTATTATAATTATTATTTTTACTGTGATAAAGAAAAAAAAAACAAAATCGAAATAAAGTTATTAAAAAAATAATAAAATGAGCATGTTTTTATTGGTAATACACTGAGAAAAAAATAAACAAGAGAACAAGGGAACTAAAACGAACTCCCTCTAGAAGTTCGTTGTGCAAAACAAATAATGAATCCAAAATAGCTGTGGAAGACGTAGAAAACAAATTAAACTTGGCATTTTTGTAATTGTATTAATAAATTTTTCAAATTGCCACTTTGTAAATGACTCGAGCACCCCACCGCAGCGGCAGCAACAAGTTTGGCAGCTATTTTACGTTTAAGAGCAATCGCCTCCACCTTTTTGGAAAGCTGAAATGAATAAACCAAAGGCAATAAAAAAATTTTGAGTTAATTTTTTTCGTAATAATTTTTTAAAGGTTTAAATTACGAGGGTTGCTATATATATTTCTGGCCTTGGCAACACTAAGTGTTGCCTGGCGCCATCTTACATTTCCATTGGAAAGTTTGACATTTTTTAGCATAAACGTACTCAGAACGTTTTGACGTACCACCATCATTTGTGTTGTTTACAGTGACGTGAAAAAATCAATTTGGCAAAAAAATTTAATTAACTCGTGAACATTTTCGTACGATCATTTTTCACAACTTTCGACGTGGATTATCACGACAAGAGTGCATCGATGAACTTAAATCATTGTATGGCGATGAAGCACCATCCTGTAGCACTGTTAAAACTGGTTTAATGAATTCAATCGTGGCCGACGTTCGCTCAAAGACGAAGGTCGTGAAGATCGTCCACAAACGGCCGTTGTGCCAGAGAACATTGATGCCGTGCGTGAACTGATAATGCAAGATCGTCATGTGACATACCGTGAGAAAGAGGCATCCTTGGACATTTCTTCCACCAGCATACATTCGATATTGCATGAACACCTGGCCGTAAAAAAGGTTTGTTCTTGTTGGATCCCGCACAAATTGGCAATCGCTCAAATAAAGGCTCGTGTCGATTGGTGCAAAGAAATTTTGACAAAAATACGATCGCGGTGCTTCAATAGACCCCGTATGACCCCGAAACAAAACAGCAATCGACCGTGTGGGTTCTTGAAGACGAGCCAAATCCAACGAAAGTTGTTCGTGGAAGAAGCACTTCGAAGCAAATGGTCGCCTGTTTCTTCGGCAAAACTGGTCATGTGGCGACTGCAGGACAGTCAGTTTGTTTGCCTGAAGTCTTCGGAGAAATCCGCAAAACGAACAAGAGAAGACGAATCATTGTGCACCATGACAATGCGAGCTCTCACACATCGTCTCAAACCAGCGCCTTTTTGACCGGCCAAAACGTCGAATTGATGGGTCATCCGCCGTACAGCCCTGATTTGACACCCAATGACTTATTCTTATTCACTCACATCAAGAAAAAAACTGCTTGGCAACGTTTTTCGACTCCTGAAGCAGCTGTCGAAGCGTTCAAAAACCATGTTTTGGAGGTGAATTTTCAACACACTGTACACTATAATCAAAACAATTCGCGCTCAAATGACAAAACGGTCTGAGTGAAGTTATGCTAAAAAATGTCATACTTTCCAACGGAAGTTCTAGTTTTCATCTGACAACACCAGCATTGCCAGGACCGAAATATAAATAGTAACCCTCGTACAATAAATACGATTTTTATACCCTCACTTTAGTGTGACGAGGGTATATATCATTTGCTACGGAAAAAAGTGTAACACATCGAAGGAGTGATCTAGGACCCTAAGTATGTTCGGAGGAAATCCGTTTTAGGTCATTTTAAGTCGAATGAGCAATGTCCGTCCGTCTGTCTGTCTGTCTGTCTGTCTGTCTGTCTGTCTGTGTGTCTGCTGGCTGGTGCGCACGATAACTCTCGAAAGGAGTAACCGATTGACTTCAAATTTGGTATGTGGTAATATTTTGATCTATCTCCGGATGAGTTCGAAGATGGGCCATATTGGTCTACTCCTTCTGGTACCTCCCACACAAAGGGTTGAAATTTAGTGAAATATTGATTCTTTAATAACTTATATACTACTTATTCGAATCTTTTGAAATTCTGCACATAATATTAGTATATTAGTCGCTATTAACTCGAGAAAAATCGGTGAAGTTGGCATGTCCCTTTTGGTACCTCCCACACAAATGGACCATTTTGCATCAACATTTAACTGCTTATAACTTTAATACAAGTGCATAAAAATGCTTGAAATTTTCTACAGTATAATGTTTTTGTAGCGCCTATAGTCCGGTAAAAAATGGGCATCATTGTACAGCCCCTTTTGGTACCGCCCACACAAATGGCCCGTTTCGTACCAAAGTAAACGGCTTGTAACTTTAATACCAGTGCATACAAATACTTGAAATTTTGTACAGTGTAATGCTGTTGTAGTGCCTATAGTCCTGTAATAAGTGGGCGTTATCACCCCGCCCCTTTTTGTACCTCCCACACAAAATGACCAAATCATACCAAAATTACATAGCTCGTAACTTTAATATACCAGTGCACACAAACGCTTATAGTTCAGCACAATGCAATGTATTTAATAATGTACTGTTTACCGAAAAATATGTGTATTTGGAAAACCCCTTCTGGTACCTCCCACACAAATTGACAGATTTATTGGTGTAATGTTATATATTACATTACTCACAAAGTGAGGGTATACCTTAGTCGGTTTACCCGACTGAAACTTTCTTACTTGTTCAATTTATATTGAATTTCTGAAGTAATGCCTCACTAAACCTTATAAAAATCACAATAGTTATAAATAATGAGAACTTACCGTATAAGCTCTTTTTATAATACCATTTGGCATACCAGCCAACTTTGCTGCATTAAATCCATATGACTTTGGACAAGCTCCAGCAGTATATTTATATAGGAATGTTACCGTTTCTTGAGTAGGATCTTCAGTGTCTTCATTCTCGACCATACAAGCCTAAATATAATATATATACATTATAAATTGATTTCCACAAGTAGATATAAAAGAAACAATCAATACCATATGTCCCAGGGTAATACGTTCATCTTTGTGAAAGAAATCAATTAAATTGTGATAATGCGTGGAAAACAAAGAACGACATTTTAGATCTGCCAAAAAGTTAACCACCGAAGCTGCAATAGCGGTTCCATCATACGTAGCTGTGCCACGTCCTGCAAAAAAAATTAATACAATACAAAAAAATAATAGCAAATCAATCAAAACAATGTGTACACTTAAAGATCGACAATATAAATAGTCGTAGACATTTTCCAGATCACTTTAAAAATATATATTTTTATTTGTAATTTTTATAGGATTTGTAATTTGTGGTAAAAGGCTTGTTTTCTGGAACGGATTAATCGATTCATGAATAGAGAAGATCTCCGAAATATCCGTAAATAATATTCTTTAAGGTAGTATACTATTTTTGGAACGTCCTCTGAGGTCAATTCTTATACATAAAAATAAAAACACTATGGTAGACACTTAAATAGAGAACTAGCTCTTAAATAGGGAAAGACCTCTAGGTCGACCCTTATATAGGGGAAGAACTCTGAGTACGACTCTTATAGAGTAAAACACAGAGAGAAAGAAAAATCCCTTTGAAGTCGTCTCTAGTATAGAGGAAGACCTCAGAGGTCGTCTCTAGTATAGAGGAAGACCTCAGAGGTCGTCTCTAGTATGGAGGAAGACCTCAGAGGTCGTCTCTAGTATAGAGGAAGACCTCAGAGGTCGTCTCTAGTATAGAGGAAGACCTCAGAGGTCGTCTCTAGTATAGAGGAAGACCTCAGAGGTCGTCTCTAGTATAGAGGAAGACCTCAGAGGTCGTCTCTAGTATAGAGGAAGACCTCAGAGGTCGTCTCTAGTATAGAGGAAGACCTCAGAGGTCGTCTCTAGTATAGAGGAAGACCTCAGAGGTCGTCTCTAGTATAGAGGAAGACCTCAGAGGTCGTCTCTAGTATAGAGGAAGACCTCAGAGGTGTCACTAGTATAGAGGAAGACCTCAGAGGTCGTCCCTAGTAGAGAGGAAGACCTCAGAGGTCGTCTCTAGTATAGAGGAAGACCTCAGAGGACGTCTCTAGTATAGAGGAAGACCTCAGAGGTCGACTCTAGTATAGAGGAAGACCTCAGAGGTCGTCTCTAGTATAGAGGAAGACCTCAGAGGTCGTCTCTAGTATAGAGGAAGACCTCAGAGGTCGTCTCTAGTATAGAGGAAGACCTCAGAGGTCGACTCTAGTATAGAGGAAGACCTCAGAGGTCGTCTCTAGTATAGAGTAAGACCTCAGAGGTCGACTCTGGTATAGAGGAGGACCTCAGAGGTCGACTCTGGTATAGAGGAAGACCTCAGAGGTCGACTCTAGTATAGAGGAAGACCTCAGAGGTCGACTCTAGTATAGACGAAGACCTCAGAGGTCGTCTCTAGTATAGACGAAGACCTCAGAGGTCGTCTCTAGTATAGACGAAGACCTCAGAGGTCGTCTCTAGTATAGACGAAGACCTCAGAGGTCGTCTCTAGTATAGACAAAGACCTCAGAGGTCGTCTCTAGTATAGACGAAGACCTCAGAGGTCGTCTCTAGTATAGACGAAGACCTCAGAGGTCGTCTCTAGTATAGACGAAGACCTCAGAGGTCGTCTCTAGTATAGACGAAGACCTCAGAGGTCGTCTCTAGTATAGACGAAGACCTCAGAGGTCGTCTCTAGTATAGACGAAGACCTCGGAGGTCGTCTCTAGTATAGACGAAGACCTCAGAGGTCGTCTCTAGTATAGACGAAGACCTCAGAGGTCGTCTCTAGTATAGACGAATACCTCAGAGGTCGTCTCTAGTATAGACGAATACCTCAGAGGTCGTCTCTAGTATAGACGAAGACCTCAGAGGTCGTCTCTAGTATAGACGAAGACCTCAGAGGTCGTCTCTAGTATAGACGAAGACCTCAGAGGTCGTCTCTAGTATAGACGAAGACCTCAGAGGTCGTCTCTAATATATAGGAAGACCTCAGAGGTCGACTCTAGTATAGAGGACGACCTAGTATAGATGAAGCCCTTTGAAGTCTGCTCTAGTATATATGAAGACCTCTAAGGATGGTTATAATATAGATGAAAACCCCTGACGTCGGTTCAAGTATAGATGAAGAAATCGGTGGTCGGTTCTAGTATGGGTGAGGATCTCTGTGGTCGATTCTAGTATACATGAAGAAATATGTGGTCGGTTCTATTACAGATGATTTCTGAGTCGGTTCTGGCATAGATGAAAACCACTTAGTATAGAATACTTTAAAAAAACATATTTTGAAAAACTAAAAAGATCTAATTTCATTAAAAAAATCAGCTAATCCATTCTAAAATAAAACAAAAACATTATTTTTGACGTCTTAAAATTACAAATAAAACTATTTTAGGAAAATTTCTGAGTCATTGTTGCGCCCATTTCAAAATAATCTATAAATTTTTTGTGCCAAAAAATCTTAGGACGATATTAAAAATTCCGACTTCCTGCATACTTACCCAACTCATCCAATAATACCAAACTATTAGAGGTGGCATGTTTTAAAATCAGAGACGTCTCGTTCAGCTCAACCAGGAATGTAGAATGACCCGATAGAATGTCATCTTGTGCTCCCAATCTTGTAAATATACGATCAACCAAAGATAAACGGCACTTTTCGGCCGGTACATGGGCACCGATTTGAGCCATTACCGTTAGGAGGCCAACTTGCCGCATGAGAGTACTTTTTCCACCCATATTCGGACCAGTTAGCAAGGACAAAGGAGGAGTTTCACTACATCCCAAAGTCAAACCATTTGGTATATATGTGTCCGCCGACACACACGGATGATAGCCTTCTTCAATCTCTATGAAGGCTTGTGCGCCTGGCTCAGGCACCACCAATTCTGGTATACATATGGAAGTGTTTTGCGTGCGCGTATACTCGGCCAGAGAAGCAAGAACATCGACTTCAGCAACACAATCAACACATTGTTTCCACAGACCATAGTGTTGAGAAAATTTCTCAAATATGCGACGACTTAAATCTTTCAAAATCGTATTACGTTCATCTTCAGCGGCTTGCATTTGTTTAAGGAAACCCTTCAAAAGGTAAATGTATTAAAATTACAAAAAAATCCAGATTGTTAAAATCGTATATAGATATTAATATACCCTAGTCTCTTCGGTGGTATAACGACGACAAGGTTTCGCCCCCTTCTTTTGACCCTCCAGGGCATATTTACTAGTGGCCTTGCGAGATTGTGACTCAGGCACCTCCAGTTGAAAACGTTTTTTATCGCTGCCAAAATATGCCAAACGACAGCCGAAATACTTCTCTTGCTCCACCAAATACTCTTGTAATTCATCATTGATATTTTTGATTTTTGTTTCCACACGATCATAGTCTTCGTCGACTCCCTGTTCTGGAGCAATAACACCACTCTCAGAGGCTTTGGCATGATCAAAAGCTTGCTAAAAATGCAAATTCTCAATAATTTCTCTTCAATGAAATCTCCATATTATACCTTGAAAAAATTTAATTGTGTTAACATATCGGGAAAAGCTCCATCTTTTTCTGTCTGCTGCGTTAAATGTTTCAATAACGAGCACGAGACTTCTTCAAATATTGTGGGTATCTTTACTAAAGACTCGAATCCTTTGAGTATAGCTATGAAATTCTATAAATTGAACATAATCTATGTATATAACCTGCTTATACCAATTTGTTTAATATTTTTCTGGTGCTCACCTGTATTTTTTTTTTGTTATACTGTTTTTCCTCAAAGAATACAGCTCTTCCATCTGGATGTTTTTCCTGCACCAATTTACTGCCAAAATGATGAAATTGAGCCAGATATCTTTCAAAATCTGGCAAAGGAGCCATTAAGGCTCTGATCTCTTGTAATAAACCGGGGTTATTTAGAAATTCAGTTATAGCCTTTTGTCGGTCTTGGATAATGCCTAAATTGCAAGATGGAGCACATAACCAATGGTGCAATAAACGCTTACCAAACTTAGTACAGCACTGATCCAATGTGGACTGCAAAGAATGTTCTTCCCCGGTTATACGTAAATTCATTAGAGTTGTGGCATCCAAAACCATATGAGCTCTTTGCATAGTTGTCTTCTTCTTGGTGGTAGTGTTATTGTCACACATAGCTAAAGTATCTGGTGGCTGATATAAATGAAACCGGGTCATTGGCAAAACTTTCTCGGCCACTTTACATTTCTTCATAAAGTTGATGCACAAACCCAAGGCTTTCAGAGCTAATTTCGATTGACGATGTGGCGTTAGTCCCAAATGGTCAGACTCATCTTGCATGGTTCGTAAAACTATGGGCCAGTTGTCACCATCACCGACATAATAATTTTCTGCTAATTCCTTCAAGGTTTTCTCTGCCGTACTCTGTTCTTTTCCCGTCGCTGGCATATATTCTTTGAATGTGCCACTCAACACTGTCCTCATTATATCTTGGGTTTTCTCTTGTATATTGGACTTTTCCAAAACCACCAACACCGGCATATTGTGCGACAGAAGAGTATGCAATCTGGAGCAGTTTTTATCATCATCAAATTCACCCACATAACAATCACCAATAGAAGTATCAATGAAAGCAATACCATAGGTGCTTGTCCCTCCAACTTGATGAGGTTTTTCCACAATGGCCAGCATATAGTTGGTCTGGTGGTTTTGTGTGACACGACATTGGGATCCATATACTTGAGCGCCTCGAAGAGATACTTGACAAATCTCTCGTTTGACAACTTTATCGAATTTGGTCGCCTTTCCACGTTTACATCTCTCTGCCATCATGTCGGGAGTTTCGGTTTGTTCGACACGAGCCACTTTATAGCCTCTCTCCACCAACACTGAAGCCATTTTGTCAAAGGATATTTCGGGAAAACCCGAATGGGCAAATTCACCACGCATATAAGTGAAACCGAGCTCATTGACGCCAACATCGGCGTCCATGTGATATAACTCGTAGAATTTACCAACTTTGAAGAAAAGCACACAATCATAATTGTCCGATTTAAGGATCCACCATTGACGCACACCCTTGATTTAAGGAAAAACAAAATTGTGCAAAAAAGAGAAATACATAAGTTTACCGATTCGTCTATTTATATTTACATAAGGATACACCTTTGATGCACACCCAAGTGTTGCACACAGTGTTGTAAAACTATTTTTTGATAAATTTGGGTAATATTCTTTAATTTGACCTGCATTGTTAAATGATAGTCGAGCTCGAGTTCTTGATTTTATCTTTTTATTTTATTTATTTTCGGTATTTCGCGCTTCCTCGAAAGGCATAATCAGGCTGAAAACTGTATGTATAAGGAAATATGTAAACATTAACGATTAATAAATAATTTACGTATACATTGTTTGTTGTTGTACACTCACGAAAAAATAAATGAATATAGGCATTTCTCCAATGTCGAATGCGACATTCGTACGCATTCAAAGTGAAAAATAATGCCAAAACATTATTTAATTTTGACAAAAGTCGAAACTCGTGATTAGCACTATAATTCGTGCTATGGTTGATTTTGGCCAATTGTTCGTTCGCCCCTTCCGACCGAGGGGGCCACATCCCCATAACGTAGGGATTGCGTACACACCATGATCCGGACCATGGCGGATTAATAATAGAGGGTGGAAATACCAGCTACAGAAACATTTGAAAAAGCTAATATATGAAAAATGAAATGCCGCTGCAGCATTAAAAGAAGCTGAAGAAAGGGTACGTGAGGCAAATGAAGCTTACTCCCCTGATACCAAAATGTTATTTAACACCACCAACAAAACCAACATTAGGTAATTAATAGCTCTGTAATCAATACAAAACCTTAACAAAATACATTTCAAGTTCACCTACAGCTCGTACTATAGCTCCAGTAGCCAATATACTAGCATTTGAAAGAGCTAAGAAAAAGGTCGAGGAGTTAAGAGCAGAAAAGAGACCTGTGTTCACACCATCACAGACGAGCGTATGAAAACGCTGATAAACAAAAAAGTCCAGGTTTTGTTTAAAAAAAATTAAATTGCATTTCACTTAAAATAAAGAACATAAAGAAAGAAAGATAAAGAAAAGAAGCAAACAAATTCAATTAATTTACCATAAAGAAAACTATCTGTGGATATCTGTGGAAAACTATCGACCCATATCAATATTGTCCACATCAACAGTTTTCATCATTTCTGGAAAGTGAGCATTTATTATCGGATAATCAGTATGGATTCAGAAAAGGCTGTGGAACTGATGAAGCTGTAGTTAATGTGGTGAACTATATATGTGATAACTTGGATAGGGGTTACTGTGGAGTAGGTGGAATATTTTACGATTTCACGAAAGCCTTTGACTTGGTGGATCATGGAATTCTGATTGAGAAATTATCTTTTTATGGTTGTTCTGGAAGAGAGCTTGCATATTTCAAAAGTTATCTTGTTAACAGAAAGCAGTACGTTCAAGTCGGCCTCGTGCAGGAGTTCGACAGAAATTGTAAAATCTGGGGTCCCCCAGGGTAGTGTTTTAGGCCCTCTTCTGTTCAGGATATATCTGAATGATATAAACAACATTGGGCAAAAAGGAAAGATTTTCTTGTATGCGGATGACTTATGCATCCTTTACCCCTATCATCAAGAAACACTATTAAAAAGCAATATTTCTCATGATGCGCTGTTAATCTCAAAATATGCTAAATTAAACAAATTGGTTCTTAACGCTGGGAAAACAAAATTTATTCGTTTTAAGCCGCAACAGTGTAACATTAACAACGGTGGCATAGATCTGAATGGAGAATTGATCCCAGAAGTCACCACAGTCAAATACTTAGGCGCATATCTACAGAGTAATCTTTTATGGCATAGTCACATTGAACACCTCAAATCTAAAGTATCGCCAATTACTGGTATTTTATACAAATTAAGGAACAAACTAAACGAAAGGACAAAAATGATGATATTTGAATCATTAATACAAAGTAAATTAAGGTATCTGTCTCAAGTTTATGCACATAGAAGGAATGCCGCTTTAAAGTCTTTACAAGTAATTCAAAACAAAGCAATAAAAAATATATATTAAGCTCCCTATGACGTACTCGACTTTGTCATTATACAAGGAAGTAGCTGTAACAGTATTACCTATTTATGGAATACACATGATGCAACTGTTAACATATGTTTACAAGGTTGTACATAATATTGGATACCATACCATAAGTTTGGAAAGAAGACAGAACAACTTCAACACTAGACATGGAGCCGATATACGCGTGTGCAGATGCCGTTTAGAAATCACCAAGCAAAGAATTGATTATAAAGGTTGTGTGGATTATAATAACTTGCCAACAATAGTTAAAAATTCAGAAACCATTTCCGTCTTTAAGGCTAGATTAAAGAATCATTTGTTACGCAATATTGAAACGCTTCTTTTATAAACATTACAGTATAAACTTTATAGTCATTGTAAATTATTGTTGATGGTTTTGTTAAATCAAAATGTAAATTGAACAGAAGAAATATGTTGCCAGTCAGCCTCAAAAATGCCCACGCGGCGCTGAGGCATATATATGTATATATATTTAAATCTATTGTAAATAATTGTAATATTTGAATTTCTTTTTACAAATAAACTGAATTAAAAATTTAAAAAAAAAAAAAAAAAAAAAAAAAAAAAAAAAAACGACATTTATATATAAGAAACATATGATGTTCGTAAACATCTCCAATTTATACAGTTTCTTATATAAAATTACTATACTTACTAATAATAATAATTGTTGTATGATGAACATTTGAACAGTTGAAAATGTAGCATGTACATACGTGATTTTATAAATTGCTTCGTTTGTTTGTTGCGCTAATACGGACTTTGCGTGTTAAGTGCTGATTCACCCGAGAGACAGGAGAGACAGGCAGAGGGGAAAAATTGCAAGTGTGAATATCCGTATTATTAGATATATTAGATTTTGATTATTATTTTATTTTTTATTTTATTTTTAATATTTTTTTAATTTTTTTTACTTATTATAAAAATGAATTACTTTTGGCGTTTTCAAAATTTGCCATTTTTACTTTTGGCGTTTTCAAGATTTGCCGTTTTTACTTTTGGCATTTTCAAGATTTGCCGTTTTTACTTTTGGCGTTTTCAAGATTTGCCGTTTTTACTTTTGCCGTTTTCTAAAATCCACAAATTATTTTGAATTACTAAATTACTTCAAAACAAACAGTAACATTAAACATTG
Source organism: Eudasyphora cyanicolor (assembly GCA_963930755.1). Lineage (NCBI taxonomy): Eukaryota > Metazoa > Arthropoda > Insecta > Diptera > Muscidae > Eudasyphora > Eudasyphora cyanicolor. The sequence goes on along the minus strand of OZ005735.1, from coordinate 22,364,749 downwards.
AAATAACAAACATTGAAAAAGTAAAAAAAGTTAAAATGGTAAAAGAATGCATTGTATGTAAAGGTAGACACAATCCTCACACACGGTCCAACTTCTCCCTGTTTGAAGTTCCCAAAGATCCTCAAGTAAGGAGGAAATGGTTGGAAGGAATCAACCGAAACGAGGATCATGGCACATGCAAAAATTCAAAAGTTTATCAATGTATAGACATGTAGTGAAACTCTAAAAAAAATAACTTTAGTCTACTTACATACAAGGTAGCGCAAAAGTAACCTTTCGATGTTTTTTGTGCCAAAGTCACCGACCGATTATTGGTCAAATAAATAGTCAGCAATATTCCGCGTTCTAGAGCAGTGTAGCGTAACATTGTTTATTAACGTGTATTTCGCATGTGTTTACTACACAAATGTCAACATTAGGCATTAGGGGCCAATCGCAAAATTTATAGCATTTTCTGATGGGAGGATTACAGGGTCCCCCATATTCGACGGACCCATCTGGCAACGCCATAACTTTTGACAGAGATGTCAGATCGCTTAATGACATACCGCGTTTGAAGCGTCAGTCCAAGCAGATTTTTACCATAGAACAATACACGCCACGCGAGCGCCTGAAATAGTTGAAATTTACATTCAACAGAAGAAGTCAATTGTGAAAACTCAACGTGCTTTTAAAATATTAAAAAATGTGGCCTTCTAAGAACACCATTAAGCGTTTATACGAAAAATTTTCGACTGGTGAGGCTCTTTCTAATCCGAAGAGGCCAAATAAAAGTCGACCAAGGCGATCGGCCGAGAATATCGCTGCCGTACGAGCCAGTGTTGAGAGGTCCCCAAGAACATCCCAAAAACGCCGTTCTCAGCAGTTGGGCATGGCTCGGTCCACTTTACAACGGATTATTCGCGTTGATTTGCATTTGTTCCCGTACAAAATTCAATTGACGCAAAGATTGTTGCCTGCGGACAAGCCTCGTCGATTGGAATGGGCCCAACGAGTCATCGAAAAAAACATGGGTCCGTCGAATATGGGCAACCCTGTACTTTTGCGCCACCTTGTATTTAAAAAAGAGATTATTCTACATCTAACTGCTTCAATTTCTACGTCAATGTCAATAACATCATATAAAGTGTTAAAATCTATGCACATTCTACGAATTGGTTCTGCCGAAGCATAATTTGTACGTTGAAAATCAATATGTAATCGTTGGTAATATCTGGAAGGTCTATATAGTACATTGAATCCAATACCAGACAGAATAAAAAATGAGAAGGCAAATCACCATTTATAACTTTCAGCACCATTGTGGTGTTCAGCATAATACGTCTGGTCTTAAGAGTAGGCAGTCTTATCAAACTAGTATAGGGTGGAATAGGGTGGAAGACTAAAATCACTATTCCAATGAAGATGTCTTAAAGCGAATAATAAAAATTGTTTTTGAACCGATTCAATCTTATCAACGTAAGTCCCGTATTGGGGGTCCCACCCTACATACCCATATTCCAGAATAGATCTAACTAGGGACACGTATACAACTGCCTAGTTACATATGGATCTACGAATTCGTTCGTCCATCGCTTAATGAAACCGAGCACGCCATAAGCTTTATTCACCATTGTAATTATGTGATTATTGAAATTGAGTTTCGGATCCATTAATATACCAAGATCCACAAAGGATTCCACAGTATCTAAATTGGAACCATGAAGACTTAAACTAGATGGAATCGCCCTCGACCTAGAGAAACACATATGTTTACATTTCTTAAGATTAAGGTCCATGCAATTTATATCACACCAATTTCCAAAACTAACCAAATCATTTTGAAGGAGTATTGAATTTTCAGATGGTTTATAAGAATAAAATATCTTAACATCATCTGCATACATCAGTAAATTAGAACTAGAAATTGATTCTGGCAAATCGTTGATGAATAGCAGAAACAGAATGGAACCAATATGGCTACCTTGGGGAACCCCAGATGGAACCAAAATCGGATAAGAACAGGATCTACCAAATTTCACAATCTGAATACGTCTATCAAGATAAGATGATATCCAACGCAATAAGTTGTTACTAAAACCAATAAGATCCAGCTTATGTATTAAGAGTTTGTGATTGACTCTGTCGAAAGCTTTACTAAAATCTGTATAAATTGCGTCTGTCTGATTTCCAAGAACAAACTCGCTTATAACCTGAGAAGAAAATTGCACTAAATTTGTCACAGTTGAGAGACCTTTTCGAAATCCCTGTTGGAATGGACTTAGAATAGACGATAATTTATGAGATAAAATCTCAGTAACCATTTTCTCAAAAAGTTTTGGAATTATACTTAATTTTGCGATTCCACGATAATTCCCCACCAGATTTATGAAGAGGGGTTACGTAAGATGTTATCCAAATGGATGGGAAATAGCCAAATTTTAACGAAATATTAAATAGCAATGTAAGCGGTACTTTGAGCACAACATTTGAGGATTATACTAGGTACACCATCGGGACCAACACTATTAGAGGATTTAAGCTTGACCAAGCTCGAAAATACAAATGGGACATAATTACAAAAAAAAACGAAGACATTCGCATGCTACAAAAACAGAAGCCGCTTTCAAAGCAAACAAATCAAACACTGATTTCAGCGAAACCTGAAGGAATAATTTAATGCGACTAATTTTAAAATGCTATGCACTGATGTATCTTAAAAATGTTTTTTATTTTATTCAAAAATATTAAGCAGTTTATTTTTTATTTAATTTTAATCACATTCGCACGCGACATTTTATTCCATCATTCTTTTTATGTTTATTTTTTTTACTTTTTATGCATTCAATCAAAACATAGCATGCAATACAAATGTTTAAAACATATTGTCTATTGCACTTTGTTTATTTTCCTAATCAGATTCCTGTAATTGTGTGTATACAAACAACGGTAGTCATAGGTCCATGTTTTGATATATGTGGTATATGGTTTGGATAGTACCGTGACAATTTCTAACTGGGACTACTTTGCATGCGTAACGTACAACCAAGTTGAAGCTGTGAGCTGCACAATGTGAATATAGTGCTAGGCTGTACTTTCTTTTTGATATATGCTCATAAATTGTACTCATCAGAACCATTTGGTTTTAGGTTCTGCAAGTATGTTGCATTATTTTTGAGATCTTGCATAAGCTTCGTTGCCACATCTTACGTAGTTTCCTCTTTTTGCTGATAAGGGCTTTAATTTCAGATGATAATTTAATCATACTTCCTTTCCGCTCCTTTGTCGTTCCTTTGTTTGATAGGAATGTTGCTTCATGAAGAAATTTCGTAAAATATTCTACGGCAGCATCGATATCAGCTCCTGTTTTTACAGGTATATTTACATTTTTATCTATCCAATAAGCGTAAGACTCCACTCCACATCTGTTTGTTTGGAAAAAACATTCTGTGTTATGATTTGATAGCCATGTACTATATGTAACTAGTAACGGGGAATGATCCGAGCTCATGTCATAGTTTTCAGTTGTATCTAAATGATTTCTGGAAATACCATGATAGATTATAAAATCAAGTAGATCTGGGATTTTCTGTGGGTCAGATGGCCAATATGTGGGTTTTCCTGTCGAAAGTACTGAGAAATTGTTTTGTTGTACACATTTGTATAGCTCTTTTCCTTTGGGATTAGTCAAACGCGAACCCCACCACATATGTTTGCTATTGAAATCACCTCCAATGATAAACTTCGATCGTAATCCAATAAAAAATCTTTGAAAGTCATCTTGTTAAAGATTGCACCTCGGCGGGAAGTAAACAGATCCTACTGTTAACGGCTGGTTTTCATAATTAATTGAAATTATTGTAGCTTGCAAATATAGGATATTTATGGAATTTAACATTCTTCTTCAAACAATGATCAAATATGTTTTGTAATCGTCAACATTTTTATGTTTACCTTTACTTGGTTACCTCTTCACGCTTTATATCGTCATCTGAAATCCAAAATCACGTAACATCAAAAAATCAAAATTAATTTTATGATTGATTATAGTCTATTAAACTACACATTCCTACAAAATTTTGGAGTTCAATATCAAAAATTTACCATTTTATGAGTGATACTCAATGTGACGTTACAGCAAACAAGGTCATTAAAAAGCGGAAAGATTCATAAAATTTTATTTTATTTAATTCAGAATGTACGCCACAACTAATTGCGCTAGATAAGTTATTTGATTTCGCCCTAGTAGTCTGAAATCCCTAAATTTGGTCAAAAGCTTACAATTACTTTACTTTGTTTTTTGCTTCTCCTGAAAAATCATGAACGATAAGTTGAATGTTGTGCTGGGATTATACTCGTATGTGTGAAGTCGCTTATCGTACCCGCAACATTCTCAACACAGGGAATGAATATTGGTGGTGGTTTTTCTGGTGATGTTGCGTTCGACGTATCTGCGTTTGATCTAACATTGTTGTCCGCTATGTTGCGATCGACATCTAGAGCATCAAACCTGTTGGAACTGCGAGTTGCGGGTTGGATGGTTTGCGGTTCATTTTTGTTGCGTGAACATGTTGGTTGATCTTGCTTCGCATTTGTATTTGGTGGCTCCGAACCACCAACCACTTGTTCGTTAGAATTCGAAAACGATCTATTACGTTTACGAGATGTAAAATCTTGCCAGTCGACTTCGCTCTTACTCTCATCAGTTTCACTTAACCTAACCATTCTGTTGAACAGAATGCTTGGAAATAACACTATGTATATTCAGTTTTTGTACTTTTTTATGTTTCTTGTGTTTTTTTTGTACACGAAATTCAAACAAGGGTCTTTATTTCTGCGAAATGATGTTTGATCTGACACTCAATTTGTACGAACTACACTCGACGACAGTTTGAATGATACTTGTGATTATTTTTATTTGAAAAATATATTTACGGCCAATTCCACAATCTCCGGTTATCCTAACCTACAATTATAGATGTCAAATTGTATGAAATTTTTATTTTTAACTGTGAGTTAGCTCTAACCGTAGGTTGTGAAATTGGGGGTTACTCGTATATATTATTGAATAATTTCAAGAAAATTTGTATCAAACATATTCGTAGTATGAACTTTTTAATGGAATCCCATATTTTTTCACATATGGTACCCAACTTTTTTTTATTAAAAATTTATGGTTGGCATTTTTAATGCATATACATATATTTATAGTGATTAACATTAAAAAATACTTAGGCAATATTTTCATTAAGAATTGTATTAATTTAAATCATATATTAATTGTATTAATGTTTTAATAAATTGATACGACGAGACGAAATAAAAAATTCGTCTAATACTGCGTTAATTTGACAAAATTCCACGGTGTTTCAAAAAGCGATCTTCGAGATGAGTGATGAATAAATCTAGATATGGAATATAGGTCGAAATCTTGTAATATTCTTCAATATTTGTTGCATCAACATTGCAACGATGACTTTGTCGGGCCGCAATCCTTGGTTTCTTGATTTGAATGTCCTATTCTTCACAAAATATTTTAATAGAGGAAAAATCGCTCCAAAATGGTGAGTACAATTTTCGCGCATGTCCATCAATTCCCTTTTCGTATTTTCTGCCAGATGGACGGATTCAGCTAAATCTTGATTTTCACTTTGAAGAACGCGACTTAATGATAATGCCAAGCAGTGAACTGAATGAACTACGTGAACCGAAACTTGCAAATCCAACGTTTTAATAGCCATCAACAACTGAAATACAGATGTTGTAGTTTTCTGATCAGACCAGGTGGTGTAGATGCATTCCAAAGCCTCGATAACGGCTACTTGTAGGTGAAGATATATTTCAACAGACTCATGTTGTTCTACCCATCGAGTTGCGCAATACCGCTTTAGTTTTTGCTTTTTATCATCAGGGAGATTGCTGTTGTTAGAAATTGCTTCTTGAAGAGCTATTTGTCTTTTAGGATATTAAAAAAAGTGGTATATGGTTTGGATAGTGCCGAGACAATTTCTTATTGGGATTACTTTGCATGCGTAACTTACAACCAAGTTGAAGCTGTGAGCTGCACAATGTGAATACAGTGCTAAGCTGTACTTTTCTTGGATATATGCTTGCGCCCCATGAAATTCTCCGTTCATAGCATTGCCCAAATAAATACTTACAATCAATACCAGAAGTTTCGAGGAAATATAGAATAACATCAGCCACACCTTTCCATCGAACTGTTTTGTTGGGACGAAACTAAAAAATCTTCGCAAATTTTATATCGCCCATCGTTTTCGTTAAGGTACCGGATACACATTGAAACTTGCTTAACCCCTGAAATATCAGCTAATTCCTCCGCCGTGACGGTGAAAGCTTTGGACTTATTGATTCTCTTAATAAGGTGTCGGTGTATATATAAGAGTGTGACAAATACTTACATATAATTTCATTTTGAACACGATTGCTTATATACATTGCGTTTCGTGGTGAATTTGTCAACTGACTATTCAAATTTGAATCCGTTATCGCCCGATACCTTAGCAAGGCTCTAAAATTGCCATCATTTTGAATAGTTTCATATGAATCGATTCTGCCTGTATCACAACTTCCTCTTACTTGCCCAGTATGAATTGAGGCGGCTACACCAGCCATATCTTAAATGGGCCAAAAGTACTCTTGTCTGTCGTGGTAATTCCTCTTCTTCTGAGGCCACTGATGGAGGGTGGTCTACTAGTACGACATTGACTCTGTAATTATTCACGGCTTCAGCGACTGCGTCAGAGTGTATATCAGCCAGGCCAGGCTCTTTAATCTAGAGGTTCTCTCTTGTAGCGTTGGACCTCGCGCTCTAGATCATGAAGGTCTTTCCTGATCTGCCTGGGAGGTGGGCGCCTATCCACTAGATGGTGATTGGGATGGCTGGGACGGTAGCAACCAAGCAGATACTGCTGCGACAGCAAAAAATTGTGTCGTCGCACGGTTATGATCTTCGTCTCCTCATGTAAGTGGTCCACAGAAGACATGAGGAGGTACCCTGCCGCAGTTCTCAGGGCGGCATTTTGGCAGGTCTGTATATTCTTCCACTGCGTCTCGCTCACATTCGGTGACCACACTGGTGCTGCATAGTTTACCACAGACCGACCTATCGCTTTGTAAAGGTCAACAAGGTTTCTTTATCTGTGCCCCAAGTGCTGCCGGCTAGCGACTTGAGGACCTTGTTCCTACTTCTCATCTTATTGCAGATAGCTGTGGTAGGGTAGTTGGTGGTCGGAATTCTTGTGCCATCGACTATCACATTGAGTTGCTCCTTCACTTGCGCTGTCCATGCAGTAAACAATGTGGCCGATGATTTGGTGGCGGATATTTTTAGGTTCCTCGCAGCGAAGAAATTGGCAATCTCAGCCAGGTAGATATTCAGCCTTCCACATACATATGTCATCGATTAAAGGGCCCGACGCCAGAATCGTACAGTCATAAGCATATGATACGATTTCAACGCCGTCAGGTGGGGGTGGAATTGCAGAGAGGTAGATGTTAAACAGTGCCGGAGATATCACCCAACTTGGGGAACTCCCTGTTTCACTCTACGGGGTTTGAACTTCTTATTTCTGAATTCCACATACGACTGGCGTCCACACATGTAATTGACGGTCCAACGTTGCAAACTATTCGGGAAGGACATGTTGGCTATGTCCTCAAAAAGCGTGGCCTGGCTGACGGTATCGAAGGCCTTCGATAGGTCTAGCGCCACGAGGACGGTCCTGTCACCGGGCTTGTTCTGGTTAAGACCGCGGCTCACATGCGTGGATATGGCGTGTAAAGCAGTAGTCGTACTATGCTGCTTTCGCAATCCGTGCTGATGATCAGCAATTGGAAAATGTCCAATAAGGCTCAGGAGGATTAACGCCTCAAGCGTCTTTGGGGAGATAGGCCTGTACGATTCTCCCTTGCTCGCATCTACTACTACTTCCTGTTAGTGCTAATCCTTGTCGACCTGCTTTTTCCTGAATTTGTAATTGTTTATCGACGGACGCTGTGGCTTGCTTTTCTACATTAGATCTCATTTTAGCTTTCAATGCACTGTTTCTATGGTATTCGAGTGATGGATGAATGGTGGCGAAATACGTCCAGTGCTTTTTTCCAATTATTAAATGGCCTTGATACCAAGTTTCCTAGTTTTTGGTTATGCTCTTCTGTATTTCTAGGAGCAAATAATACACATGTTTTACAGAAAGCACCGACTTGCTTCGCAGAGTACGCCAACCATTTATATTTATGTAACCAAGAAAGTTGGAATTTTCAACTTCTTTGTCCAGTCACTGGAAAACTATAATTATCTGGAGGAATCCAGATTTTTTCATGAAGGCCTTCTATATAGTCGATACTCTCTGAAGCTGACTTGTTCACGAATAAACCTATATCATACGGTGATACTTCGTTTGGGTTACTGGAAGCTGTAGAGTTTGATGTAGTTGGCTTTTCCATATGGCCATTATTCGTTTCGACGGACAAATTACATCTCTGTGGATCCTAAATCATAAAGAATATTCGGAAAAATTCATTGTAGATATAGTAATAATCATTGAGGACGTTTCAGTATTTCCTTATTCACACATACACATATTATACAAAATTATTATATGTTTTTTACATTCTGCTTTTTAGTTAAATATATCATAATTCTTACGTCATCCTCCTCAATTCTTTGCCTTTTATTAAAATATTGTCGAATATCCATCCTGTTGTAGCACTTTTACGAATTGACACAATCACTTCTCCGCGATTTAAAATTGAATGTCACGTGTTAACCGCACTTATTTAAATTGAACTAAACGTACAATGCGATTGGGCATACACAATGAAATCTACAATATGGTACTACCTATTCCTACTGTCTTTAACGCTGCTCTAATTGTATATTTACTACAAACCGGAAAATTCTTAACAATAATTGGCACGAATAATAAATTTAAAATATTATAATTTTATTCAATGATTTAATAGTTTTGTGCTATTTTCACAAAACAAAAAAATTTGATTATTTTTGTCTGTAAAATATATTTATATATGATTAAATAATTTTATTATTATTATATAACTTTTATAAAACACATGCACAGGATGAACTCGTAATGGAATCCACATATAAATTTTTCTGTAAGATAAATTATCCTATTTTGCCGTAAACGATATTTGTCATCATCTACTACAAATATGTTACAGTAATTTTCTGAAGTGTACAGTTTTCTGAATGTTAAAGTCACAAATGTGTAGCACATGTAGCGATTTCTAAGGTGTACAACTTTTTAATTTAAAAGGATGTAATTTTTGAGATAAAACTTTAAAAATAGTACAATTTTCCAGAGAGTATAGCAAATAAATCACACATTTGCAGATTCTTAGGTGTAAACTTGTTAATTTAAAAGGAGGTAATTTTTGAGATAAAGCTCTAAAAACAGTCAAATCTTCCGGATAGTATAGGCTTTTACTTCCTTTTAACAAATTATATCTGCCATCATATGCAACAATTTACTACATTTTAGACCTACAACTTAGTAAACAACGGTTACATTTTTAGTCTTTGATTTACTTTTTGGAACAGGAAAAACATTTTAACTGTTGAAATCAGTAGTAAAAATTTTTAATTGCAAATTCGGTTTGGGGGGGTATTGAACCCCCAAACCCCCTGCGCACGGGCCTCCTAATTATTTAAATAATCTGAAATTCTACACATAGTATTAGTTTATTAGTGTCTATTACCTCGAAAAAAAATTGGCGTTGTTGCCACGCAACTTTTGGTACCTCCCACACAAATGGAAAATTTTAAACCAAATGTTAATAGCTTATAACTTTAGTACCAGTGCATACAAAGACTTGACATTTTGTACAGTGTAATGCTTTTATAGTACCTAGAGTCCAAAAAAAATGGGCGTTATTGGCATGTCCCTTTTGGTACCTCCCACACAACTGGACCGTTTTGTATCAAAAGTTAACAGCTTTTAACTTTAATACCAGTGCATATAAATTATTGATGTAACGAAAGTGGCTTTAGCTAAAGCGAAAGCGAATATTGAAATATATTTCTTGCGAATAGTGAAATATGCATTTTTGCGAAAGCGAATGCGAATACTAGTTTGACCCTTTAGTACCAACAAATTTAAGGAACTGAATTGATACTTTTCCAGGATATTCAAGTATTAAGAATGTTTTCCATAGTTTTACTTCCTGTTACCACAAGGACAAACATATTTCTTCAACTGTTTTGAAGACAAGTAAGAAAGTTTCAGTCGGGTAAACCGACTAAGGTATACCCTCACTTTGTGAGTAATGTAATATTGAATATTACTCGAATTATTCTGTCAATTTGTGTGGGATGTACCAGAAGGGGTTTATCAAATACACTTTTTTTGCTGAACATTAGATACTTTAAATTCATTGCACTGTGCCGACTTATAAGCATTTATGTGCACTGGTATAAACGTTATGAGACATTAAATTGTGGTATGATTTGTGCATTTTGTGTGGGAGGTACAAAGAGGGGCGTGGCAATAACGCGCATTTTTCACAGGGCTATAGACACTATAAAAACATTACACTGTACAAAATTTCAAGTATTTTTATACACTGGTTTTTATGTTATAAGCTGTTAACTTTTGGTGCAAAAAGGTACCAAAAGGGGCGTGACAACAACACCCATTTTTCCCTGGACTGTAGGCAATATAAAAGCATAATACTGTACCGAATTTCAAGTATTTTTGTACACTGTTATTAATGTTATAAGCTGTTAACTTTTGGTGCAAAATGGTGCATTTGTGTGGGAGGTACCAAAAGGGACGTGGCGACTTCGCCCATTTTTCTCGAGTTGATAACGACTAACAAGCTAATACTATGTGTAGAATTTCAAAAGATTCGAATAAGTAGTGTAGCAGTTATTAAAGAATCAATATGTCACAACATTTTAACCCTTTGTGGGGGAGGTACTAGAAGGAGTGGACCAATATGGCCCATCTTCGAACTTAGCCGGAGATAGACAAAAATATTACCACATACCAAATTTGAGGTCAATCGGTTACTCCTTTCGAGAGTTATCGTGCGCACCAGCCAGCAGACAGACAGACAGACAGACGGACGGACATTGCTCATTCGACTTAAAATGACCCAAAACGGATTTCCTCCGAACATACTTGGGGTCTTAGGTCACTCCTTCGACGTGTTACACTTTTTTCCGTAGCAAATGATATATACCCTCGTCACACTAAAGTGAGGGTATAAAAATTGGTAGAGGTTTTCATTGGAATTAGTATCTTCAAATTGTGTGAAGGGAATAAGGAGATTTAACACTTTTAACAAATGGAAGCGAATACTGAAATTTATTTTTGCGAAAGCGATTGCAAAAGCAAATAATCCAAAAATGTTTTTTGAGGATGCGAATAATTCGCGTTCGCATAAGCGAATGCGAATATTCGTTACATCCCTAATATAAATACTTAAAATTGTGTACAGTGTAATGTTTTTATAGTACCAAGAGTCCAGATAAAAATGGGCGTTATTGGCACTCCGCTTTTGGTACCCAAACACAAATGGACCATTTGACACCAAAAGTTAACAGCTTATAACTTTAATACCAGTACATACTTTAAAGTTATTAAATGCAATTTAAATTGATAATAATTTAAATAAAACAAAAAAATAAATAAATGTACTTATATTTTTTGGGACTCTAGGTGAGGGGATTCACCTAGAGTGAACTTTCTTACTTGTTTTTATATTTCCCCGCCTATCTTAACGTCTTACCAAAGCTTCATGGGTTGCTTGAGATGGATGGTTTGACATCAACTTATTTAAACCTCTCCTGGGAAGCCACCTCTTCTCTCTCTTATCTATACACATCACCTCCTTCACCTTCTTCTACCTCTCCCTCTTCTTTTACTCATCTTCTCAGGACGAACACAATGGACCAAATGGTCTCCGAGTGAAGTGCTGCACGCCAGCAATGGCTGTGTGCCGCGTATCCTTAACCTAACCTAACCAAAGCTATCACACAAAAAATCCAATCATATATACACAGATGCCTCCGCAAACGTATACTCATACATATACTAAGGATATAGGTGATAAGGCCAAGGGTGATAAGCGACAAACGTCTGTGGCATGTAACACAACAGAAGATCGACTTCGAAATTCGGCGAAGAAAATACCGTTGGCACAATTTAAACACACAATGTGTAGGAATATGGCAAAATTATAAATAAATACTAATCTTCGCCCCTGTTCCGTATTCCGAATTTCGCTTGAATCGAAAATTTCCGCTCGTAATCGCGTTTCTAAATCTTTTTCTTTTGACTCAAATATATTTCTAATGTATCAATTATGTTCTAATGGGATAATTAAGGAAATATGTGTTTACAGAAAATCTTTAAAATTCTTCAAACAAAAATTATGAACAATTTTATAAATAAGAAATTCGGATTCAATCCGCTCTCGGAATACAGAGCAGGGGGGCTTAACATCGATTGCGAAATTAATTAGTTTTGCTTTTACAGGCCCACCCAGCAATTGGAAGATCGTTTTGTCAAAAAGCATCTAACTGGGTCCTATTCGAGTACTTTTAATGACCATAAAGTGATTAATCAGTTGCACGCGTGAAAAAAGACTAGAAAATGAGTCGAGCTTATGCTTCAAAACTGCATTATTGAAAATACAATAACAAAATATACATCAATCACAAAGATATCATGCAGGAGTTTGAAATGTGACTGTTTTGATCGTTATTTTGCAAAGATAATTCGTGCACATGGATGGTTGAAAGTTTTCGTTATGGTGGTGCTTTTATATAACGGGACAATTTGCTTTCTTATTAAAGCAAGAATCCAATAGTTGGACATTGTGAATTTTAGTTTATTTTTATCAGTCGAATCGTGGTGAGAAGTTCTGCGATTAGTGAATTACATTTTTAGAACTTGAGTTAATTTAAATAAAAAAATAGTGTTAGCCCAAACAATAAACAAAATATTTTTTTTATTTAATTTCTTTATTTTTTTAATCCAATAATCTTGTTTTAATAATTTACGTCCAACAAATATTTTTTTTGAAGTGATAAGGATTATAAATACGGCTTAAAAATGACTCGAAAAAGGCTCGTAGATGGTAGAACATACGAATGAAAAATTGCTCGAAATGGCCTCGAAAATGACACTAAATATGACTGATAAAAACTCAAAAAAGACTCGTAACTGATTGTAACTACAACTGAGAAATGTCTCGAAAGTGACCTGAAAAGCGGCTTATAATAGACTCTACAAGATGAGTCGCGGGTAGGGTACCATTTTCTCCCGACAAAACATTCTTTTATGATCAGAAAATGAGCGCATTTATGATTATTTTAATCGCGCAGTGGAGTCAAAATGTACCCGAATATGATTAATATTTTCACAAAATGCTGACTGGGGGGCTAAATGAAAGCATTTCAATTGCAACTGCCTGTATGGGACAAGTGAAAAACTACTCATAAATATTTTATTTTGTTGTTACTTCTCTTTGTCAGTCCATCTATTACAAATGAATAATTAATACTATTTGATGGGGGGCTCTGCATGAGAATTTTTTTAAATATGAAGCCTCTAACGCTCCTTCTGGTTGCCCAGTAATCTGTATCAACTAATAAATAACTCAGTACACTTACGGGTGAGAGCGAGTCCAAGAACTTTTCTGGCACATACAATGTACTAGCATCATAATCTGGATGATCAGGCCTGCGTCCTTTCTTGTCTTTAATTTTGTCCGGTTTTAAAAACTCCAATTTCTGATGTGGCCATATAACCGGTTCATCCAAAGTTGACGTTGTGACAATTGCCTCACATTTTGCTTCTTGCTTCTTTGAGGTTTTACAATCATCAGACGATTGAAGCTGTTGCAATTTTTCCATAAATGTACCAGCAGCCAGACTGTCATCCAATTTAACCTTTTTGGTTTTGGGCTCATTCGATTCGCTCTGGAAAAAAGGAGAAAACGCATTATCTATTTTATAAAGTGTAGTTATGATACCTCTGTTTTAAAGAGGACACCCAAACAACTCAAATATATTCCCCTTCCCCTTAATCGTTGCGTATACATACCGATTTCGTTTTGCCCCCAGGCGATGATTCCCCTTCAGATGATGCGTCATGGGATGTACTTGTTTCCGGGGAAGACGAATGTTTCTTCTTGTAATCCTTCTTCTTTAATTCAGGCGAAGATTCATTCTTTTCTGGTGAATCCTTTTTCTTTGAAGCATGTTCTTCCTCCTCATCCGAGTCCAGGAGAACTAAACGTTTGCGTTTCTTGTGTACTTGAGATCCAATCGCCTCCTCCTCATCTGAAACATCCGTCTGCATTCCATTTCCATTCTTGATATTTTCCTTGTCCTTGGTAGATTTTTCATTGTGACGGTTGTTATTGTTACTGGGTGGAGTTTTAGGTATTTTCTTTTTGTCCAGATTCGCCGGCGAACTAAAATATTTGAACAAGGTATTTTTTGGAGATCCTGCATCTTTGGAGAAGCTTGAATTTACTTTTTTAGACATTTTCCCAGTCTTAATGTCCAAAGGAATGAAAAAACGAGATTGAGCAATTGAGCAGCAGAATGCCAATATTTATTTGGCAATTTGGCGGCAATTGTCAAACATCTCGCAGCAGAGTTACCAGATTTTATATTTATTTATTTGTTCTTTGTAGACGAACGAGCTCTCCGCCGCTCTCTCCCACAATGTTTGACACTTGCTTGGAAAAAATTGTCTCGTGTGAATCTGAACTAAGTTTATATAATAAGGCGTTCACACCAACCCGTTTTGGCTCATTGAGATGTTTTCGAGCCAAAACGAGTTGCTTTCCCCTTATAGAAATGTCAATTGAAACCGTCTCAATCGGCATGTTTTTCTCAATAACACGTCCCAAAACTGCATGTTGAAGTATGTGAACCCCCTTATGTTATCAATCTGTCGCACACTGAACATATACATTTCAAATGTTGTCAACAATAATTTACTTTGTACGTCATCGAATAGTTGAATTCTCGTTGTGCATTGATTTGTGAGCACCAAATAGTTTAACAATGCTTTTTTGGTACTTTCCATGTTTCTTTTTTATATTTTCAGTAAAAGTTGTTTGTACACATAATAAATGTCATAATTAAGCAGGCAACATGTGTGAACCGTGAGATGTTTTCCCAAAACAAATGAGCCTCCCTTTCCCTCTCTCTCCTACGAACTTCCGATTAAGCTAGTCTCAAGCAAGCGCTGCTTACAATTATTTTAAATTGTTGTCAGTTTTACATTATTTTGGTTGTCAAACTCATTGCTCATTGTTTTCATGTCAAATGTTCGTACTCATATCAATTAAAACTATAAATTGAAACTTGAATCAAATGAAACTTGCAATTGTAGTGTTTGTTGGAAAGGGGCGCAGTCGGTTAAGGTGGGTACTATGTTTTTTCACCTTGAAAAAATTCCACAAAATATTATTTAAAGTTGAAAAATGGAACGCTTTTTTACTAAAGTTGCATTGCATTTTTGAAGTGTGTGTGTCGAAATGTCACTTTTATAGGAATGTGTGTGTATAAGCATGTGCATTTTTTCCTTTTTGCCTTTCCTGAAAACAAACACGAGTTTAAATACTAATCAATAAACAATTAAATGGAATAATGACGACTTAGAAAATATTTAATTTAAGTTGCAGAAAGGAAATATTGTTGAAGATCATTGTCCTAATGTTATACATAAATTATTTATTTTGTGTTGATACGATGGCGAAGCTTGTGAGGCATCAGAAGGCGGTAATACAATGTTACAAATAACAAAATAATTTCCCACTGTTGTACGAATATAAATAAATAAAATTATGTTTTGATGAACCGAAAAAGATGTTTTATTATTATTTTTAAGGATTTACATTATATTTGTTGACATATATAAATTATACTTCTATCCATAAACTGAATTTCTTCTTCCAACTTCTATGGCTGGCAAGAATTCACTATGTACTTTAAAACCGATATCACAGGTACTGCCCAATTCCATTGTCCTACTGCTTCGGTAGCGTTAGCCGTCCACAAAGTTTTTCCAAGCTTTTCGTCACGATTATTCTAAACATACAAACGAAAATGTACACATGTATTTACAAGACAAATTCCACATTATTACATATAGTTACATGTCCTTCCAGTGGTTTGCACATTTTTTGCTTTGCTATCTAATCGGAATGTCGTTCCTGTCGTTTATTCCATATACATAATTATTTTCCGTTCCAAAGCTTTGCATTAGTTTTCTTTATTTCAGATATTTTAATTTAGTATTCTTTATTAGGAAATTTTATTGCTAATATTTAGAACAGTTGAATTTCTCGCATTCGATTTTCTCAATGAATTGTATTCCTATCAATGTATAGTCCAAATATGGGCTTTAGTTGATAAATAAATGAAATAAATAAATATGAATATAAATAAATAGGAGTACAATGCTGGCGGCTTCAATTTGTTGCGGCGTTCAATTAATTTGTGGCGGCGCAAAATTTTCACAACTTTGTTTTTTGTATGGGATTTCAGCGTGAAACCGGAACATAGTACCGTGCTTTAGGGGGTAACCGGTAACCGACTGAGTCCCTCTCCCAAAAAACACTGCAATTCTGCGGGGGAAAATTGCAAGTGTGAATATGAACTTAGCAATCTGTTATTTATCGTACATTAGAGCACTTTAACAGGGTTGATAACGTTGTCCGGTCTGGCAGTCAGTCTAACATAGCTTTACTGTGATTTAGCCGAACATTTACGGTTACGTTAAGTTACGATTTCGTCTACCTCATTAGGTGTTAGCAAATGCGGAGCTTTCAGCCAATTAAATAAGATTGATTCATAATAAAAAAGATTGAGAAACACACAGATTTCTTCTATATATTTCAAATATAACATTTTTTTACAGCAGTTTCCCATAAATTTATTTGTTTCCATTGATTTTGTTATTTTACCTCATAACCGTACCATTTCTTTGAACTCACGTTAGGCTTAAGGCTGGGTTAGGCAAACGTAACCGTAACGCCCCCGTAGCGTAACGAATCAGCTGATTCAATCTGACATATGGAAATCAGTGTAAACGATTAGCCAACGGAAACGAAACGTAAAAGGACGGCAGAATCTGCTGAAATTTGATTATTACTGAAAGTATATTGTGATAAAGTTTCAATAAAGTGTATTTTCAACAAATCAATTTCCACAATATTTTCCAAAAAAAAATGCAATTTAAAACGAGAAATATTAAAAATTCCATTTCGACAAAATTTTCTAGAAAAAATCGATTTCTTAGAAATGTTATAGAAAAAATACAATTTTAAATGAATTTATAAAAAAATTCAAAATTTTTCTAAAAAAATTTTTGAAAATTTTTCCATTTCTTTCTTTCTATTATATTATACAAAAAACAATCTTAATAAAATTTGTATAAAAATGGAATTTTTAAAAAAATATTTTTTAGTAAAAATGCAATTTTGATTAAATTTTGGTTAAATTTTGCTTTGAACAACGCAGATGTTCAAGTAAATATTCCAAAAAAAAAACATTTTAATGAAATATTTTATAAAAATAAATTTTGATGTAATTTACGAATTTTTCGAGAAAAACTTATTTAATGGCATTTTTCAAATATTGCATTTTTTATAAATATGCAATTTTGACAAAATTCTACAATTGATGAAATTTGCAAAAAATATCAATTTAGGCATTTAGGCGAGAAATGCAAATTCGTCAATTTTGAAGGTACATATTTTCATTTAAATTCGTTATTGACATAATTTTCTATTAAAGCGCAATTCGATGAAATTTTTTATAAAACTGCAATTTGAAAATTGCATTTTAAAGATAATTTTTTTGAAATTTATTTTTCTACAAAAATTTATTGATAATTAAATTTTTCTTAAAAATTTCATTGAAACTGCATTTTCAGGGGTAAAAACCCTTTAATCCTGTCGGTGTCCCTTAAGAGATCATCTGCGAGTACCTTCACTCAGGTCATCGACACTTAATCGATGACCAGTTTAAAGGACGATGACCCCTGATTCGTAGCCTCTGTCTCCAGCCAAGGCCGAAGAAAATGCACTTTCTACAAAATTTTCTAGAAAAATGAAATTTGAACAAAAATTTTCAATAAAAATTTATTAAGACAAAGTTTTCAAAAAAAACTCGATTTAGACAAAATTTTCTAGAAAAGGGCAAAGGGATTTTTTTTTTTTAGAAAAACTCATATGTGATGAAATTTTCTAAAAACACTAATTTTGACAAAATTTTCCATTAAACCGCAATTGAAAAGAAATTCTGAAATTATCTATAAAAAAACAATTTTAAACACTTTGTATAAATATTTAATTTTGATGTAATTTTAAGTAAAATGCACTTTGAACAAAATTAAAAAAAAAATCAGGCAACATTTTTTCTGCAACTGATTTTTTTTTATAAAATTTCGAAAGAATAGTGCATTTTCTTTCGAAATTTTTCAATGAAATTTTCTAAAAAAAAAAAATATAAAATATTGTTAAAATGCGATTTTGATGAAATTTTTAGTTTTAGAAGTTCGTTTTCTACAAAATTTTTTCGAAGAAGTTATTTTATGAAATTTTGTATTTAAATGTTCAATGCAATTTTGATACAATTTGTTTAATATATAATTAATTTTTTTTAAATTTTCTATAAAAATGCAAGTTTTATTAAATTTCCATTGATGAAATTTAACAGAAAATATCACTTTTTACAAGATTTTGTAGAAGAATGCAATTTCGTAAATTTTGAAGGAATTTTTAATATAAAATTTCGACCTAATTTTCTATTATAGCGAAATTTGATGAAATTTCCTATAAAATTACAATTTACATTTTCAGTAAAATTATTATTCAGCAGAAATTTGATTTGAAATTTTAAAATAATGAAAAAAGAATAAATTTATGCGAAACTTTTGAATAGTAATGATAAATAAGTAATAAAATTAAAAAAATATATCAAATAAATATAAAATAAAATTAATTTGTTGCTATTTTGTTGTGAATGGCTGTGTGATACAGCACGTTTTTGAAGTTTTGGGTAATTGCTCCAGCGGGCAACGTTACGGCGGCGTTAAAGTTAAATTACGGTTAAGTTTGCCTAATCCGGCCTTTAATGTTACAACACGTTTTTGTGTCTAAACAGTTCATTGTGTTACTTGTTCGTTGCTGTGGGACGCCTTTTGTTTCGTCGGTAAGGGAATCAGCTGTTACCATAATCGTTTTGCGTTTTGTTTACACACCAAAAAATCACAACGCGGTATTTTTGTACGGTCGTCCTTTTCAATTTGCAAAAAATGTCGTTAGCCGATGAACTATTAGCTGATTTGGAAGATGACAATGATGTCGATGAAGATTTGGTCATGGAGGAAGCTGAGCTAGACTCGGAGGAAATAGAGAAACTTCTCAAACCGATGCCCAACAATCTCATGGACGTTGATGTTAAAGTACATTCCATAAGAGAATTGTGTAAACTGAGAGATTCAGATCGCCTGCATAACATATTAGAAGAAATTGAAAACTACTCCCAACGTCAGCGTACTGCTGCCGAAATGTTGGGCAATGTAGAATCTGATCCCGAATACTGTCTGATTGTCGATGCTAATGCATTGGCCGTTGAAGTAGACAATGAAATCTGTAAGTTCTGGATCGTCTGGAGTTCATTAAAGCTCATTATACACCACTCACTCCTCATTCCCTACAGCCATTATTCATAAGTTTGCCAAAGAGAAATATCAGAAGCGTTTTCCCGAATTGGATTCGTTGATTGTGGGAGAAATTGAGTATCTGATGGCGGTCAAAGAATTGGGTAATGATTTAGATCAAGTGAAGAATAATGAAAAATTACAGGCTATACTAACACAGGCCACTATTATGATTGTATCGGTGACGGCTTCCACCACACAGGGGTACGTACAATCACTCGCCTTTTTTTTATTATTAAAAATTTACATTTAAATGTTTTTCCTTTTACAGCACGGTTTTAACCTCAAATGAAAAGGCACAAATAGACGAAGCTTGTGAAATGGCCATAGAACTTAATAATATTAAGACTAAAATCTATGAATATGTGGAAAGCCGTATGACGTTCATAGCACCAAATCTATCTATGATAGTGGGTAAGTATCTCCTTCTCTTGTTAAAGTATTTCATGTTGTTAAGAATAATTTTATTTTTTTAAAGGTGCCTCTACTGCCGCAAAACTGTTGGGCATTGCTGGCGGCCTTACCAAGCTTTCAAAAATGCCAGCCTGTAATGTACAGGTTTTGGGTTCCCAAAAGAAAACTTTGTCCGGATTTTCGAAGACGCAAATGTTACCTCACACTGGCTATGTTTTTTATTCACAAATCGTCCAGGACACGGCACCGGTTAGTTAAAAATATTTATAAAATAACATAAAATCATAATTATTTTCAATAATAGGATTTAAGACGCAAGGCTGCACGTTTGGTTGCGGCCAAAGCTGTCTTGGCCGCTCGTGTAGATGCTTGCCACGAAAGTGTGCATGGTGAATATGGTTTGAGGTTCAAAGAAGATATCGAAAAGAAGTTAGACAAACTTCAGGAACCACCACCAGTAAAATTCATAAAACCCTTGCCTAAACCCATTGAGGGTAGCAAAAAGAAGAGAGGTGGCAAACGCGTGCGAAAAATGAAGGAAAGATATGCGCTGACAGAATTCCGCAAACACGCCAATAGAATGAACTTCGGCGATGTAAGCCATTGTAATAGATAGCAAATTATGTAATAGATAGAACATACTATTTTTTAATTTAGATTGAAGAAGATGCCTACCAAGATGATTTGGGCTATTCCCGTGGAACCATTGGAAAATCGGGAACCGGTCGCATAAAAATACCCCAAGTTGATGAGAAAACCAAGGTACGCATTAGCAAGACTCTTCAGAAGAATTTGCAAAAGCAACAGGTCTATGGTGGCAGCACAACCGTGAAGCGCCAGATAATCTCGGGTACTGCTTCAAGTGTGGCTTTCACACCCCTACAAGGTTTGGAGATCGTAAATCCGCAGGCGGCGGCAGCAGAAAAATCTCAAGCAGAATTAAATGCCAAATATTTCTCTAATACATCTGGCTTCTTGTCAGTGGGAAAACGTACTACTTAAATTCAGTCATATATACTACATACATACATACGTTGTTTTATTACAAACAATGAACATAATTACAAAATTTCTTAATAAAAAACGTTCAATTACTTTAGAATTGAATATAGGTTGTTCTGGAAAGAATTACTATTACAAATTAAAGGAATGCCTTTGGAGATTACTCGCTGGACAAGTCATAAGTATAAAAAGCCAAATGTATCTAGTTTCATGTGAGATAGCGCGGAGAATGGAAAACCTTATGGTCGAAGGGAAGGGGAGTTGAGCACCTTTGGTATGCGTAACAACCGTATTGTTGTTAACTTAATTTGCCAATCTCCAGTTTATTTCGTAATACCTCCCATGAATTATTCAAGAACACTGCAAATATGCCGGCTACCGTGAAAACTCCACCAATTATCGAACAACAGTTGGTAGCAAAATGGCCAAATGATCTGAAAGTATGGAGAAGCGCAGCATTAGGTGGACGTTATTGTGTATAATTGTAATGTGCATATTACCTTTGTTGTTCCTCGTACTTAACCATAAGTGGGGACAATTCATAGCTAAAGAAGATTCCTGGCATGCCTCGTTCTTTATTACTAAGGTCTTTGCGATAACGCGTCACCGAAAATTGATTGGTATTAATGGGAGCCTCGTTGGGTTTAACATATACCGTGGGTACAATTTTAAGATAATAATTGTACATTTCGGATTTTGAGTCTGAAAGAAGGGAATTTCCAAGATCGTTATTTATTATCACGCACACATTATTCATATTTATATACCATTTCGTTATTTATTTGATCTAGTGCGAGCATTTTAAAAGTGAACCAAATGCATCCATACTCGATTCCCGCAGATGGAATTTTTAAAAATCTAACGGCCTGTTTCTGTATTTCCAATTGGAAAATAATGTAATTGCCAGATTAATAAATTCACAACATCCGGTCTAAAAAAGCACACATTTTTGTATGGTCGACCTTAGAAATACACCTCTGTATCCTATACAATAGCGGTGGGCAAAAATCAACCCTGGGTGGGTCAGATGAGCTGATCCAACACTCTCGTTTGTCTGCATTTACATGATACTTTTTTTTAAGTATTAACCCTCTAAGAAAAACGGCACGTAAGCGTACCGCAGACGAAGTCCTTTACTCATATAAGACTACGAAAACGTACCGGTTTTGCGATACGCAAACGAGTCGTAAACGTAAATGTTGGAGTAAGAGAATTAGACAAAAAAAAGTAGTCATTTGAATGTATTGGTACTACGCCAAGGCGTGCTAAAAGCGGCAAAAAATTGTTCGACAAGTTGACATATGTTTGTATGCAAGTGTTAGTGAAATGGCGGTACGTATACGGTTCGTTTCCGTTACGCGCAATGCGTTACGTTTGTTTTTCTTAGAGGGAAGTATACTTATCGGCGTTTTGATGGCGAGAGAGGCAGTCGGAAACGGGGGGAGAAAAGTATGCCGTACTCGTACTTGTCGTACTCATCGTTTTGTGTTTTTCGTTCGCACTTAGAAACAACAACAATTCACACGGGAAAAGCCGAAACAAAATAAATGAAAATAAGTATAAGTGTTGAAAAAAAAGTACGTGTGTGAACGTAAATACTTTTTCAAAAGAGAATAAGCCGATAAGTTACTTAAAAAAAAGTACCATGTAAATGGGGACTTTCTCTCTCACGTCACTCTCAATGTGCACTGACAGGTTTGCCAGAAATGGGGTTTTGACCCCAATACTGGGGTTAAGTCAATGCAAATTGGGATAAAAAAATAATTTGGTGATGGGGTTTTTGTTAGGGGATTTTTGTAATTTTTTGGGGGGTTTCTTGGGGTTAATTTGAGGCAATATAAATATCTTCTTAATCTTGTATGATATTTATCCAAAAATGAGCTTATGGATATTTATATGTTTTTTTTTAATTATTTTCATTCATTAGTTCGTCAGGATCAGAAAATATTACTACGAAAAGCCTTAAAGTTATCCGTAGAAAATTAGTATTGACTCCCTTCGTTTCTGCCTGTTGTCATACGTATGACAACACGACACACTTTCATTTTTTAACGAGTATTTTCTATAATGATTTTACGAAATCTGAACTTCGTGTTCAAAAATAGTACGAGACTTTGCACTATTAGGTATAAATTGCCATCAAATGAAAATCTGAAAGAATTATATTTCAAAACCATTTACAATACATGAGACTTGAGGAATTGATGGTGATGCTGATATATATATAAACTTTTGAATGACTTTGTTACAACATTGCAATATAAATAGATGTCATACATAGTTATTTACATGTTTAGATGTTACGCTAGTTCAACCAACGAATCTAAAATTCTACATAAAAAAATAGAAGAAATATTTGAACATTGACATCCTGTTTCTCTATGTCGAACGAAAGCGATGCGAACGAAAAACAGCTGCTTTTAAAGGTTATTAAAATCAAAAGGGGTGATTTTTAAAATGTGTGTTTTTGGATTCATTTCGATTCTGCAGTTTTTTATATGTTTGACTTGTTTTCAATAAAAACAGTTTTATGTGGGGTTAAGTCGGGGATTTTCTTGTGATCATTTGGGAACAACAACCATCTTCTGACAACCGAGAGCATGATGAATTTTCTCCATCTTAGCGAGCTGCCAATATTGACTTCTTTATGCTTATATATGAAAACATATGTATACACGGCCTGTTTCTGTATTTCTAACGAAAGTCTCTGCGAACGAAAACCGAACGTCCGCCTGGCGTTACGTATTTGACGTTAGCAATTTACAAATTGGAAAATAATTTAATTGCCAGATCATAATTTCACAACTTCAGGTCTAAAAAAGCACACATTTTTGTATGTTCCACAACACCTCTGTACTCTCTAAACTAAAGGATTTGCTGATCGGAAAACATTGCCAGAAAAATGGCGGAAAAATGCAACCCTGTGAATTTACAACCGTGTGAACACACAATTTTTGTTTTGCAACGTTAGCAGAAAAGTCATTGCGAGATAATTTGCAGATTGTTATATGTGCGAAGTTTATGCATGTGACAACGGCGCCATTGCCAGAAAAACATTTTATTTGCAACACTGTCTATAATGTATTTTTATTGGCAATCCTGCATATAAATATTTACAAAATACATATTTTGTTTTTGTACTCAGGCTCAGGCTCAAGCAAAAATTATAAATTATGAAGATAAGTCATCCCGAGAACTGTCAAAATCTATCAGTTACGGACGAATAGGAATGAAATGTCACACGCGAAAAAACACTTTTCCGCGAAGGTAATTTCAACTTTTTTTGCACTAATCGATTGATATTAATTTTTTAATTGTGACAATTACAAAAAATTCGGGAAAATCGGTCCGAAATCCGCGGAAAAACTCACTCTTTGAACACCAACTCGTTGAAATTTTTATTCGTTCGTATCTGATAACTTACTCGCTCCGGGATGACATATCTTATTATTCATTATTTTTGGGCTCAAGATCGTTATTGTTGTTTTCAGTATATGAAAACAACTTTGTTAAAAATTAAAGAAGAAGTAAGTGACATGTATTGGGGGCGGTTGTAATGGTTGGATAGACAGATCTGTTTCGGGAGCCACTAAACTCCCATTATCAATATCCTTATTACAACGATTACTTCAGTCGACATTATTAAATATATACGCACAGCCAAGTATCATTAAACGAGAACTGTTTGCTAAAAGCGCATATCCTCAAAAAAAGACAATTCAGTAATCATCGTCCCTCGTACATGCACCAACTTCCACTCTCGGGAGTCTTTACAATGTAAAGAATTCACACGAATGTTTTGCTGTAGTTGACTATGCAACAACAACGTATTTGGTCGTGCCCTACCATTTCTTCTTGTTTTTTTGTTTTTTTCGATACAAAATATATTGTAAATAAATGAAATTGTAATGTTTTCTTGCAATCGTCTGAACTGTCAATTCACCTTTGCCTAACAATCTGTCACTGTCCGTATATTTGCAGCACTTTAACGGGGTGATTACGTTTCCGATCTGGCAATCGTCTATACTCAGCTTAACACTAACGCTAACGCTGGTTACAAAATCAACCATGGGTGGGTCAGGTGAGCTCAACCAAAACTCTCATTTCTTTGTCTGCATTTACATGATACTTTTTTTTTAAGTATTAAGCATACTTATCGGCGTTTTGTGGGCGAGAGAGGCAGTCGGAAACGGGGGGAAAAAAAGTATGCCGTACTCGTACTTATCGTACTCATCGTTTTGTGTTTTTCGTTCGCACTTGGAAACAACAACAATTCACACAGGAAAAGCCGAAACAAAACAAATGAAAATAAGTTAAGTATTGAAAAAAAAGTACGCGTGTGAACGTAAATACTTTTTCAAAAGGGAATAAGCCGATAAGTTACTTAAAAAAAAAGTACCATGTAAATGGGGACTTTCTCTCTCAAGGCTGAGTTAGGCAAACGTAACCATAGCGGCCACGTAGCGTAACGAATCAGCTGATTCAATCTGACATATGGAAATCAGTGAAAACGATTAGCCAACGGAAACGAAACGTAACTGGACTGCTGAAATTTGATTTGGACGATACGTTTACTTGCATTTGCAAACAAAATTAATAAATTTATGCGAAACATTTGAAAAGTAATGATAAATAGGTAATAAAATGATAAATTAGTACCAAATAAATATGAAATAAAATTAATTTGTTGCTATTTTTGTTGTGAATGTCTGAGTGATACAGCACGTTTTTCAAGTTTTGGGTAATTGCTCCAGCGGGCAACGTTACGGCGGCGCTAAAGTTAAACTAGGTTAAGTTTGCCTAACCCGGCCTTTAGCGAGCTTACGGTTAGTGTAACCGAAATCAGTTGTTTGTCGTCTGGCAGGCGAACGAAAGCAAAATGTTAAGTTAATCCAGGTTCACACTCGGCAAGTTTGTGGAAGAGAGAGGCAAGCGGAAAGAGCTCTCTGCATCTCTCTCCTACAAACTTTGACACTTGCTTGGAAAAATTGCCGAGTGTGAATCTGGACCTATAGAAACAGGCTGTGTAATTAAAATTAGTGGAGATCAAAACCTAAAGTTTTGTTAGTGATTAAATTTATTGTTTGACGTAACGTAGCGCGACTAATTCCACCCAATGAACTACGCGACGCAAACGTCAATTTTTAACTTTTGCAATACGGCAACACTGTCCAATATAAAAAACATATGAGCACGTCAGAATAGAATAGACATAATTTCTAAAATTTGAAGAATCTTTAAAGATAAGACAAATTCTGGTTTTGTTCCAAAATATTTCCTCTTCCTCGAGAAAAAAATTAAAATTCTAAACAACAGAAATGCCTATGCCCAGTTCGTTTGGTCAACAAGGACCCACTTGTTTTGATAAAATGAAAACAGGCTTCACCATCGGTTTTTGTGTGGGAATGGCAAGTGGTGCACTGTTTGGTGGTTTCTCAGCTTTAAGGTAAATAATTTTGAATTTTGTTGACATTTGTAGTATCGTGCAGACACAAACGTAGAAATACAAATACTTATGATTTGTAAATGATGATGAATGATGATCAACTACCGGCATTACATAATGACGTAGTTCAATTCGTCTCTGTGACGTTATTACAAACCGAATATACATGTGCGTTAATTGTTTTGGTTTTGTTTTGTTTGCTGCTTTCATTCATAGATATGGTTTGAGAGGACGTGAACTCATCAATAACGTCGGCAAAGTTATGATACAAGGCGGTGGAACATTTGGAACCTTCATGGCAATCGGTACAGGGATTCGTTGCTAGAAAAGGAGTGGTAGCAAGGCAGTGCAATGTCTAGCTTTGGAAATATAGACGAAAAGCTCGAAAATAACTTACTACAATGCCCTATGATGCACATTGTGGTAAAATATCTTTAGATTTCTTTCGTTAAATTAAGCTGTTTTTTTGGATCATGAATAACTTCCCTAATTACTTGAAAATTAATATACATAAATAATATATAATATATATTTCATAAGAAAATTAGAAGCTTTATCAGTACTTACCTCCTTGCGGTTCCACTTTAAAACCGTCCAATGGATGAGTAGTGGCAAACTCAATTTTATCTCCAAACGAGAGATGATTAATTGTATGCGATAGTTTAACATCGGCAATTTGGAAATCATGTATATGAAATTGACGTATTGAAAATGAACTTCCGGGTGCTATATGAAATGAACCGGCCATCTGCAATTAAATAATTTTTTGGTGACTTAGTAAAACATTCATAATGTATGAGCAGCAAAAAAAAATTCACTAGAAAATCTATTTCATTTTATAAAATGCCACAAAGCAATAATTGACTCATCTATAGATAGATTGACTCATCAATAGTTGTGTGCTCACGAAATGAGTAGTATGAATCGCAGGTAAACCTTTCGAATCAACTTTGTCATGTCCGTCTGTCTGTGGATTTATTATAGTAATCAGAGCAGAGATTATGAGCGAATTTTGGCCAAGACGTTTTTCGAATAGTGGTCCATCATTTGTTTAATAATAGCATTTAAGGATTTTACTGTTTCGCCACGTTTTAGAAATATTTAGTGGGAAAGTTTTTAGGGATTTCAAAAATATAAATTTTATTGTTGAAGGATTCGATATATACAATTAATATCAAGAGAAAAAATAAAAAAAACGCCTTCAACTGCTCATTTTCTTCGAGTCTCCGACAACCCTAGCCGCACTCTTAACTACCAAAATACACACAAATCAGGTCAAAAATTATCAGAGTATATAAAATAACAATTTACATACATATTAATTCGTATTTACCCCACACATATATCGTCGGCTTAATTCTATTTTGTTCCTTACGCCATTTTGTATGATAGGAGAAAAACGCAATTTATTGCCTGAGTTAAAACGGGTTCCCAACAGTCTTTGTATGTTTCTCATGCATTTTTATACATATTACAAGTTATTGTATTTTAATATTGTACGTGGCATTTTGGCTCATATCCACTTTTGTTTTAATATTTTTTTGTATTTGTATTACATGGACCCCAAAGTGGGTCGGTATGGAAGGAGAGTAATGTACATATTTTGATCGAAAGAACGTTAAATAGTGAGTAAAAAATATAGGGCTATAGAAAACTGGACATAGAAAAAAATATCAAAATTATTTTTCGTAAATCAGAGTTAAATATATTTACTCTACCAATATCTCGAAAACTAGACGAGATAGTAAAAGACTTTTTGCAGATTCTGAAAGAGCATGCTTGAAACCCATATTATCAGCTCCTAACTCAAAAAACACAAAAAGGGCGTATGGACCAAAATAGCATTAAGCCGACGATATGTATACCATTTATCAGATACCTAGCTACATACATTGAGACTTCAGTGGCCAACATAATATTATTTGACTGTAAATTAATAATCTAATTTTTCTATTATCTCTTCAATACACTAATCTATCGATATATCATTAAATTATATTGTTATTCATCACAATAAAAAAAATCGTACTAACATCTGTATAAGACGCAGTTACTTTTCAGAATGTCTTATCGATGTATACCCTGTTCTGAATCCGGCTTTAATCGGAATTTTCCGATCGAAACTCTAAATGAGTTTTTTAGACGCAAATGATGCTGCTTGCATCAAATATGCTTCGAATGGAAAAATTAAGGCGATCAGTATCTACAATTAATTCTCAAAAGTATAAATAAATTATGGTCATATTTATGAATTAGAAATTGGCATTCAATCTCGGAATACAGAACAGGGGCGATAGTTGTAAAATTGGCCCATTATTTGGCCCAAGTCCGCATGAGTCGCGCATTATGGTAAATATTCAGCCATGCTTGACTGTAGCTAAAAACACTTCTAATAAACGTTATTATCAATCCTTAAAGATAATTTCAATTTCAAGATTTCCAAAATGTAACTAGTTGTTTCTAAGAAAAAGATTATCTAATTGTAATAGACTTTCTTAAGTACTCCACTCCACTCATTTCTAATACAATTCACCACACACTCACCCGATTGACTTCCAAATGTCCTTGAATTCTACATCCCTCTTTGAAGGCATCAGCATCTGAACGCTTATATTGATCTTTACACTGTTCAATTTTATCCAATTGTACATTCCATTTTTTCAAACGATAGGCCTCTAGTACAGATTCACAAGAATTGCAACAGCTATAATTAAAATCTGATTATTAGAAGACATTTTCCATCCATTATATTCGTCACCAACTCCCACTTACTGTGTAGCATTGTGTTCTGCTCCATAACAACTGCCACAAGTCGAATTCTTACTCGAGGGAGAAACGGCCACTATTTCCTTAATTGGTTCAGTCTCCTTCAATGGATTGCCTTTCAGATCCAAACGATGTTTAAATATATCATGATCAACCCGTAAATGCTGATCACCCGATGAATCCATAGCATCGAGAGAAACATAATTACACGCCAAATTATGCAAAGTAATGTCAACATTTATTTTTAGTTTATGGGTTCGTGTAGTGTCGACAAACAGATCTTCTGTTAGATTTGGTGTCATATAGGCCACGAATTCCAAAAATATCAGTACAGCCACTATACTGGTGCTTATCAGTGTAACTTATTAAGAAAGAAAATCTGATTAGATGAACCACAACAATGTATCAATCACTTAATATTTTCGTATGACTTACTTATGGCCCCACTAAGTGTACGTACACTAAAATCTTCCAGAACAGATGGATATGCATCCAAACGCCTCAAAGTATCGGCTATTTTCATGGTTGTGTGTGAGATTCTTATAATAAATTTACAATTTATTTACTTTTAATAAAAAACATAAAACATGTTTTAAGTATTTTATGAAAAATCGTCAATGAATTAATTTTTTGTTGGTGTCGGCTTTTAACAGCTGATCAAAGTAGTGGACACGTAGCATTAATATATACGATGAATTATTGGGCAACGAATCGTAACGTAACGAAAGAGATAAGTCTGGATAGATAACGCAACCGTAACACTGCCCTAGATTGACAAATTAGCTATATGGAGAGCTAAGTTCATATTCACACATGCAATTTGCCCAGTAGAATTGCAGTGTTTATGGGAGTGGTAAGGGGGGGAGTATTCCGTACTTGCACCTTTTTTACAATGCGTTTTCTTTCGCTGTAAGGTGGTGATTTTTTTTTTTAATTTCCACAATCCTTTTTGTTTAATATTCGTTGTTTTGTGCTCGGTTCAACATATGTAAATTTGAGCGTCATACATTTTAATGAATTTTAATGAACGATGAAAAAAAATGTCGAAACAGAATACGTTGTCTGAACGCAAACGCAACTTCAAAAGAGAATTGCAGAAAAAATTGCAAGTGTGAATATGACCTAAGCAGTTTGAAGCAATAAGTGCTGCATCACACGAGGCAATTTTTTTCAAGCAAGTGTCAAAGTTTGTAAGAGACAGAGGCAGGCGAAGAGAGCTCTCTGCCTCTCAATCCAACAAACTTTGACACTTGCTTGGAAAAATATGCATCGTGTGATGTAGAACTTACCAGATATATGAAAAACGACAATGCTTATGCGCTAGTTTAGGTTTAAGTCAGTTAGTGGAAATAAGTTTTTTCTTTACAAACTGCAAAACTAAAGTTGCTAGCTTGTAACAAAATGTCTCCTGGAAGTTTCTGAAAAGTTTTGTTTTTACGTTTTTTTGTACAATTGTTAAATAAATTCAGATTTACACTAGGCAAATTTTTTCAGCAGCTTATCATAAAGTTCTCTTTTTAACTTGCACGAATAACTCAAAACATTCAGGGAGTTTTTTCCCCCCTCTAGTCGACTGCCTCTCTCCTACAAAACGCCGATAATCTGCTGAACATTCAGCCAGTGTAAAGCGGGACTAATTGTTTGTATTTACAAAAATTACTGTTTGTTCAGATTCACACTCGGCAACTTTTCCAAGCAAGTGTCAAAGTTTGTTGGAGAGAGAGGCAGGCGGAAAGAGCTCTCTACCTCTCTCTCCTACAAACTTTGACACTTGCTTGGAAAAGTTGCCGAGTGTGAATCTTAACTTTGCATTTAAAAATTGTTCATTAGTTCTGTTTCACACGAGGCAATTTTTTCCAAGCATGTGTCAAAGATTGTAGGGAAGAAGGCTGGCGGAATGAGCTCTCTGCCTCTTTCTCCTACAAACTTTGACACTTGCTTGAAAAAAATTGCCTCGTGTGATAACGCAAAATGCGTTGAGTAGAAAATAGTATCGTGGCGTAAATGCAACGGGAATAACCGAATAACCCAAACCAATTATCTTCAAGTGACGTTACGACTCACAGTAACTCGTCTGCGAATGTGATAGTATCAGCTGTTTCGTTGTGAAAACCACAATAAAATAAAGCAATCGAATAAAATGGGCGATTTCCCAGAAAATCTGAATCTACAAATCATCAAGCAAGAACCATCGCCTCAATCACCTGAAGATAGATCGCCTTATGATATTAAAGCTAAACTCAATCTTCATGTAAAAAGAAGACTCCAAGATGGACATCACAGTCATAGTAATCCAGAAGATAGTCCAGACTTCAGTCAGAGTGCAGCAATTGAAAGTAATAAACAAACCACTGATCGTCCTAAAGAAGTACGACAGAAGAGACCTTACCACAAACGGACAGATAAAGCGAAGCTATCTGGTGCGGCGGCTTCTTCGACCACAGTACAACAACAACAACAATCGAGTGATTCCTCAACACCTCAACGTAAATATAAACAAAAAGTTAAGCAAATAATAACAGATTCGCAGGATGATAATAGTATGCATGCACCAAACTTGAATTCTGGAGCAGAGGAAGACGATGGGGGACACGATAATGACTTAAGATCTGGTCGAGAGAAAGAAAAATGTCCCGATGTCTTGGCTATGGTCTTAAGCATGAAGAAGAGGGCTCTAATGCAGGATCCAGAAGTTCAAAAATTTCTTGCTGAAGTTATGAATGTAATAAAAAATTGAACTCCAAAGCTTTGGATTTCTATGGTAAGAAATAAGAGGTGTAGAAGTAAAAATGTAGTCGCCCTTCGGAAAAAGCATAGTCGTCAGAAATGTGTGTTTGTGATACATTAGGCGTGTTTTCGTTACACCATAAGTGCTTAATTTGTATGGGGAGCTAAGCACTTAAGCACTATTAGTTCCCGATGAAGTTTGGTGCTTATGTTCATGTCTTAATCGAGTATGATGTTGCCAGATTGGGCACCCTATATTTAGCAATATGGCATCCCATTTTTGGAGAGATTTTATCAATTATTGTGAATTAACGGGAAGAAGAAGAACAAAAATGGGAAATTATTTTAATATTTGCAAAAAGAGTGTAAACAATTGAACATAGGATAGTAAATATATGTTTTATAAATACTTTTCACGAATTTTTTGTCTGTTTCGCACTGTTCTTTCTTCGCAACTCATGACACCATTGCTACCAGATAGTGAAAATCCGCCACTTATTGCTTATGTGCCAGTTAGTGGAAGTCAGTTGTTTTCGTTGCAAAGTGCTAAACTAAAAGTGCTAGCTTGTACCGGAAACATGCCTATTGTGTTTTCATGTGGTGATTAATAATTGTATTGGGCAAACGCCCTGCATTTTTAATATATATGCATATCAGAAGTATACAAATAAAAAAAATACATACATTAATAAAAAATTTTAATAACCAGAGGTAAAGCAATTAACAAAAATACCTTATAGCTCTACAACATGCAGAAAACATGTCATCGTCTCATCTTCACAAACTTTTTGCTCAACCCCTCTCCTTAACTGATATTATTTAGACTGACACCACTACATTTGCCACCAAGAAAACTCCAGCATATTATCGCGGTTCAATCTGACCTAAGGCCTGGTATTAAGGTCACTCTATAACTCAAATTACATACAACTTTTCGAGATCGCAAATTGTGCGCAGCGGGATAATCCCTCATATTTTAAATAGTTTTTTTTTAAATTAAAATACAGATCTGGCGCTCGGCTAATCTCACCTACGTATGGGCACGTAAGTTCAAAGCTACAATACGTTTGTGCTACTAATCACGGTATATATGCTGTCAAAGCAATCATATGTTTTTCTAAATTTTCACAGTTCACATCAGTCATATGTATCATCTGTCCGCACATTTGTCCACAAATGTGTTAAATAATCTTTTTTGTTGAAGAATTAATTAAAATATGAATAATATAACACGACTAATGGCCAACTGTGTCATACAGACACAGAGGCTAAGTTTGTTGCCAGCCACATCAACAATAGCTGCAGGATTGCAAGTGAGGACAAAAACGAAAATGGTGGAGAAACCAAAACCCGGCAACGGTAACCAGTTCAGGCGTATTGTGCATTTTAAGGATGAATATACAGTCGAACCTTTGGAAATCACACATTTGGCTGGACGAGACCCTGTCACCGGTCGAGTGGTGGCCAAAGGTATTGGCGGTGGTATTAAACAGAAATATCATTGGATAAAGTGGGTACGGGAGGGTCCCGCCGAAGGTCCAGCACAAGAAGAACGGGTCATTGAAATTATGAATGACGGCTGTCGGACAGCAAAGATAGCACTGGTCGGTGTGGGTGATGAACTGAAATATATATTGGCAACGGAAAACATGAAGGCAGGGGATATTATTAAAACGTCCCGGTTAATACCTAGAATTCCAGGTATGTTCATGATAAATCTCCAAACACAGCACTATGGGTAAATTTTCCAGATTTTCTGGCCAAACCTCTTAACGTTGAGTTATCGATCTCAAATTTTGTACACAACGTCAAACGCATACATATAAAGGATACTTTCAGTAAGATTTGAAACTGGTTGGGCAATTACAACGCCAACCCCATGCAATTCAGAAATGCATTACGATATTATTTATTTGGTCACAATTTTGGAGACTACATGTTTGTAGTCCTATTTCTTAGAATATATTATTAAAAATGCACAAAATCTGAAATTAGTACATGATATTACTCGTAGCTTTCCGTTCCATTTATTTTTTTATTTTTTTTCGCTTAATTTGTTCTTTTTATTGTTTTTAATGTGAACTTTAACAGATGTTTTACAAAAGGTCAAACAATTTACGAAAAAAAGTAAGTACCTATGCAGTTTTTACCCCCCTAACCTAATATAACTTGAAAAACTGAGTTTTGGCCAGAAAGTCAGGAAGATTACCCATAGTGCACAGATTGGTTAATAAATCATTATTATTTTCTCCAGTACGCCCCAACGAAGGTGATGCTTATCCATTGGGGGCTTTGCCTGCGGGTACCAGAATTCACAATTTAGAAAAGAATCCCGGCTACCCTTGCCATTTAATACATGCAGCAGGGACATACGGTACTATTCTACGCAAATTCGATGATAAGGTGGTTGTTCAATTGCCTTCCAAACGAGAATTTGCCTTTGATAAAACCTGCATGGCTACAGTGGGTAAATGGGGTTATTTTAATCTTGCTTGGAAAATATTTACAATCATGACTATTTTTAGGACGTGTTAGTAACATAGATCACAATAAGGAACACATTGGATCTGCCCAGAAAATGCGAGAGTTGGGTAATCGTCCACGTTCCGGTTTGTGGCAACGTAAGGATGGTCGTTTTGGTCGTAAAATCCGCAAACTGCCACCAATGACTTTGGCGCCACCACCACCAGCTAAAGCAGCGGAGGTGATTAAGCTAACAATTCCTCTGTAAAATTAACTTCATGCTTATTTCAAATTGGAAAAATATATTATTATTGTTTAAATTAAAATGTTTTTCGTACGGATGCTGGATTAGCCATGTTGTTGTAGCAGCTTGGAGACGCTGTGTTGATAAGTGCCCATTTACATGGTACAGGGTTGCCCATATTCGACGGATCCATGTTTTTTTTAAAAAAAAATCAAAGAAAAAAATAAAAATTTGGCGGTTGGCAATCTTAATCATTTAATTTGTTCCAAGTAGATTTGTTTACATCAATTTTTGAATATGATATCTCTCAAATGGCCGCCTCTGGCGTTGATGGCGTATTGGGCCCTTTTTGCGTTGTTTTCGCCAACATTTCGGCCGGAATAGCGGCTATTTCTTCACGAATGTTGTCCTTGAGCTCTTCTACGGTCCTTGGCTTGTTAACGTAAACCTTTGACTTCAATTGCAAATCATCGCGAATAATCCGTTGTAAAGTGGACCGAGCCATGCCCAACTGCTGAGAACGGCGTTTTTGGGATGTTCTTGGGGACCTCTCAACACTGGCTCGTACGGCAGCGATATTCTCGGCCGGTCGACTTTTATTTGGCCTCTTCGGATTAGAAAGAGCCTCACCAGTCGAAAATTTTTCGTATAAACGCTTAATGGTGTTCTTAGAAGGCGCACTTCTCACATTTTTTAATATTTTAAAAGCACGTTGAGTTTTCACAATTGACTTCTTCTGTTGAATGTAAATTTCAACTATTTCAGAGCGCTCGCGTGGCGTGTATTGTTCCATGGTAAAAATATGCTTGGACTGACGCTTCAAACGCGGTATGTCATTAAGCGATCTGACATCTCTGTCAAAAGTTATGGCGTTGCCAGATGGGTCCGTCGAATATGGGCAACCCTGTACTTTTATTATAAGTAACTTATCGACTTATTCTCTTTTGAAAAAGTATTTACGTTCACACACGTACTTTTTTTTCAATACTTATTTTCATTTGTTTTGTTTCGGCTTTTCCTGTGTGGATTGTTTTTGTTTCCAAGTGCGAACGAAAAACACAAAACGATGAGTACGACAGGTACGAGTACGGCATACTTTTTTCCCCCGTTTCCGACTGCCTCTCTCGCCAACAAAACGCCGATAATACTTAAAAAAAGTATCATGTAAATGCAGACATAGTCTGGATTTACACTGGCTGAATGTTCAGCAGATTATCGTCGTTTTGAAGGGTGAGGCATTCGGCAAGAGGGGTGGGAAAAACTCTCCCTGAACGTTCTGAGTTCTTCGTGCATGTTCAAAAGAGAATTTGATGAAAAAACTTACCTAGTGTAAATCTGGACTTACAGATTTCGTTCCGGCATATGCCAAGAGTAACGTTGCCGTAGCGTATCGAGTCCGCACCATATTCACCTATTAAAGGCTGGGTTAGGCAAACGTAACCGTAACGTAGGCCGGGTTAGGCAAAGTTAACCATAATTTAACTTTAGCGCCGCCCTAACGCTTCCCGCTGGAACAATTACCCAAAACTTGAAAAACGTCCTTCACAACAAAAATAGCAACAAATTAATTTTATTTTATATTTATTTGCTACTAATTTATCATTTTATTACTTTACTATTCAAATGTTTCGCCTAAATTTATTTTTTTCATTATTTTACTAATTTTGTTTGCAAATCCACGTAAACGTACCGTTCAAATCAAATTTCAACAAATTCAGCCGTCCGTTTACGTTTCGTTTCCGTTGGCCAATCGTTTACACTGATTTCCATATGTGAAGCTAATTACCAGATCGGACAACGTTATGTTGTTGTTGTAGTCTATTTAAGTTAATTTCTATTACAGACTTCGTTCCGGCATATATCCGATTATCGCGGGAACCTATGTTGTTTCATCTACTCAATGCTGTCCGATTGTTAATTAACATTCGTCTGTTAATTTCAGGGAATGGATGTTATTTGAGTATAACTATTTCTATTCTCCACTAGAAGCGCTGCATTTCTGTTAATAGTCGTCTTGCTGTTATATCTATTTTTAGCTTCCCTGTTGACTTGGGTGATCAGATGTTGGTGTAGTGGTAGTGAGTTATTTTTGCTGCAGAAACTCGAATTATGATAAAAACATGAAATGTTGATGTTAAATGTTGCCAGTGCCCTGGCTGGGAATTGAACCCAGCACCTTCGGGGTCCAAGACTAACCACTGAGCTACCGAAGGCCACCGGACAACGTTATCAATCCTGTTAAAGTGCTGCAAATGTACCGACAATGACAGATTGTTATGCAAAGAGAATTGACAGTTCAGACGATTGCAAGAAAACCTTACAATTTCATATATTTACAATATATTTTGTAAATATTTATATGCAGGATTGCCAATAAAAATATTTTATAGACAATGTTACCAATAAAATGTTACCATGCATAAACTTGGCACATCTAACAATCTGCATATTATCTCGCAATTGCTTTTCTGCTAACGTTGCAAGACAAAAATTGTACGTTCATACGGTTGTAAATTCACAGGGTTGCATTTTCCCGCCATTTTTCTGGCAATATTGTCCGATCTGCAAATCGTGTGTGCTTAGTCCGAATTTACACTAGGCAAGTTTTTTCAGCAGCTTATCGTCAAATTCTCTTTTGAACTTGCACGAATAACTCAAAACGTTCAGGGAGAGTTTTTTTCCCCCTCTTGCAGACTGCCTCTCTCTCCTACAAAACGCCGATAATCTGCTGAACATTCAGCCAATGTAAATAGGGATTGAATCAGCTGATTCGTTACGCTACGGGGGTGTTACTGTTACGTTTGCCTAACGTAAACGATTAGCCAACGAAACGTATACGGACTGCTGAAATTTGGTTTACTTTTTTTAAGTAATTATCGTACTCAAGTTTTGTGATTTTCATTCGCACTTGGACACAACAACAATTCACACAGGAAAAGCCGAAATAAAAAATGAAAATAAGTATAAGTATTGAAAAAAAGTACGTGTGAAACACAAGTTCAAAAGAGTCGAGAAGTTACTTAAAAAAAGTATCGTTTAAATAGGCACTAAGAGCAAGGAAATGAAATAAAAATGTTACAATTTTTGTTGTGATTGAATGTGAATGGGACGGTTTTCAAGTTTTTGGTAATGGCTCCAGCGTGCAACGTAATGGCTGCGCTAAAGTAAAGTTACGGTTTCGTTTGTCTAACCCGGCCTTAAGGCTGCCACTAAAGCTATGTACACACTATTGTCAGATCGGGCAATGTTATCAACCCTGTTAAAGTGCTGTAAATGTACCGACAATGACAGATTGTTAGGCAAAGGTGAATTGACAGTTCAGACGATTGCAAGAAAACCTTACAATTTCATATATTTTGTAAATATTTTCCATAATTTGTGTATATTATTCGACCTTTTTTTGTAGGGGGAGCTAAGCACTTTTAAGCCATGCTGTAAATGTACTGACAATGACAGATTGTTAGGCAAAGGTGAATTGACAGTTCAGAAGATTGCAAGAAAACCTTACAATTTCATATATTTTGTAAATATTTTCCATAATTTGTGTATATTATTCGACCTTTTTTTGTATGGGGAGCTAAGCAATTTTAAGCAATATTCCCGATGAAGTTTGGTGCTTGTGTTCCTGTCTTAATCGAGTATGATATTGCCAGATTGGGCACCCTATATTTAGCAATATGGCATCCCATTTTTGGAGAGATGTTATCAATTATTGTGAATTAACGGGAAGAAGAAGAACAAAAATGGGAAATTATTTTAATATTTGCAAAAAGAGTGTAAACAATTGACAATAGAATAGTAAATATATGTTTATTAATACTTTTCACGAATTTTTTGTCTGTTTCGCACCGTTCTTTCTTCGCAACTCATGACACCATTGCTACCAGATAGTGAAAATCCGCCACTTATTGCTTACGTGCCAGTTAGTGGACGTCGGTTGTTTTCGTTGCAAAGTGCTAAACTAAAATTGCTAGCTTGTAACGAAAACACGCCTATTGTCAGATGCATAAACTTTGCACATCCTACAATAGGCGTGTTTTCGTTACACCATAAGTGCTTAATTTGTATGGGGAGCTAAGCACTATTAGTTCCCGATGGAATTTGGTGCTTGTGTTCCTGTCTTAATCGAGTATGATGTTGCCAGATAGGGCACCCTATATTTAGCAATATGGCATCCCATTTTTGGAAAGTTTGTTATCAAATATTGTGAATTAACGGGAAGAGGAAGAACAAAAATAAGACATTATTTTAATATTTGCAAAAAGAGTGTAAACAATTGAACATAGAATAGTAAAAATATGTTTTATAAATACCTTTCACGAATTTTTTGTGTGTTTCGCAACTCATGACACCATTGCTACCAGATAGTGAAAATCCGCCACTTATTGCTTATGTGTCAGTTAGTGGAAGTCAGTTGTTTTCGTTGCAAAGTGCTAAACTAAAATTGCTAGCTTGTAACGAAAACATGTCTATTGTTTCATTCCTGATTCACACAATTTATTGGAGATGACTTTTCTGCCAACGTTGCAGTACAACAATTGTAAGTCCTGCTTCACACTCGACAATTTTTTCAAAGTTTGTTGGAGAGAGTCAGATGAGATCTCTCCTACAAACTTTAACACTTGCTTAGAAAAAAAATCGCCTTGTGTGAACCAGGACTTACTCCTCCTACCTCTCCTATGAATTTCCGATTAGCCGCAACCACTGTTGCTTCGTGTGATGCGGATCTCAGATTTCTACGCATTGTCAGCGGGTACTGATTCACACGATGCAATTTTATCCAAGCAAGTGTCAAAGTTTGTAGTAGAGAGAGAGCCGGGCGGAAAGAGCTCTCTGTATCTCTCTCCTACAAACGTTGAAGCTTGCTTGGAAAAATTGCCTCGTGTGAATCAGGACTTACTCCTCTTACCTCTCTCTCCTATGAATTTCCGATTATAAGGCGTTCACACCAACCCGTTTTGGCTCATTGAGATGTTTTCGAGCCAAAACGAGTTGCTTTCCCCTTATAGAAATGTCAATTGAAACCGTCTCAATCGGCATGTTTTTCTCAATAACACGTCCCAAAACTGCATGTTGAAGTATGTGAACCCCCTTAAGTTGTCAATCTGTCGCACACTGAACATATACATTTCAAATTTTGTCAACAATAAAAATGGAAGCAACAATTGAAATGAAATCGAATAGTTGATTTGTGAGCACCAAATAATTTAACAATGCATTTTTGGTACTTTCCATGTTTGGTACTTTCCATGTTTGGTACTTTCCATGTTTGGTACTTTCCATGTTTCTTTTTTATATTTTCAGTTAACGTTGTTTGTACACAATAAGTTGACATATGCCATTTGAAAACATAATAAATGTCATAATTAAGCAGGCAACATGTGTGAACGGTGAGATGTTTTCCCAAAACAAATGAGCCAAAACGGGTTGGTGTGAACGCCTTATAAGGCGTTCACACCAACCCGTTTTGGCTCATTGAGATGTTTTCGAGCCAAAACGAGTTGCTTTCCCCTTATAGAAATGTCAATTGAAACCGTCTCAATCGGCATGTTTTTCTCAATAACACGTCCCAAAACTGCATGTTGAAGTATGTGAACCCCCTTAAGTTGTCAATCTGTCGCACACTGAACATATACATTTCAAATTTTGTCAACAATAAAAATGGAAGCAACAATTGAAATGAAATCGAATAGTTGATTTGTGAGCACCAAATAATTTAACAATGCATTTTTGGTACTTTCCATGTTTGGTACTTTCCATGTTTGGTACTTTCCATGTTTGGTACTTTCCATGTTTCTTTTTTATATTTTCAGTTAACGTTGTTTGTACACAATAAGTTGACATATGCCATTTGAAAACATAATAAATGTCATAATTAAGCAGGCAACATGTGTGAACGGTGAGATGTTTTCCCAAAACAAATGAGCCAAAACGGGTTGGTGTGAACGCCTTATTAGCCGCAACTACTTTTGCCTCGTGTGATGCGGAACTCTGATTTCTACGCTCTGTCAGTGGGTACTGATTCACACTCGGCAATTTTTTCCAAGCAAGTGTCAAAGTTTGTACGAGAGAGAGGCACGCGGAAAGAGCTCTCTGTATCTCTCTCTCTACTACAAACCTTGACGCTTGCTTGGAAAAAATTGCCTCGTGTGAAGCAGAACTGGCCTAAATTCCTTGTTGTACTACAATAAATCTACATTTCCTGTATGATTAATCGTACATCATAAGCCGCCGACTCATGTTTGTTCGAGAAGCCGTCGGCGTTATATTTGCTCGGCTTCAGTCTCTTACAGAGTACAGTTCATTTTTCGTGTGTGGCGTTCTTTTTTAGATTGATTTCATATTTGGTTTTAGAAGAAAAGTGCAAAAACCTTAATTTAATTATGTTAAAAGTACTACAATTATGTGCATTACACTGAAAAGTGAACCTTGTGTTGTATTTATATGAAATCATTTGTAATAGTTTGTGGGAAGTGATCAAAAAAAGGGAATTTGTTTAGTCAATTTCTCCTCGGAGTGTCCGGCAGAAGAAACACACACGCTCATCACACACAACACAAAAACAAAGGATCTTCGGTTTTGTTTTTGTTGTTCTTCTATTGTGTTTTTTCAATGCATTCGTAGATATAAAATCATGGAAAATTTAAAAATAAGTGATAATTTATTTACAAATATTCGCTATTTTGTAGTGGGTAATTTGGATGAAGAGGTAAGTACCATTTTCTTGGTGAACATGGTGTCTATTGCGGGATCATTTTATCTTTCACGTGCCGCGCCGCCCTACACGGACGTGACGTACTTACTCGGTCGCCGCAAATCCTCGGTGATTGTCCGTCCTTCTCGAATATGTCAATATTTACCACAACTAAAATATTTAACCACAAATGTCAAAATATTAACCAGAAATGCCAATAATATTAACTAGAAATATTTCATTTTGTGGTTATTATTTTTGACAATAAGTGTCAGAGATCGCGCAACATAGGGTGACACAGAGTAGGCGAACATCTACGTATTTTATGAAATCCAAGGAACAGTACCCTACAACACACACTTCCAGGGTATTATGAGTTTGTGCATTTGTTTGTAACACCCAGAAGGAGAAGAGATAAAATAGACCCACCCTTCCTGAGTCGATTTAGCCATGTCCGTAGGTCCGTCTGCCCTTCCATCTGTACGTCCGTCCGTCTGGTATTTATGTTCCGATTGTGATCAAATTTAGCACAATGCTCTTTTTTGGCCCCAGGATGATACCTATTGAAATTGGTCAAAATCGGTTCAGATTTAGATATAGCCCCCATATATATTTGTATTTGTATTTATTCATTACAACTTGTCATTTTAAGCCTTCAGGCCAATTATAATTAAATTACAATATGCATATCATAAATCTTTAGACTACTCAAATTAAAGAAGTTCATATTTGTTTATATATATTGACGCTAAAACTTAAATCTAATTACCAAAAAGTAAATACAATTTGTTTAGAAATTCTAACTACACGAGTGTTCCAGACTAGACGACTGGAAAAATTACAATTAAAAAGAAAGCTTTGACATGTCAATCTGGGGTAACATTTATGTCAAATCATTACGAAATTTGGCAGAGAGAGTTGTCTTATTACATGAATGAACACTGCTTAATTCAGGGAAAATCGGTTCAGATATAGATATAGCCCCCATATATATGTTACCCCCGATTTGATATGTAAGCGCTTTAGAAACTATTTTATATCCCATCAGTACGAATTTTGGCAGAGAGACTTATCTTATTACATGAATGGAATGAACACTGCCAAATTCTTTTCGCAAGTCCATTGTCGCATTTTATATATAGTTGCCCCGCCCGACTTTCTGTCTTTCATTACTGGCTTTGGATTAAAATTCCAAAAATTAAATGTAGATATAGCTGGCGAGATGGTACCCGTTCCTCCGTCCCCTTTCTATTTGGAAAACTAACAATAGCTTCTCGTTGCAAATTTTGCAACAATTTTTTTTTACGACTTTTTAAAATAGTTTTAGATGCTCCTTCTAAAACAGGCTAAGTCGACTTAGCATGTTTTAGGGAGATTACATTTTTATTTTCTAAATATTCCAAATTATATTCAGTCAAAATTTGGTGTTTGTCCGTCAACCCAATCAAAAGTTATAGGTCATTCGATTTGCATCAAAAAGGAATTCCACACAAATTTAAAAATTTCATCAAACTTTGATCGCCTCTCCTGAAAACCTACCTTTTTGCACTTAGCATAGTTTAGAATGGAGGTATCGATTTGTGCTTCCTCACTTTATACGTGTTGATAATATCTTCCTCTCGCAAACCCTAATGCTCAAGCGTTTCTATGTAGTAATGTCTTTTTTCTCTTGTTTTCTTTTTGCAATTTCAGATCGAACGTTTGCTTAAAAATGGAGGAGCTCAGACCAAAATATTTCTTTCGGATATGGTTACCCATCTAATATGTGCACCCAATTATCCAGAAGGTGAATTGGTTATGAGTCTGGATCTCTACAATGTTATACCCGTGACGGAACAATGGATAATACATAGTGCTAAATTGGGACGTTTGGCTTCCACAGCACCCTTTGATCCCAGTGTCAATCGTCTGATGAAGAATTTATCAGTAGCCATTGTTAATGTTTCACAAAATGATCGCAAGCGTCTATATGCCATGTTGACCTATCATGGAGCCCAAGTAACACCAAATTT
Source organism: Eudasyphora cyanicolor (assembly GCA_963930755.1). Taxonomy (NCBI): domain Eukaryota; kingdom Metazoa; phylum Arthropoda; class Insecta; order Diptera; family Muscidae; genus Eudasyphora; species Eudasyphora cyanicolor. Next base: position 22,321,260 of record OZ005735.1, on the reverse strand, counting down.
CAACGGTAATAATAGTCACTTAATATCGGGCATGACTGGCGGACCAGTGTACACGAAAGCAAGCGCTTTGCCTAAAAGTGCAATTAGCATTGTGAGTCCCGATTGGGTATTGGATTGTCTGAAACAAAATAAACTATTGCCATGTGAACCGTATCATCCTCGTTTGCTAAAGGTGGTGGAGAGACCGAAATTAACCCTAACAATACCTCCGGCGAAACCTTCAATGGCCAACCAAAGCAATAAACCACCAACAACACCAATTTCAGCTCCAGTTCAAGCTCCACCTCATGCAGCTCCACCAATAAGCACACCAGCCCCAGTACAACAAACACCACCACCACCGCCGCCGCCTCCTCAACCGCCCGCCGCACCAACATTGGCCTCACAGTCTGTTGAACAGACCTTGTCCAATATTTTAGGTTTCGATGATGATGCTTTAATGGATAAAACCTCAGAGTCCACATCGGTTACTTCCCTAGATGTAAATGCTGCGCAAAGTATAGAAAATATTAAATCTGAGCTGCAAGCAGCAGCTGTTCAAATAACTGCCGCCGCTGCCAAAGACTATAAGACTGCCGCTCTTCAGCAACAAAAACAAACACAGTCAGGAGTTATGTCTTCGTCGTCAACGTCCACCACCGTTGCCGCTGTAACTACCTCTTCCAAACCAACAACACAGAAAAATGAAATTCCTCCCTCCACAATGCCTTTTGGAGGAAATAACTTAACAATGGACACGACGCCATTAACAACAACGACCAATTTACAACAACAACAACATCAGCAGCAAATTGCTTCTGCACAACCACAGCAGCCTTCCCCACAACAACAACAGCAGCAACAATCCCAAATAGTTTTTGTAAGACCCCGAAATATAAGTCAGCAACAACAACAGCAACTGCAGCAACAATCAGCTCAGCAGCCGCAATTAATGCAGGTTACGTCGCAGATGCAAACAACAACGACCACCACTAGTGCCATTACTTCAGCTGGAGGCGGACCACCTCAACAAATAATTTTGCAACAGAAAATAATACCCAATATAGGTTTTCAACAACAGCAACAACAACAGCAACAACAACAGCAACAACAACAGCAGCAGCTCCAATCGCCCACCCAAACACAACAACATATGCATATACAAATGCAACAGCCACAAACCCCAACCTCTACAACACCCGATTCTAGAACCCCCACACCCACAGGTACACCACAGCCACCGAGGACACCACAGCCGCCCAGCGGCAGGCAAACACCCCAAGCTCCAAGAACGCCACAGCCAGCAACAACACCACAAACGCCACATACACCCCAACTGGCCGGACAATCACCACAACATATTTCACAAATACAAATGTCTCCTTCGACAACACAACAAATTTCAGCTGCAGCTCCACAAATGCAACAGCCTAGTCCGCAGCAACAACAACCCCAAGCACCCCAACAACAACAGCAAACCATTACAATGTCACCACAAATGTTGCATCAACACATACTACGTCAGCAACAAGTTCTGCAGCAACAACATATGCAGTTACAGCAACAAATACAAAGTGGTCAGAGTTTAACGCCCCATCAACAAGCATTGCAACGTCAAATCCAACACCAACAACAACAGCTAATACAACAACAACAGCAATTGCAACAAACCTTACTCCAACAACAGCAGCAGCAACAACAACAACAACAGATGCAAATGCAACAACAGTCGCCAAGAATGCATCAAAATCCCTCTCCCGCCCCACAGGTTCCTTCTCCATCACTAAGCACCACGCCGAATACACCGAACACAACGTCCACCGGCTCTATGATGCCACCACGTTCTCCACGACAGCTACAATCACCTGCCCCGCAAATGACACCACCACCGCCACCGCAATCACCGGGTCCTACAATGGCTGCATCACAACAGCAGGCATCATTGTTAACACAGCAACAGCAGTTGAGACAACAGTTGCAACAGGTCCGTCAACAGCCACAACAACAAAGACAACAACAACAGCAACAGGTAAGAGAGAGAGAGAGGGAGAGAATAGAAGAATAAAATAACTAATGGCGACTTCGTTTCTGGAAAAAGTACAATATTTTCTTTGTACTTTTCCCGAGAACTGCACATATCCATCAATGTCAAAAAAAATGGAGTTCAGATAGTCCATATTCACACTTGCAATTTTCCCTCGCAGAATTGCAGAGTTTGTGGGAGAGGGACGCTGTCGGTAATGGTAATGTTAAACAGTTCCACCCCAGATATTCCACCGTTGTGATTTTTCAAAGGGATCAAATTAAATTTTTCAAAGTTTGCCGCAAGTTTCCTAGTGATAATTTCAGTAGATAGATGGAAGTTCCGCAGAGTAGATGGAAGTTCCTATTTCATGTTAAGAACCACCCATTTTTAAATTCCCTTCTCTTTTGGTTTATAAAAAATAAAAGTAGAACTTCTGAGACAAAATTTAATATATTTTTCTGCGTTTTTCTTCTACTATACCTTTCAGTCTCCTCAGCATATGATGTCGCCGCAGCCATTTCAACAACCCCAAAGAGTTCAATTACAAATGCAACAAATGCAGCAACAACAACAGCAGCAGCAACAACAACAATCTCCTCAGCACAGAGCTTCACCTTCAGCGCCACCATCGCCAATATTACATCAACAGCAGCAGCAATCGAAATTGATTTCAAATCAAAAACCCATTGATCCCACGGACCCAGTGCAAGTGGCACAAATTCTAAGTCGCTCGGCTCCAAGTCCGAATCATGAATCTTTGATTATGAGGACACAACAGCTGAAGCAACAACAATTGCAGCAACAGCAGCAGATACAGCAGCAACAGCAAATTCAGCAGCAGCAACAACAACAACAGCAGCAAATTCAGCAGCAGAATCTTCAACAACAACAGCCACAAGCTGCTCAACAGCAAAGTCAATCTCAGCAGCAGCAACAACAACAACAACAGCAACCCCAAACACAACAGCAACAAATTTTAAACAACACAAGCAATCAAACGATTGCGGGTAATACTGGTCAAAGACAAGTCATTAACACAGCCACAGCTCAGGGACAACAGATCATACAAAGTCATATGATAACCATGCAACAACAAAAACAACAAACAACGCAGCAAACAATAATAACCCCACAGCAGCAGCAGCAACAATTACAAGCTCAGCTTCAGCAGCAACAACAAACTGTCCAGCAAACCGTTCCACAATCGCCCAACCAACAGCAATTACAATTTACAGGAACCTCCCCCCAAAATCAACAACAACAGCAGCAACAGCAAATTATCATGCAACAACAATTGATGCAACAACCTCAGCAACAGAATATAACAACGGTAACCGGACCTGGAGGTGTCCGCATTATTCAACAAACAATACAGCCTCCCCCAGCTGGAAGTTTTCAAGCAGTACAACAACAGCAACAACAACTTTTGCAACAAAGACAAGTACAGTTGCAACAACAACAGCAGCAATCAGGACAGTTGCAACAGGCGCTAAGCGGGGCAGCACCTTCTCCACAGACTCCAGGAACACCCAATAAACCCAAATATATAATAAGTCAACAACAGTTTAATCAGCTAAGCGTTCAACAGCAACAACAAATACTACAGCAAAATCAACAAAATCAAAATTTCTTCATTGTCAATCAAACTAATGTAACAGCCATGCAGCAACAGCAGCAACAGCAACAACAACAGCAGCAACAAACTGGACAGCAACAAATACAGCAGGCTGGTGGACAGCAGCAACCGCAACAACCACAGACACAAATTATACAACAAATAACCCAAAGTCCCAATCAAATGATGAAACAACAACAGCAACCACCACCCATATACGCCCAAAGGCAACAAGCAGTTGTGCAACAACAGCAAATTATGGATATAGAAGGTAATATACTACATTCGCCACAGCAACAGCAGCAGCAACACCAACAACAACAGCAAAGAATTTTATTGCAACAGCATCAAGTGGTGCCACCCAATGCTTCGCCGCAGCACCAGCAGCAACAACAACAAACTCACCAGCAACAAATTGTCATTAATCAACAGATAATCAATAATCCTCAGCGTCTGCAATACATCCAACAACAGCAGCAATTACAATTCCAGCAAAAAGCACAGTTGCAACAACCAAATGCCATTGTAGTGGGGGGACCCCAACAGCAACAGCAGCAACAAACGCAACCACCAAGCCAGCAACAACAAATTGTGCAACAGCAAATATTACAACAAAGTCCACAACATCCGGGTCAGCAGCAACAACAAATAATTATACAACAAACTATACCACAGCAGCAGATTCTGACTGGAGCACAACAAACCATGTTGCAAAGTCCACAACAGCAGCAACAACAAATTTTAGTGCAGCAACAGAAACAACAGCAGTTGCAAATGCAGCAGCAGCAACAGCTGATAGACCCCCAGCAACAGCAGCAGATAATACTGCAGCAACAACAACCGCTACAACAGACGGTACTCATACAACAACAACAACAATTGCCTCAACAAACTCCTCCACCACCTCAGTCACCGCAACAACAATTGGGACAACAACAACAGATCCTTCTACAACAGGGATCATCACCACAACATCAGCAACAACAACCACAAACTCATTGGTCACCCCAAAGCCCGGCACAACAACAACAGCAGCCCCAAACACCCGTCACTCCTGGCAGTTCAGTGGCCGGTTTACAATCTCCCCTCCAAGGCCAGCAACCGCAAATTCAACAAATTATACCTCAACAACAACAACAGCAATTTATACGTACCGTAAGACCAGTCGCTGGTCAATGGCAGCAACAAGCCGCCGGTTTACCACCCGGAGTCCAAGCGCCACCACAACAACCACAAAGGCAACTTATACAACTTGATGATAAAACACATGCCCATTTTATGTCCTTGGATCCCATAAAGAAAGCCGAATATATTTCAAAATTGCAACAAACTAAACAGCGAGTCATGCTTAGACAACAAGTAGCCTATCAACCCCGACCGGGAGCACCCAATGTAGTGGCCAGCGCTTTGGGCACAACTCCCAGGCCGGCCGGCCCCACCACCCAACACATAATAGTACAAAGTCAAATGCCCGCCGGACTGAATCAACAACAACAAATGCAATGGCTGCAACAACAGCAACGTCAGGTTGTGGTAAGGACTGGAAATCGTGCTCCTGGTCTAACGCCCATTGGTCAGCAACAAATTACTACCGCCACGGGAACTCCCGTCAATATAAGTCAACAACAATTGCAAACTCAGCAGCAACAGCAAATCTTTAATCCCAATGATCCAAATCAACAGATACTTTTACAAAGACAACAGTTACGTGTTCAGCTGCAGCAACAGCAACAGCAGCAGCAACAACAACAAATGGTAGCTCAAAAACCTGGCCAACAAACAGTGCAAGTTATAACCGGTCCTGGTGGCCAAGTAATCGAACAGCAGACCATCATACAACAGCAACAGCAACAAACAACACAATCTGTGGTAGCTAATCAAATGGGACAAACCATGTCGACAGGACAAAGTAAGTATTGTATAGAAAATAGAATTAATGCTTTAAAATGCATTATCTCTTATAATATAGATGTTCTGATAAGAATCTCGTATTGCATTTAAATCTCTTATCGTGGCTAAATCAGAAAGGATAGATTAGTTTAGGTTGTGATTATTATGAATTAATTAACTAATTACTTATTAATGAATTAATTAACTAAGAATCAGTTGAGTCTATAGCTCCATTCAGATGCCACGATGTAAATTAAAAGTCTGTGTGTATCCAACCCTTTGAGGTCTCTAATTCCTGAAAGAAAAAAAAAAACAGTATTCCGTCTCTTCTATACGATAAACCTGGACATTGGCAAAGGAAATGGAAAGCCTCAGCATTTATCGTACCTGGTACCTGGGGATAGGAATATCTCGGGGAAATGCAAAGCTTATGAAATTTCTGGGAAAGGGACGTCATTACAAATTCTCGAAGAATTTGCATATATTGGAGCGCCACTGCCCCTATGCATTGGCAATCAAGCACTCCAATGAAAGATGTTCAGAAATCGGTACCTGTGGGGTGGCTAAACAAATCTGGCTAAGATACTGAGAAGGTCAAAATGCCTCCTCGCACAGAGGAGGAAAAACTGTCTAGGTTAGTGTCAGTTCTGATGGGACACTGTCTGAGCGGCGAACACGCCAAAAGGTCGGTTATTGAGTCCAAATGCTTCTGCAGGAGCTGTGGTGATGCACCTGCTTTGCTACTGTCCCTCATTAAGTAAACGACGTCTGGGTATACTGGGTCAGCCTTTCTAAGAAGTCTGAAACTAATTTCCGGTACCGATGTTCGTACTATTAATAACACTGTTATATCAAACAGGTTGGTTTCGATGAGGGTAATCTGAGCTAGTGGTATCAATAGGGACTTACATTGGCCAATGTGAGCTTGCAGCCACCCTAACCTAAACTTAATCATGTCATAAGATCCGCAATTATTTATCTCAGAGAGACTACGTTTATGCAGCTGCTGAATTCGAACTCTGAAGCCAAAAGTTTCTGTACATCGATTTTATGTCATTTATTCCTTCGACTTTCTAAAGATTATGTTGAAAATTTCAATCTCTTTCTTAGTTCTTTGTTTTGATCCAGCTTGGTAGATATTTACGCCATTCCATCAGATAAGAATGATAGAAATATAAATTTAAATTAATCACAAAGTTGTAAGGTATCAAATTGATTATTTTGGAGCTTCATTTAGGCTATTTCGGATGGAATATCACATCATTCAAATGCTGTCATGGCTTAGCGTTTACATTTTTATTGACTCCAATTTTGTATTGTTTCCTATGAGGTTTAAACTTTTGTTAATATGATTTTCTCACTGTGGAATTTTTGTTGATTATCTCGAGCTTTTCGAAAGTGGTTGCCTTGTTAGCTTAGACTAAGAACTTAACATAGACCCAGAGAAAATAATCGAGCTGCGGCTAATTGTTGAACGCTTGCGGTAAGATAACACAATCGCCAATTTTTTTTCGTAACTTCGAGCGCTGTATCGCTATCCTGAACTACTGCTCGGATATGTCGATGTTGTCGAGCTCTGACCACAGAAAGTAGGTTAATATCGCTCTATACCAAGGATAAGGGTTTGAAAAGGTTTCATTGGCCAAAAAATATCCAAAAATAAAAAGCCAATAATATCTAGGCTTCAAGAGCCTTGGCCAAAGAAGGCGAGCAGCCCAAAACCAAAAATACTGAAAGGCGGTAGCCAAAAAAGCAGCAGCTAAAAAAACTTTATTTTGGGTAACACGCCCACGACAAAAACGGTGACGACATCGATCTCGCTAGAGAGAGTGTAGTGCTGATAGAGAAATGACAGGTTGCTTTTTAGCAATATTTAAAAAAGCGAAGGCTGGGCTGATTGTTGAAAAAAGCTGTTAAACATTGCCGCCAGTTTAAAAAAAATACTGGACTAATTGGTGAAAAGACACTAGCGTTGACTATACTCGTATATAGTTTGTGGTAACATCTAGTTCCAATAACCCAGCCATAAGGTAATGGTTTGCTAACGTGATGAGTAATTAGATGATCGGCATCGAATCGACATTTCTATAATGGCCATGTTTTCTATGTTTTCTTCACTTTACAAACCTTGTGGACCAACCAACAACTTGGTGTGATATAGAAAAACTGTAAAAATAATTTATTTGGCGTATCGAAACTATGCCGATTTGTATTTTAATATTGAGAAATTGTATTTGATTCTTACTTACCGAAGTGATGCGATAACTCTCGAAAACGTGCTGCATAAACGTGCTGCATTTTTCGACAGATCGCGCAATTTGCTACCCGAACATCTGTGTGGATGGGTAGTTCTTTGAAGCTGCGGTGGTTGGTGAATTCTCTCAACCCGCTCCAGCCCGCTTTCCTTTGATTCAGAGATGATAAAATCGGCAGGTTTATCAATGGAGAGGATTATGTTAATATTTGTTTCTATTCAGGTCCATCTTCGAACTTATATTTGAAGTATGTATCTACTGTTCAGTGTAAAATAGGCATATTTCCAAAGTCAATTTTGGTTCTCTAAACGCAATTTGTCAAGGATTCATTCGAAAACAACTTCCCCATCATTTCTGAAGCATCATCAGAATGTTTTCTTATTTATATTTTAGGCAACTATTGCAATGACTATAGGCTGAGTAAAAAGTTATTATTAGGAACCCAGAAAGGGTTCCACGCAAAAAAGTACCATATTACATTCGGTATTCCTTAGTCGGTTCACTCGAGTGAAATTTTCTTACATGTTTACATGTTTAAGCAAAAAATCTATGCTTTCAAGTGGTAAATGAAAATATGCCAGTATAATCCCAACCGACTGATCTCTGACATATCTGACATGTGATAATTTTATGTTTGAAAAGTAGTTACTCTCTGAAAAGTTATTGCTGGAGAAGTACGTGAACATGCCTAATAATGTGCTTGAATTACAATTGACGTTTTTTTTCAATTTCAAATATAATTTTTTAATTTTAATTTCCACTTTGCATTTGGATTTTGTGGTGTGCTCTCGCTTCCTCCCTCTCGCGTGGTCAAGAAGTATTAGATATTTTAACTGTACTAACTGTACAGTTACGAACAAATTATAACTGTATTTTTGTTATAAAGTTATTTTATTAATTATATTGGTTGAACGCCAAAAGTGAATTACTGGTACCTGGCATTATGTAGTAGAAGGCAAGGGACCAATACAAATAAAAAAAAATAATTTTTATCTTTTTGAAATTAAATACAAGATTTGTGCACATTGTGTTGGTTGGAGGTTACCACACAAAATATTGCAATCGAAGAATTTAATAGCAAGTAGCAATATATTTGGCTAACTTCGAGGGAATTTGAATTCTGTTATCTTATATTTTCCTCTTCAAGAATTGTGTGTCTTCCGTTGGATTTCGATTTGTTATTCAAAAAAGACTGAATGTTCCAAGAAAAAAAAAAAAACTAAGAAATCGTGTATTTTCAATTCTATAGCTCTCCAAGGTTCTGGCAACATAATCACAGCCTTAGCACCTCAGACCGTAGTTATGTCAAACCAGGCGACAGCTGTGGCGCCAAACTCTGCCGAAGTCCAAATGCAGCAGCAACAGGTCAATATGCCACAGACGCAACAACAGCAAATGAATCTAAGCACAAAGACCGCTTTGGCCAAGATGTTGAATAATCGTGTGCAGCAGCAGCAACAACAGCAGCCGCAGCAACAACAACAAACTGTGGTACAGACGACAATGGCTCAGCAGCAATTGCAGCAACAACAGCAGCAGCAATTGCAGCAAATGCAAGATCATAGCAATCAATTGCAGACACAACAACAGCAGCAGGTGATGCCAATTCAGCAGCAGCAACAACAGCAGCAACCTCAGATCATACAACAAACGCAAGTTGTAGTGGCAGGGCCACAACAACAATCGCAGCAGCAGCAACAACTTCCTCCTCCGCAACAGCAACAACAACAACAACTCATAATGAGCCAACAACAATTGCCTCCGGGTATCATCAATACAGTTCAACAGACCGGTGTGGTCGTTGGTGCTGGTGGTCAGCAAACAGTAGAAGCAAGTGCCGCGGGCACTTTGCGCATGATGACCCAACAACATAATGCCACCTTACAGCAGCAACCCCCTCCTCCTCCTCCTTCTGTGGCGGCCGGTCCCAATCAGATTGTTACGCAACAAGTTGGTGTTACTGCTTCTGGTGTTGTCGGTGTAGTTCGAAGCCAGCAGGAATTACTGCTCCTACAACAGCAGCAGCAGCAACAGCAACAACAACAGCAAATGCGTCGACCCATACTCCAGACACAAATGTCGTCGGGTGGTGGTCCAGTAGCTGCTAACAATATCATTGCCGCTGGTGTACCAGGCCAACCGCAGCAAATTGTTCAACAACAGCTGGTCGTGACTGCCGGTGGTGGTACAGTACAGCAGCAGGTTGTGGCAGCTCCTGGACAGGTGGTGCATGGTCCCGGTGGAGTTATGACTCCAGCTGGTTATATACAGCAAGGACGTGTCACCCAAATTCCCATGCCCCAAAGACCACAATACTATGGACATAATCCCAACCTTAAACTACCTCCCGATCTCTTCCTGGTGGGTTGCACCTTCTACATTGTCGAGGAATATGAAGAAACCGATGGCGAAGAGTTACCCATTTGGATGGAAACCATACGACAATTTGGTGGTGATATAGAAAAAATGTACTGTCCGCGCGTTACTCATGTCCTCTGTCGCACCCAGAGACATGGTGTTGTTATGCAGGCCCTGCGTGAATCTAAACGTTGCATCACCGCCTATTGGCTCAGCGACATTTGTTTGAAGAAACAGCTATTGCCACCGTGGCAACCCTTGCATCTACCCTTCCCTAGTCAATTTGGTCATCAGAAGCCGCTGGAAAGACATATTATAGCTTCGAACGGTTATGAGCCGGAAGAGGAGCATCGCATCAAACAAATGGTTCAAGAGTGTGGTGCCATATACACATCGTATCTGTCGAAAATGAATACCGTTTTGCTGTGTAAAAAGCTCGAGGGTGAAATGTTCAATGCGGCCAAAGAATGGAATATACCAATGGTGAATTCGTTGTGGTTAAGTGATATAACAATGGGCAATTTGAGCACTATGTCACAGTATGACAATCAAAAATATCAACAGTACAATATACAGGCACCATTCCGTATCGATTATGGCTTGGTGCCGCATCTGATGGGTAAGTAGAGGGTTGGAAGAGGGAGGAGAAGGAGCACATATTTGCACTTATATACATATTTGCACGTACATATTCCCTCCTATATTTGCACATATACATATATACCAAAGGAAGCATACAAAAATTGAAAGTAAAAAGTTAATTAACCATTTTATTTTATCTTCAAACTTTGGACGACTTCTTCTGTATTAAAGTCGATCTCGTAGAGTCTTTCACAGTATTATAGCCGACCCTAAATGTCTTCGATCTCAGAGATCTTTTGCTATATTCTATTAAATCTCTAAGAGCTTCCCATTTACTAGTGTTGATATCAACGTTCTTCGTTTATATTGGAACTGGTGACTTCCTCTACAATATCAAGCATCAGAGGTCTTCCATATTAGAGTCGATGTCAAAGATATCCCACAATATTAAGGTACGTCTCTTAAGACTTCCTCTATACCAGGAAGACATCAAAGTTCATTGTTTATATTAGAAACGACTACATTTGAATCAATCCCAGACGATTTCCTCTGTTTTAAAGTCGATCTCAGGAGTCATTCTTTGTATTAGAAACGACCCCTATATACATACAAGTTGATCTAAGCCTTCCTCAATCTCAAGACTATTTATTTATATTGTGGATGACTTCAAATATATTTCTCTATATTGTGATTTACTTCAGATGTATTTGTTAATATAAGAATCGACCTTAGAGGTCTTCCTCAATGAAAGTGTCGACTTAGAAGACTTCCTTAATATTAAACACTTCCTTAATATTAATAAAGGCGTACTCGACCTTAGAGTACAAAATCGACATCAGTGGTTATCCTCTGTATCTTACGAGTAGTCGGCCTCAAGAGATTTTTCTCTTTATCAGTTTTTGCAATATCATAGTTGATTTTATAGGTCATTGGACCCCAATATATGTATATGTACGACACTACTTTAATTTAGAGGTTTTCTCTACACAAGTGTCGATCTGTGAAGTCGTCCTCGTAGGTCATCCTCTATGTAAGAGGTGACTTCAGAGGTCTCTCTTCATATAAGATTCGACTTTAGAGGTCTTCCTCAATATAAGAGTCGACCTTTGGGGTCTTGCTACGTATAAAAGTCGACCTAACAGGTCTTCAATACAAGAATATAAGAATCAAATTCAGGGTTTTCCTACTATACAAGTGTCAACCTCAGAGATCCTTTTCGAGCAATATTATAAGTTATCAATTAGTAAGGGAAATCGCAAGTAACCTTTGTATTTAGCTAATTTTGCCAATTTTTTCCAAAAATTTAGTTTAAAATTAAAGTTTGGAATCGTCAATAAAAATAGCTTGATGTCCAATAATACCTCGCTTTATAATGAATCGACCTCTGAGGGGTTCCTTCATACATACAAGCCGATCTCAGAGGTGTTTCTCTGTACAAGTGCCGATTTCTGCCGCATTGTTCTATGTAAAGTCGTCCTCAGAGCTATTACTAGATATAAGAGCCGATTTTGGAGGTTTACTTCTATATAATGATCGATCTCAGACATCTTTCTCTATGCTAGGATCGACCTCAGATGACTTTCTCTATATTATATTTCAGTCTTACTCTGTATAAGAGTCATTTTGTAAGTTATTTTTGTATGTAAGACTCGACGTTTTATTATAGTCCATTTCTGATGTATTTATTATTATATTATAAACGATTTCAAAAGTCGTTCTCTATATAAGATTCGACTTTCTAAGGATTCCTTTATACAAGAACCGATCTTTTGGGGATCCTCTTTAAAAAAGCCTACATCAGCGGATTTTTCTATATACAAGAGACGATATCAGCCTTATGCCTCTATATAAAGACGTCTTCGGAGCTATTCCACCTTAGATGTCTTTTCCATATAATGATATTACTCTGTATATGAGTAAATCGGTATCCCAGTTATTTCTGTATATTATACACATTATTAGATTACATTGGTATCTATCTATGTCTATATATCGGTTTTATGTATTATTTCTCAACTTAATTTTTGAATTAGATTTTCATTTAAATTCCAACATCACTCATTCATTTTCTCTATACAATAATAAATTATTAGCTATAGCCAAATTGTACACTACTTAACCATATTAATTTCTATTTACAGCTGCCTGGAAGGCACCCATTAATCTAACCCAAGAGGCTCATGAACGCGTTAAACGCTATTTGGCTGATCCCTTTTATGAAAAGGCGAAAAGGCAAAAAATCTCACCATATCAAGAAGAAATACCTGAAACCATACTCTGTGTTGAATATCCACAAACGGCCAAGCCGCCTAAAGTTCTATTCTCACAAGTGGCCGATCCGGAATCCCTTAAAAAGGCTGTACTGTAAGTAGTAAACTCTTGTTGGCTTTTAGTTGCCATTGAAAATTTGTACAAAAACATTTCTTCTTTTGCAGATCTCTGGGGGGCATTGTTGTGGATAATCCCGTGGATGCTACATACTTAGTAATGACACGCGAAAGTCGTACCTGTAAGCTTATACAAGCAGTTTGTCATGTTGACTATGTCCTTAAATCCCAATGGCTGGTGGAGAGTGCAAAGGCTGGCAAATTTTTACCACCAGATTCCTATCGCATACAGTATATACCAGTGGATGAGAATCTAAAATTCCACATAGACACTGTACTGCAGTCAACTATGCGTTCCACTTTATTTGCCGGGCGTTATTTCTATGTAACACCAGATGTGTTTCCCGCACGTGCGGAAATAGTTCGCATGATTGAATCATCCGGGGGTAAAGTGGAGGAGAAACGGCGTACTGCTCAGTCCATAGCTGAGATACACGGACAATCGCCGAATTCATATATTATCGTCACCTGTCCAAATGATATGCATTTGTGTGTAGATCTAACACGTTTTGGCAATCCCAAATGTCCCATTGTCTCGACTGAATTTGTGATGAGTTCTATACTAAAACAAAATTTGGAAATAGAACCGAATATTGTACCATATCTGTATAATATTAATTATACCGGTATGCTGGGCAGTGGTGTTAGCAAAACATCCAAATAGCCTTTACTGAAAGAACCATTAATTGTAGCTGATATACAAGTGTATGATGATTTTCATAAATATTTGAATTTAGTGGAACCACTAATGGAAGAGGAGGAGGTAGGATCATTTTTGTAATGGTTAGGCCGGGAAAGCTTTTGTTGTGTTTCCTATAAATGTGGTTTTCAAACGCATTCGAAGAGAATTTTGTGCCTTGTTCCCATGTTCATATGTATATTAATTTTTTATTACCGTGAATTACAACTACAAGGTCTCAGAACAGTAAGTCGTTGTTGTTGAATCACCCAAGTATTATGATCACCCACACATCCGAAGAAGATGATCATCAAGATATATCTCATTTCTATTATTCTTTCAAACTAATATAATGTATATACGGCATAAAAGTTTTAACGTATTTTTTAAGAAAAAAAAAACAACCCTTAGAACTTGTAAAACAAATCTTGTGGTTTAGAATGCAGCGGCGCGTAATCATCTTTTTTCTTTTTGTATAAAAAAGTATAGATTTCTAAAATTTTATACCTTACACATTTATAGCGATAATAAAAAAACTCATCTAGATTATCCTCAATACGCTTGTGAAGAAAACATACACATATTATTATACATATTCTGTTTAAGATAATATTTAAATTATATCATTGAATTATACTATAATTTCTTATGTGTCTGTACCAGTACCAGATTATTGAAATTTATTTCTCTGGTCTTTCATTTGCTTTTAAGTTTGGCGTATACGATTAGATGTTCATTTAAAATTAATTGTTTACTTAAGTTACATTTATAACATGTACTTAAATTCAAACAAAAAATAATTTATATAAAAAAACACAAAAGTACACACGATGTATATTTTGTAAAGATAAAAATGTCATGTTTTGTATCCTGAAATTCCTCAAGAGTTAATGTTTACCGTAAGTATTTATTATGATGGTCAATGCCGAAAATCACTTGAAAAAGTTTTTTTTTTATCAATTTGTTGTTCTATGTAGTCTATAAATGCAGAGTTCTCATTAAGCGAATGCGAATATTGAAACATATTTCTTGCGAATGCGAATAGTGAAATATGCATTTTTGCGAAAGCGAATAATAGTTTGACCCCTTAATACCAACAAATTTACTGAATTGATACTTTTCTAGGATATTCAAGTATTAAGAATGTTTTCCATAGTTTTATCTTCTGTTACCACAAGGACAAATATATTTCTTCAACTGTTTTGAAGAGAAGTGGTAGAGGTTTTCTTTGGTGAATACCAATACCATATCTTCAAATTGTGTGAAGGGAATATGGAGATTTAACTCTCTTAACAAATGGAAGCGAATACTGAAATATATTTTTGCAAAAGCGAATAAACCAAATATGGTTTCTGCGAATGTTAAAATGATACGAATAATTCGCGTTCTCATATGCGAATATTCGTAACATCCCTGATGGGTTTCTCAATAAAAGAGTCGACCACAGAGGTCTTCCTCCATAAGAGATTTTATATCAAAGACCTTTCTCTATAACAGTCGATCTCGATCTTGTAGGTCTTTCTCTATGTCGGAGTCGACAACGGAGGTCTTGGCATAAAACTTCCAACTTAAAAAGCTAACAAATCCTTTATAAAATGTATCCTTATTCAGGGTTAGAGTTTATTTAAAGTCTAAAAATATTATAATTTAAAATAAAATGGTTTTTTCTACCCTTTTCATTTACTTTCGTGACTTTTTCATGGAGAAACCTTCACCCTGGAAACTTTCCTGCATGGCGGGGGCCGATTCAATTTCCGCCACACGGTCGCTGATGGGTTTAATGGAGCGATCAAATTTGAGGTAACCGAAATTGTAATCATAATCAGGAACTCCGCGGGCTAAGATCTGGCGAAAAACACAATATCATTACTACGGAATGACTTTCGCAAAAAGTATCATTACCTTCTTTATAACCGGCATATCTAACTGACTGTCCTTCTTCTTTTTACCATCCAAACGTACGCCGGAGCCCTTAAAAGTTTCCACCACTTCTTCCATAACATGGTCCTGGGGTTGCTCTTCTTGTGGTTCTACTCTCCTCGAAGATGTTGGCTCTTTGTAGCCTACGGGAGCCTCAAATTCAACCTGCAAGCAAAGATTCGAAATATTTACATCATATTAGAATTATTTTAGAAATAAATATTCTTTAAACTCACATTCATGTCACACTCTATAATGCTCACAGCATTTCCCGGTTTTGTCTCCAGTACACACAGCTCATACACTTTCTTATTGTATTTAATGGCCACCACATCACCCGTTGTCAAACAAGCAAAATTTCTCAACGCATTTTCCAATACAGCTTTGGGATTTGTTATATCCAGGAAATCTGTACTATGAGGTTGAAATTTCGAAAAATTGGCGACAGGCAATGAAACACTCTCAATGGTTAGAATGTCTCCCTCCTCCAACAACAAATTATCCATCATCCAATAAGGTAAATAGCATTTACCCTCATCGGCAACAAACTCTAAAACGCCAGCGTGAGATGTACGAGCCTTTTTGTTGTTGATCAGTTTGAAGAGCATGGGGTACTCCACATTAAGACGGGTCAAAGAGTCCAACGCAGAAGGAGGCATAATGACTATATTTGGATTGAAAAATTAAATTAAACTAATAAAATGGCGTTCGGGATAATAAAATGCCGTCAGGCATAGTGACTATCGGGTCTGTTCTGTAATCACGCCGATTTGATATCACGGCGATTTTAAAATCACCGGCTACTTACAATCCCTTTTGGAGTTCGTATTCACCCAAACATAGTCACCATTATCGGGAATAAAATTCCACACGGAATTTGTTCCCTGTTCCCTAAATTGCACATTGAAAAGGGAACAAATTCCGCGTGGAATTTTGTTCCCGATAAGGGTGAATATGAATAAACCGGGAGATTTCGAACTCCAACGGTGATTTTTAAGTCGTCGGTGATAAAATCAACGTGATATCAAATAGTGTTGTTGCAGAACAGGCAGGTCAGTATATTTGAATTGAAAAATTAAACGAATAAAAGTATGTATTTTGCTCCTATGTTGTACAGATACTTACTCTTGCCTCCATTCTCAACATCCTGCCTCTCATTGCCGGGCAACATTGATACCGAGAAACATTTGTACGAAGCCTTAAAGCTGCGCCCGGCTTCGGGGAACATCATATTAAAGCCACTGAACTGAAACTAAAGTGTTTCGTTATTTTCAAAAACAATTAGGAGGAAGATTACATTTTTAGAAATTTAGGTCATAGTTGAATTTTGATATAAAATGTTCCTATATACACGTGTAATGAGACCCACATATCTATCCGTGATGAAATCAATGGAGATTTCGTTTCTGAAAAACAATGTCAACATCATGTTGCGACATTTTAAAAAATTCCCTGCACCCTCTGCTAATTTTGCATGCGAACAATGGAACAAAAATCGTGCGGTGAGTAGGCCCATACCTTCTGGTTATTTTGACGGTGCAATGGGCTGATTGTGGAAAATGCGATATTTTCGCATTTGCGGAGTGTAATAATTTTACAAACGAAATCAAAACACGTTCATACGAATGCCCTATTTTTACAAACGATACCAAAAATGCGGTTTCATTGTAAAATGTAGAAAAATTTTAAATTTTTTTGCACAAACGAAATCACCATACCATAAGTGTATGTACATTTCTCTGCAGAAGGATTCGGCTTCGTAGCTTAAAGAAGGCAGACTATATACCAACAGAACTACAGAAGAAACACCTACACCAAATGAAATCCTTACAGCTCCTCCATTTGTCCTCTTAGCACAGACAATAGTTACTTAAAATGCGGTTGAGGGTCTTCCGTTAGCTGGGGCCAAATCACGGCATTCGATATCGAGAACTTTTCGAACGAAAACCGATTTTAATTCTTGTTAATAAGAAAAAGTGACCATTGGAATTAATTAAAACCTATCCAGATAAGCTGTATAAGAATATATCTAAACAATCTAATTTAATTAGACAGAAGATTATTCTCTTTTAACGACAATTAAAAATACATTTCGATCGTAAAGTACTCGATATCGAATGCCGTGATTTGGCCCCTGGTCAAATAGATGTATCACAAGATACAATCTCGGTGGTTCTCGGACAGTCTTGTTCTGGTACATCCTGCCATTTAATTTTTTTTCTCGAGATCACTGATTTTTAGAACTTTTAAGCAATAACTTAAGAAGAAAGAGAGGACAAAAGGCACAGCTTATACCGATAACTGACTACCGGCCGGTACCCAAACAATTTAAAATGACCGTTTTCTTACCATATTAAATTTATTTTTTAATGCGTGTCTATTCCTGTTCTCTGAAATAATTAATTTTGTTTGTCATTGTTTTCTTCAAATCACAATAAGCTGACAATAACAATGGCTTATTGTGAATTGTAGAGAAACATATGTTTAGCCTTAAGGCTGGATTAATCAACCCATTTACGATTAGCCAATGGAAAGGAGACGTAAACAAACATAAAAAAGGTTTGATTTTGCAAACAGCTAATAAAAAAGTGAGGGATATGTATTTATGGAAAACTAGCTGGACCCGGTCCACTTCGTTGCCCCAGACTTCAGATTTCCGATCCCGTTAATTTTTGGACTAATTACGTAGACTGACACCAAATATATATCCACTTAATTACATTGATCTCTCTAACAAATTGCTCAAGATATATCAAACACAAAATTTAATTGGCTTATATGGGCGGGGACACTCCCATTTGACCGACCCCGCCCATTTTTGGACCAAGCACGTAGACTGCCACTTAATATATATGCACAAAATTAGAGTAATCATGCTAATAATTTGTGCGTTATGTCAATTTCAAAATTGCTTTTATATTGGCGGCGCCACGCCGATTGGTCCAATCCCGCCCATTTTCTCGCTAACAAATTGTGCAAGATATGTCAATTTAAAAACTTTGTTTATATGGGCGGGGCCACGCCCATATAAACCCAATTCCGCCTATATTTGACAAATCACGAAGACTACCACCAGATACATGGCACAAAATTACAGCACTCTCACTAACAAATTGTGTAAGATATCTCAATTTCAAAATTTGGCTTATATGGGCGGGGCCACGCCCATTGGCCGATCCCGCCCATTTTTGGACCAATCACGTAGACTGCCACCAGATACATATGTACAAAATTGCAGCACTCTCGCTAACAAATTGTGCAAGATATCACAATTTTAAAATTTGTCTTATGTGGGCGACGCCACGCCCACTTCATATATCGAAAATTCAAGTACCCTATTTTCACCACGCCCCACACATGTACATTCTGTGAAAATTTCAAGAAGATCGGTTCAGCCGTTTAGACGTCTGTACGGTACAAACAAACAAACAAACAAACCAACAAACAAACACACATTCTTCTTTATATATGTAGATTTCTTAAAAATTTTATATTTATAGAAAATTTCTTAGAAATTTTATATATATAGAAAATTTCTTAGAAATTTTATATTTATAGAAAATTTCTTAGAAATTTTATATTTATAGAAAATTTCTTAGAAATTTTATATTTATAGAAAATTTCTTAGAAATTTTATATTTATAGAAAATTTCTTAGAAATTTTATATTTATAGAAAATTTCTTAGAAATTTTATATTTATAGAAAATTTCTTAAAAATTTTATATTTATAGAAAATTTCTTAAAAATTTTATATTTATAGAAAATTTCTTAGAAATTTTATATTTATAGAAAATTTCTTAGAAATTTTATATTTATAGAAAATTTCTTAGAAATTTTATATTTATAGAAAATTTCTTAGAAATTTTATATTTATAGAAAATTTCTTAGAAATTTTATATTTATAGAAAATTTCTTCGAAATTTTGTATTTATAGAAAATTTCTTCGAAATTTTGTATTTATAGAAAATTTCTTCGAAATTTTGTATTTATAGAAAATTTCTTCGAAATTTTGTATTTATAGAAAATTTCTTCGAAATTTTATATTTATAGAAAATTTCTTCGAAATATTGTATTTATAGAAAATTTCTTCGAAATATTGTATTTATAGAAAATTTCTTCGAAATTTTTCAAAATTTGGAATTTATAGAAAATTTCTTAAAAATTAAAAATTTACCCTAGTATGAATTTTGGCAGTTGCTAAATTGCTACTGTGGTGAAAAAACCTCACCTATGTGGCATATGGCCCATTTTTAAATTCAATTTTGACAGACGTCGACGACGTACGTCCTCTATTTAAGTCATGCCCTACCAATAATAGTTGTGATGCCTGATACAGCTGTGTATATGATAAAGCCCTGTTGATAGCTGTCACACAGGGTTGATGTTAAAAAGGAGAACGAGCCAACACAATAACTTAAAGGACATTACAGTAATTATTTACTCAATTAGCAAATAAGGTAAGAAGCTCAAATAATAAATTGCCAGTTAACTGATTTCTTGTGTGTGTTATTCAAGTTTTAAGTACAGTTTAGAACAAAGTTTTGTTTTGGAAGATTCGTTAAAACGACAAACGTAATATACAAACACATGCATACATACGAAGTCACGAGAGAATATTTAAAACAAATATGAGCTACAAAAACACTATAGTGTCAACGATGATGAAAAACCATGTCAAATGCTGAAATTTACATCTGTCAATCACAGGCAGGCTAACTTGAATATATACTATGTAGAAAACTCATATGTTGTTTTTGCGCCAGTCGCTTTATTTCAATAAAGTTGATTGGTAGTAAAAGTATACAGAGAAAGAGAGAAATGGAAAAGCTCTCACAAAATAGTAACCATCGCTATTCTCTTCGGCGATGACATTCCACAATAGGGTTGCCAATAGATTATTGCAAAAATGTACGTATAGTTTTTCAATGTAATTCGCATATTTGAATTGCGTATAAGTCTATTATACATTTTTTATTCAGAAGTCTTAATAGATTTTTTATTTATAGCAATTTCTTACAATTTTGTAATTTAAAGAAAACATTCCGTAGAATATTTCTTAAAATATGTTCATTTATAAAAATTTTCTTAAACATTGTTTATTAATAGAATATATTTATTTATACAACGCTTCTTACAAATGTTATTATCGGGTCTGTTCTGTAGCAAGGTTTTGATATCACGGTGATTTTAAAATCACTGGCGACTTACAATCACTGTTGGAGTTCGAAATCGCCCGGTTTATTATTCATAGCCTCCCAAAAAAGATTGTTCGAATTATGTTCGGGTGATTTCTAACTCCAAAAGTGTTGTTAAGTCGCCGGTGATTTTAAAATCAGTGATATCAAATCGCCGTGATTACAGAACAG
The DNA here is from genome assembly GCA_963930755.1 of Eudasyphora cyanicolor. Taxonomy (NCBI): domain Eukaryota; kingdom Metazoa; phylum Arthropoda; class Insecta; order Diptera; family Muscidae; genus Eudasyphora; species Eudasyphora cyanicolor. Next base: position 22,300,202 of record OZ005735.1, on the reverse strand, counting down.
ACCCGTATATAGAAAATTTCTTTGAATATTTTTAGTTTATAGAAATTTGTTATTTATAAAAATTTTATAAGCATTTTTTTATAGAACACTTAAAAAATTTGGTATTTATAAAAAAATTTTAAAAAACAATTTTATAGAAAATATGTATATAATTTCATATATTATAATATATATAATAGAAAATTGCTAATTTATTATTTTTAAAAAATTTATTATTTATCGTATTCATAGAAATTACTTAGATTTTTTGTTTAATGAAAACATTTTGATTGAAGAAGTTTTCTTAGAAAATGTGTTATATATTGAAAATGCCTGGGAATATTTTTTGTTTATAGAATTTTTTTTATTATTTATAAATAATTAAGTTCTCAAAAATGTTCTATGAGTAAAAAAATCCAAAAAATATTCAGAGTACAAAAATTATAAAAAAAATTTCCATTAAACAATTTTCTATAAAAAAAATTTTAAGAAAACTTCTATTAAAAAATCTACGAAATTTTCTATAAATAAAAAACCCTCCTTCACTTGGAAGGAAACCCTTTGAGAAAAACTCGAAAAAACTATGAAATTTTCTATAAATAATAAATTCGTAGAAATTTTCTATAAACTCTAAGAAATTTTTAATGAAATTCAAATTTTCAGGCATAATTTTTATAAATAAAATTTGTCTATAAATTAACAATTCTAGGAAATGTTCTATACAACTAAATAAAAACAAATACAAAAAATGAAAGCTAACTTAATTTCCTGTGTAGAATTACTACATTTTTATAGGCAGTATGTAACTAAAACATGGTCTTAAACCAAAAATCAATTCTGCCTGGGTAACAAAACAACAGAACAACAATAAACAACAACAAATTAAAGATTTCTATAAAATTATGTATGACATTTTTTATAAATAAAATATAATTTTTGTAAATCTTATAATTCTTATAAATTTTCTATAAATTTTTTGTAAACCCTAAATAGTGAGAAAATATGATTAAAAATAAAAAATGTCAAAATTTTTTTCTTTTAAAATATTTTCACTAAATAAAAAATTCTCTAAAATCGTATAAATATAATAAATAATATTTATTAATAATACATTTCGAAGAAAAGTTTACAATGTTCCCATAAAACAAAAAATTCTAAGAAATTTTGAATAAAAAATTTGTTTGACAAATTAAATATTAAAAAGAAGTTTTCTTAGAATTTTATATTTAACAACAACATTTTGATTTAAGGAACTTTATTTTATTTCTGAGATTATTTTTTGGTTTATTTGTTTTTTTAGTTGTATAAAATTGTCTATATCTTAAAATTCTTTTTTAAAAATGCTGTTTTTATAGAAAATTTTTATTTATGGAAAACTTCTTAGAAATTTTGTATTTTTAGTATATTTCTTAGAAATTCTGAAATTATAGGAAATTTCAAAGAAAATTTTTATTTATTGAAGAATCCTTAGCATTTTTTATTTATACAAAATTATTTATAATATATATCCTAGAAATGTATTTATATTTGTAGGACATTTTATAAAATTGTTTTATTTCATTAAGGATAAATGCTACGCAAAGCATCCAGAGACAATTGAAGCGTTAAAATTTCTAGGCAGTTTTAATGAATGTTTATTTAAAAAAACTATTACTGTGTTTTCGTACTTTTGAAATATTATAAACATTTTCTTAGATTTTTTTACGTAGAAAAGAAAATTTCTATGCAAAATGTTTTCTTACTTTTTTATTTTTTTTTGTTTTAAACATTTTTTAAGGCAAACAGTCAAAAATTACTTCAGAGTCAAAAGTGATCAATGGGCAAAATGGGCCATTGACAAACCGGTCCCCACACACAAACCAATTTGAGGCGGACACCCCCTACGTTTAAAGATTATTCAAAGACAATTGCATACCGAACAACGGTATGAGGTTTGTTTCGATAGGATACCAAATAACAGCGCCGCAAATAAAAGTATTTGGGCCGTATGTGGGGTGCACGGATAAAAAATTTTGTTGTTCTGCAATTGTCTTTGAATAATCTTTAAACGTAGGGGGTGTCCGCCTCAAATTGGTTTGTGTGTGGGGACCGTCCCAAACTAATCTACACCCTTCGTCAACAGACTCGTGTAGCAATCCTCATGTCATAGCGTCAAGTCGCACCATGTAAATTGGGTCTTGGAACTTTTTCTATATAAACTTGTTTATTTTATTTTTTGTTTTCATCGGAGTAACCGAACCTATAAGGCCATATATGATTACAAAATACGACAATAAATATTCTACTCGAAAATCTTAAATATCTATAATGTATCAATGGACTTAATTATAAAATAATACAAAAAACAAGAGTTTTAAAAAAGCGTAACTAAACTTTCACAGTATTTATAAGCAGTTATGCTGAAATCAACAATAGAAAAACTACTCACTGTGAAAAAAATATATATGCAAAAAAACAACTCAAATTATTAACAAAAAAAAAAAACATTAGACATTAAATACAAGCATAATAATTGAATGCAATAATAAAAGAAAATAAAGGAAAAATAAAACAATTTTGAGGCGATTGAAGATAAGAAAACAAGAGTTCTGAATATCAGTCCTACTACTCACTCAAAACCTACTCTAACAGCTCATATCATCCAATTAGGCAATAATAACATTGGAACAAGAAAAAAACAAAAACTAAAATGAATGAGAAAAAAATTAAATTATCTTGCATGTGTGAAAGCCGGGCATTGGCACATTGTCAAATGTTCCATCGTTTCGATGTTTTCCCTTCATGACCTGCATTCGTCGTTTTCTGCTAGTCCTATGCTACGAAGAAGTGCTTGTAAGCTTGAGTGTCCCGTTAGAACACTCATCATTTTACTAATTGTTTTCTTCTCATTTGGGTCTCCCCACAGTATCTTTGCAGTTTCTCCAACTGTTTCGATATCCCACACATTTCTGTGAGTCATTAGTGCCCAGTGATTGAACTCATCCTTAGTGGCTTCTAAAGTTTTCCAATTTTCTAGGTATACTACTCGAAGTTCTCTGCCATTTGAGACCAAGCTGTTGGCTCGTTCATTTCCAATAAGTCCCAGAATTTACCCTGTTTACCATGGGCTGAGTAATCATTTATCTAACACAGTTCTGGATTTGACCCTTTCCGATTTTATTGCTTTGATCGCCATTTGGCTATCTGTGAAGATGTTGGCATATTAAGGCTTTGTGGTATTACTGGCCCAGTTCACACACTCCGTGACTGCTCGAACTTTCGCTTGAAATACCGCGCTATGACCTGGGAGGCGGAAGTAAAGTTAGACTTCTGGTGTCTCAATAAAAGTTCCCAGACCCGTCCAAGTAGCAGCTGATTCCCACTGGTGCCTGAGCCAGTGTTCTGTTTTCCTAGGAGCGTCTGTCTGGCACAAACAAATCAAAGGTAGCGTCAAAATTTGTTTAGACTTAATAGTTTGAAGATTTTTTTCAATATTGTGATTTTTTTGCGCCTTTAGCATTTGGCAACCCTCCCTGTTATATTTTTTTTGCAATCTTTCTCACTGCTAGCAAGCAATGTTGGTAGCGATTGTTTGTGTGTGACATTTGCGAGAATGAAGAGTACCGCCAACCAAAGAGAAAATACTTAACTAACGCGCGCACACACGAATGAAAGCAGAGACAGGCGTTAATAGAATTTCTTCAGTGTCGGCAGCGGTGTCAGTTTGTTGTAACACCATTCTCGCCAGAGTAACGTATAAAACCGCATAACGTGCTCTATATTCAAACTATAAATACAGCAGAATTTGGATATAAAATACAAAGAAGAAGCTGAAGCAGAAAAAACAGCCAAGTGTATTTATCATAATTTTCGGTTTAACTGAAAAACAAAAAAGAAAATAAGTTCAAACAAAATTAACTTAATATCATTGAGAATTTTCTCTACTACTCCGTGTGTCGCGTGTGTGTGTGAATAACGAGAAAACTTTAAAGTTTTTCTTTCAGTGAAACAAGTGAGTAAAAGAAGCAAAAAAAAAAATATGTACTGTATTTTAATAAGTGAATCTAGCGAAAAAAATCTATAATATTCTTTTCCTTTTTGTTGAAACGAACACAAAAGGAGAAGAGTAAGGGTTGCGAATCAGTGAAAAAACGTTCTGTTAAGAAGGATTATTGAAAATTGTTGTGAAAAATAACACGCTGAATTGAAATACTCGTCTCGTATGAATAGGTACCTATAAGTGAATAAATGTGGTTTATTGTTAGGAAAAAAGAAGAGTCCTGGTTGTCAGGGGATGGGGATGGAGAGAAACGAACGACAGTCCGTCCGTCCGACCTACCAATCGAATTCAGCGTAACAAAACGCCAACGCATGGTAATTTTTTTTTTTGCCTTCAGTTTTTTCTCTTGCTTTATCCGCCAAAAAAAGATTATTACTTAACCAGTGTTTAGTATTTTACGCAAATTACTTTATACTATGGAGGAGGTGTTTTTCAAATGGATGGATGACGATTCTCTGGTTATTTTGCCGTATTCTGACGTACACAATCTGTCATTTGCTTAGGAAATAATTGCGTGAACACAAAACGGAAAAGTGTATTGTCGGTCGGTATTCACTGTTGTTTGGCATGTACAGATGATGGACAGACATCCGCGTAAAACAACAAGGCACTTTTGGATAAAAAAAAATCAATAAATCTGTTTCGGCATATATGCACAAGCTACGTTCACACTAGGGAATATTTTATTCCCTTTTTTATTCTCATTTCTCCAAAATTATCCTATTTGTCAAAAAACAGCTGACATGGTTACGCTTTCCACCCATGTAGCGAACAAAATATGCCTTGCAAATATTTAAAAAAAATTGTCGAAGGGATGTAGGACATAACATTTTCTGGTGTACTTTTTATGCATTTTTTAAATTCAATTTTTTTTGGAAGCTGCCTCTAGTAGTTATTTGGACTATATTTTGTTAAATATTAGCTCGGTAGAGCCAGGATACGCATTAGATTTAAGGAAATTATGAGGGCTACAAATGTATTTCAATTTTACGTAGAACTTTCACGTTCAGTAACGCTCACCAAAACGCCTACAAGTGATCTGCGAATTGATAAATTAAGACCACAAATCGTATCATCAGAAAAAATAACAATCACTGGTCGGCCTTAGCCAAACAACGGAAATCTCCTACGGTATTCCAGAAGTGCGGCTTGAAGCTATCTTTGATTTGTTTGTGCCAGACAGACGCTCCTAGGAAAACAGAACACTGGCTCAGGCACCAGTGGGAATCAGCTGCTACTTGGACGGGTCTGGGAACTTTTATTGAGACACCAGAAGTCTAACTTTACTTCCGCCTCCCAGGTCATAGCGCGGTATTTCAAGCGAAAGTTCGAGCAGTCACGGAGTGTGTGTCACAAAGCCTTAATATGCCAACATCTTAACAGATAGCCAAATGGCGATCAAAGCAATAAAATCGGAAAGGGTCAAATCCAGAACTGTGTTAGATAAATGATTACTCAGACCATGGTAAACAGTGTAAATTCTGGGACTTATTGCAAATGAACGAGCCAACAGCTTGGTCTCAAATGGCAGAGAACTTCGAGTAGTATACTTAGAAAATTGGAAAACTTTAGAAGCCACTAAGGATGAGTTCAATCACTGGGCACTAATGGCTCAAAAAACTGTGTGGGATATCGAAACAGTTGGAGAAACTGCAAAGATACTGTGGGGTGACTAGGGTTGCCAGACACCGTATTCGAAAAGTCGGGATAACCGAGACTTAAAAGCGGGATTTGTAGGGACAAATACAAAGATAGTATTTTATTGGTTTTGATTGATTTAAAAAGGAGTTATTGCTGCATATGGTATCATAACTGGGAGGTACAATTCGAAATCAAGAAGAAATTAAAACTGAAATTCTAAAAACCCAGCAAAAGTTTTGGAAATATTTTTTAAATAAAATATGTATATTTGGAAAAATTCTTAAGTAATAATTTTATTTGTACTTAAACACATATTTTATTTGAGAAATTTAGTTTGCAAATATTATTTGTTGAAAAATAATAATATATGCGTTCCAAATATATTATATTGATTTTGAAATAAAATTTATTTGCAAAGAAATATAAAATATTTAAAAATTGGTGTTCCAAATATATTTTGTTTCTATTCAAACATATCAAAAAAGCCGATTTTGCCCCATGTAGCTTCTATAGGGCTTAAGGGCCAATTAGGACGAAACATATATATGGGATATAAATCTAAATCTGAACCGATTTTCGTCAAATTGAGCAAAGTTGTTCTCTGGATAAAAAACTACCATGATAAATTTCAAAACAATTGCATGTAAAATACAGCTTTTATAACTAATGAGCTATATATAACTAAATCTGATTCTTAGTCGATCGGTATACTTTAAGGTGGGTCTAGCTGTAGCATTTCTATGTCTGACAAACATCTGCCATGAAACAAGGGTATAAATATCCGTGGCAATTCTTTACAAATAGCTGGAAGATTGCAGTAGTCGATGCACAACATGTCATAGGACACTGCATCTAAAATTTGTATAACTTTTGAAATTTCTACCAAATTCGCCCACGTTAATAGCTATTCTTTTAGATAAGTTGCTGAATTCGTTCAAAATGTACATTTCTTTAAAGATGAAAGATTAGTGACGGAAAAATTACAAATGTACATAACAAGTACATATGAAAATAGCATTTTCTTGTACTTTCTTTATTATTTTTTTACTGCGCTTTTATTATCCATAGTGTAGAGAGTTAATGGAAAAAAGTCGGGATTTCCCCCCCTAAATTACTTCAATAGTCGGGACTCTGTAAATACGCGAAAAGTCGGGAAAATCCCGACGAATACCGACCGTCTGGCAACCCTAGGGGTGACCCAAATGAGAAGAAAACAATTAGTAAAATGATGAGTGTTCTAACGGGACACTCAAGAAAACGACGAATGCAGATCATGCAGGGAAAACATCGAAACGATGGAACATTTGACAATGTGCCAATGCCCGGATTTCACACATGCAAGATCCCGATATTTCGGATACGACACACTACCAGACTTGACTCATCTCAGAGGATAAGACTGGAAGATACTGACAACATTCGTGTCTAGTGTGGATTTTCTGAGGTGTTAAAAAAGATCATAAATAAGGAGCGCATAACAGGCCGAACCACTGGCTTAAGAGTACGTCCATGGGCATGAGACGTTGAAATATTTTGCGATATGTGCTTTGATAAGTCCTGATTCACACTCGGCAGAGAGCTCTTTCCGCCTGCCTCTCTCTCCAACAAACTTTGACACTTGCTTGGAAAAAATTGCCGCGTATGAATCAGGACTAACAAGGATACTCGGAAAGTGTTTCCAAGTCGGTCGATAAAATGAACTATGGGTCTATCTCTTCTCATTTTCGCAGTTCTAGTTCTTTGTTTGTTTGCAAAAACTTCCCAAAACATTTTAAATTTTCAAATCAGGGTTTGACATTAGTACAAATATCCACCAAACATTTATTGTGAAGACTAAGTTCTCTACCGAGTTCTCATCCAGCTTTGAGCTATCTGTGTAGTAGTGGATATACATACATAATTTCTTTTTTCTGTCTACTTTATGATGATTTCGTTTCTGAAGAATAATGTCGACACATCATGTTGCGACATTTTAAAAATTCCCCCTGAACCCTGTGCTAATTTCGCATTTTGCATGCGAACAATCGAACAAAAATCGTGCGGTGAGTAAAACTTATACCTACATTATGGTGCAACCATTTGGTAGTGCATTAAGAATGCTTTTTGACGGTGCAACACTCCACACCGTGGGCTGGGCTGAGTGTGGGAATGCGATATTTTCGCATTTATGGAGTGTAATATTTTTACAAACGAAATCAAAACACGTTCATACGGCTGCACCATTTTTACAAACGAACCTAAAAATGCGGTTTCAGTGTAAAATATACATAGAAAAAATTTAAAATTTGTTTGCACAAACGAAATTACCATTAGTGTCAGTTCTGACGAGACACTGATTGATCCGCGAACACGCCAGAACGTTAGGTATTGAATCTAATGACTTCTGCAGGAGTTGTGGTGATGAGGAAGAAGTGTAAAGTTTTGAGCACCAGCTTTGCTACTGTCCCTCATTAAGTAAACGACGTCTGGGGTCGACTTCTTTAGGACGTCTGGCAAATTTTTTCGGCACCTGTAGTGTAGCTAGACAGATCTGGCTAAGATACGAACTGAGAACTTCAAAATGTTTCATCGCACCAAAGAGGCAAAAACTGTCTACGTTTGTGTCAGTTCTGACTGGACACTGCGTGATCGGTGAACACGCCCGAAGGTTAGTTATTGGGTTCAATGACTTATGTAGGAGCTGTGGTGACGAGGAGGAGGTGAAGAGGATTAAGCATCTGCTCTGCCACTGTCCCTCAATAAGTAAACAACGTCTGGATATACTGGGGTCGGCCTTTCTAGGAAGACTGGTAGATATTTCCGTTACCGATATTCGCACTATTGATAACTAAGAAGGTCAAAATGTCTGCTCGCACTAGAGAGGAAAAAAGTGTCAAAATCCTAGCATTTGGCCAGTGCATATAAATACTTGAAATTTTGTACTTTTATAGTACCTAGAGTCCGGAGAAATGTGACCGTTATTGGGACGCCCCTTTTGGTACCTCTCACACAAATGGACCATTTTATACCAAAAGTAAACAGCTTTTAACTATACTACCAGCACATACTTTAAAGTTATTAAATGCAATTTAAATTGATAATAAGTTAATTAAAACAACAAAATAAATAAATTTACTAATATTTTTTTGAGACTCAAGGTGAGAGGGGATTCATTAGTCGGTTTACCCGACTGAACTTTCTTACATGTGATAATTTAAATTTAAATCTAAATGTGATAATTTATACAAAAGGTTGTTAAGAAAAAAAATAAAATACATACTTTAGATTTTTTAACTAAAGAAGGCAAAATTTTCGGCTAAACGGCCTCTTTGGCCGAATGAGAGGCGATTACCAGTTTTTGGCCGATATCGAATCCGATTAATCGGTCGAACTCTAAACTGTACCTTCTGATTTCACATCTTAACTTGGTCAATATTTTTATATAGCCCCAATATATTTAAGAAGACACATTCTTGACACCGATCCTTCTGGCTCTAGATATAAATGGTCTAGAGCCAGAAGAATAACCCAGCTTAAATCATATTATTTATAAACAAGTTTTTAGTAAATAATCCTATTTGTCAAAAAACAGCAGACATTTTCTGCTTGTCACGTAGATAACGAAAAATAACAAACTCTTACAATTTTTTAAATTATCGATTTGTAAAAAGTTTCGTAGATTTGCTTCATCAATTTAAATTTATTACAATTTGTAGAAAATAAAAAAATCTTAGAAATATTTTATTTGTCATTTAAGAAATTTTTTGATTTCTAGAAAATTTCTTAGCTATTTGCAATTTATCATAAAATACATATGTATTTGTTAGTGAGGCCGTTCTCGTACATATGTATGTATGGATGATTCGATTTGTCAGTGGGGCGGGGAGTTCAGTGGGACATACTGGGTGGTAGGATGAACAACGATTAAGTTATGAAAAAGAGGGTAACGGGTGATGTCTGTATTTGCTGTACTACAAGAGGCCAAGGCGCCAAACATCTGATGATACAGAGTGGTAGTACATACAAACATACAGACCTACTAACAAATGTTCAAATGTCAGACAAACAGAGAGACCCAGACACTAAACCATTTATATCTGTATGTATGTATGTATATAACAACATAAAAAAATCCCTACAAATTCGGAATGCGGTACACCTTTTTAGGGGATACAATTAACTAAAACAGAGAGGAAATGGGAGAGAGTGAGAGAGAAGAGTACAGGAAGGAATATTGCATGCATACAAAAACAAGAATTATGTAATGGTGATTTAAAATACAACAAAAACAACAACAGCAAAATAACCTTGACGAATAAGTGTCGCAATCTTCAAATAACAAAATCAAATCATTTATTTTCTTCCTATATCTGGAATTTTAAAAACTAATTTCAATTCCGATCTAAATTGACTACTCTCCTTTTTTTATTTGTTTCAAACACGTGTTTGAGAGTGATAATAAATTAAATGTCTTCTTTGTTGTCTTATTGTGTGTGTACACATATACGACTCACTCACTCCCCTACTTTCGGCATCCTGTCCTGTCGTCTCCTGCCAAACAACTGTGTTTTTGGTTACGCTCATATTCTCTTCGCATTTAACTCTTGTTTTTGTTCCCCTAAAATTTCCTTGAGAGAGAGAGAGCCCGAAACTTTTCAAATGTCAAAAGTATTTTTTTTGTGTTTTAGGGCTTTTTTATTTGTCTCTCATCTTCTTAAATATTGTTTGATTGCTTTGTTTTTATTTACTTTATTTTTTACGCCGCGACAAGGACCTTAATTTCCTCTTTGCTGCGCTTCCCATGCAAAAAAAGAAGCCTACTTTTTGAAGAAGGAGGAGGCCGATGACATGTGTTGGCATTTAATTTGGTAGTGGGTCGATTGTGGGAAGAGGGAGGATATGATATGCTTATTATTTGTGTATATTACCTGGTATTGTGAAATATAGTAATAGATTTGGATAGTTCTGGGACCCACGAATTTTGTTTGAAAGAGTAAACATTTGTTTGATATCTGGTGTGGAACTAAATATGCCAATATTCGCGACAAAGGGAAACACTAAATACAAGCGTGGAAATTTGGCAAATAAAAACTTTCGAAACGATAGGGTACGAAAATGAACTCTTTCTTGAGGAAAGGTTATAAGATAACACCTTTCCTAAAGAATTGATACTAAAACAATCCTTTCTTAAGTAAAATGTGGTACACTCACATGGCCCTCTTGCTAAATCAAATGAAGGATACTAAAATGAAGCCTTCCTAATAAAGTAAAAAAGGATACTTAAATTACCATCTATCTCAGGAAAGGGTACTTAAATTAAAATTTTCGTAAAAAAAGGGTACTAATAGGAAAACTTTCGTAAAAAGGGTTCTAAAATTACTCCTTTCACAGTGAAGGTCTCACAAGTGACAACTTTCCCAAGGAATGAACACGCAAATGACAACATTTCTAAGGAATGCGTACACTGAAAAAAAAATTGTCATACAATTAAAGAAATGCTCCAAAGACGTCACTAGCTTTTAAAATAAGTACATTTTGTTCTTAAAATATAGATAATTTCAATAATATTAACTAATTTACTTAATTTTAGGTAAATTTTCTTAATTTTAAGTACAAAATGTACTTATTTTGAAGACTAAGGGCGTCTTTGGAGCATTTCTTTAATTTTATGACAAATTTTTTTTCAGTGTACTTAAATAACCCCCCTTTCTTAAGCAAATAGTACTAAAATGACTCCTTTCCTAAAGAAATATTACTAAATTGAAGCCATTTCTGGGGAAACTACTAAAAAGACAACTTTCTTAGCGAAATGTTACTAAAGTGGTTCTTTCCCTAAGAAAACTGTACTAAAATTACTACTAAAATAGATTATTCCCAAGGAAAGGGTACAAAAATAAAACCTTTTTTATGGAAATGGAACGAGAAATGAAACACTTACTAAATATTATATTATTAAAATGACTCCTTTCCTAAGGAATAAGTGCAAATGTGAAACCTTCCCCAAGAAAAAATTACCCCTTTGCTAAGAAAATTGTACTAAAATGACTCCTTTCCTTTAAATGACCCCCTATAAGGGAAGGTTACTAAAATTAACCATTTCCTAAAGAAATGGTACACAAATGACAACTTGAAATAACCCTTTTCTACGAGTAAGAAAATATAACTAAAATGACTCCTCTCCTAAGAAAAGAGTACTGAAATGGCCACTTTCTTGAGGAAGGGTTACTAAAAAGACCACATTTTTAGTGAAATGGTATTAAAATTGTTTTTTTTCCAAGGAAATTGTACCAAAATAACACATCACCTAAGGACATTTTACACTTAGTGCTGTCTAGGCCAGAAATATATATAGCAACCCTCGTAAGAAAATATAACTAAAATGACTCCTCTCCTAAGAAAAGAGTACTGAAATGGCCACTTTCTTGAGGAAGGGTTACTAAAAAGATAAAATTTTTAGTGAAATGGTATTAACATTGTTCTTTTTCCAAGGAAATTGTACTAAAATAACACATTACATAAGGAAATTTTACACTTAGTGCTGCCTAGGCCAGAAATATATATAGCAAACCTCGTAAGAAAATATAACTAAAATGACTCCTCTCCTAAGAAAAGTGTACTGAAATGGCCACTTTCTTGAGGAAGGGTTACTAAAAAGACCACATTTTTATTGAAATGGTATTAAAATTTTTCTTTTTCCAAGGAAATTGTACTAAAATGACACTTTACCTAAGGATATTTTACTACAATTTCCCTTTTCCTCAGGAAACCTTACTATAATGGCTCTTTTCCTAAGGAAGCTTTACTAAAATGGATTATTTCCTACGGAAAGACTTCAAAAATAAAACCTTTCCTAAGAAAATGGTATCGAAAATGAAACGTTTCCAAAGGAAATGTTACTAAAATGAACTTTCCTACGAAAAGACTACAAATTTGTATTTTTGTACCCTTTCCTAAGGCAAAAGTGCCCATTCCTAAGCAAGGAGTACTAAAATGACCCCTCCCACAAGGAGAATTTCTACGGGAAGGCTGCTAAGTTACCCTTTTACCAAGGAAAGGGCTAAAAAAAAGGCCTTTCCCAAGGAAAGAATACTAAATTTATTCCATTTCCAAGGAAAAAATACTATAATGGGAACTAAAAATTAACCCTATTCTAAGGAAAGTGAACTAAAATTACTCTTCCTAGGGAAAGATAACTAAAATGACCCCTTTCATAAGGAAGGGGTAATAAAATGACAACTTTGCTAAGGAAATCGCACGAAAATTACCCCATGAAAAGAGTACTAAAATTGCCGCTTTTAGTACTTCTTCCTAAAAAAATTTAAAATTTTCCTAAGGAAAGGGTACTAAAATGACCACTTTTATATGCAAATGGTACTAAAATTGATAATTACGTAAGGAAAGGGCACCAAAATGGTATGTTTTCTTAGGAAATGGCATTAACATAATACTATTCCTAAGAAAAACAGTACTAAAATGAGCCTTGTCATAGGAAAATGGAATAACCCCTTTAGGGGTTAGGAAAGGGTATCAAAATGACATAGGTATTTCCTAAGGAAAGGGTACTACAAATTAACCCTATTCTAAGGAAAATGAACTAAAACTAAGGGTACTAAACTGACAACTTTAATAAGGAAATAGTACGAAAATTACACCCTTTCCATGGAGAAAGTACAAAAATTACCATTTTTCTAAAGAAATTGTTTTAAAATGACCGCTTTCTTCAAGAAAAACTAAGTAGTATATAGTAAGGATTACTTTGTGTAACAATATAACCGTTTTCATAGGAAAAATACTAAAACGATCCTTTTTTCAATGCAAATAGGTAATAAAATGAGCCCGTACCTATCGAAAGGATTCTTAAATGAACCTTTTTCCCAAGGTATTGTTACTGATGTGTTTCGTTTTTCAAAGGTTTTTTAACGTTAAGGTCAGTTTCAAATGTATTCACAAATTTTGGGTTTGCAAGTTCACAGCGAAAAATCATAGGTCTTGGCAAATTGCTTCAATTTTCAATTCCCAAGAATCCTGCTGAAATTGAACAAATTTTGTCGAACATAGTACCATGGTGAAACATCCAGCATATCTTAGGTGGCCATGAGTCACGGATTCTCATCACGGCCATTCATGGACTAAAGGCGTTTTTTTGGCCGAAGCCGAACATTGTCCAAAATCCTTAAATTCCTAATATTTAGACCCAATAAAAATCATTTATGCGCCTCTTTGCACAGCTTTCAACATGCAAAATCTCGAGTAGCTTCATTCAGTCAACGGTTTAACTACCGCCATCGATTGATTTCAAATCACACTTTCAGTTTTAAGTACAGTTTGCATAACCAACAAACGTCAGCTGTTGGTTGACTCATGCAAAATCATATTTGATTACGAGTATAACATTCATTACACAGAATATTGAATTTGTAAAACGAAAAATAAAACAATAACAAATCATTGATTGCCACTTTAATGAAGAAAAACAACAGTGGTATTAAAAAAAATAAATTAATCATGAGGATTTAAAACAAATAATTAGTCGGAAAATACCCCATTAGTGGCGAAATTGATAATAAACCCATACATATGTACATACATATGAATATACACGTCGATACTCTGTGACTCTTTTTCAAACACACACACGTAGATGCTATTACGGGGAAGGTAAATAAATAATCAATGCAGAAGGTGTCAAATTTGACAAGTGTCAAATATCTAGAAAGCAGCATAAATTATGTCAACAATGCATGTAATTTGACATATCGTTTGCAAACTAAACTTGTGATATGTGAAATGCCAACCAAGGGGTTGGGGTGTTTACAAAACATTCCTAACCGCATCATAACCTAAAAAAAATTGCCAAAATATCTTAACTACAAATATTTAATTTCGTCACTGTTCGCAAAACAACAATTAATACGCAATACTATTCACACATTTTGCGCTACTTTGGCTGTTGCTGCTGTACCATTGAGAAGTGTGTTTATGTTTTTGTTGTAGTTGGTGTAAATTTCATATTGTTGTTTCATCTGTTGGCGGCGGATGGTTACTCAGAGACGTAAACGAGGCAATGAACGGGGTTGGTCTCTCGGTGGTCTGCTTGTTTGAAAACGTGTGGACGGTGTATTTGGTGTTATTGCTAAATTTAAATACCAACCAGAAAACGTGACAGTCTATTAAAGAAAAAGTGCTTCGTCAGCGTCTTTTTATTTTAATTAGCGTATATGTATGTATGTATGTACATATGTATGGACGATGACAATAAAAATACAAACGTTTATACATTATTACCAGTTGAGTCTACTCACATGCATACATACATATACAATCACATGCACGTTTCTATGCCAAATATTTTGAAGCACGAGTTTATCGCCTGATTGTGAGTTATATTTTCCAGTTTGGTTTTTTTTCTGTTTCTTATTCATTTTAAAAACGTGGATGCGTCAGCGTTAAGTAAGAGATGTGATGAGCGAGAGGGAGAAAAAATAGAGAGCCGGACATAAAGAGAGTTATGGTATATTAGGTGCGGCGAAGACAACAGCGACGGAGATGGCAAATTGTAATTAGCAAATTTTTGCACTGCGAAAATATTGTTATGTGCACTTATTTTCTAAAAAAAGGCGTTAATTCATATGATATTGAGTAAAATGTGTCCACAATTTACAGTAAAGGGCCAAAGGGGAGAAATTATAATTTCATTAAGCTTCCTATCTTTAAACGTAAGTGTTAGCGAGATATCATCGAACTTTATTCGTTTCGTTAGAAACGATGCCGTTATGTATGGAATAATATCGATGCCCTTATTTATGGAATAAAGATTAGGTAAGGCTGCAGGCCGGAGTTACCAGCTCACATACGCCAATATTGCGGCCCCAGTGCTACTACCACGGGTCCAGTTGCCCCTCATCGGAATCAGTTATTAATAATTCGAATATCTGTACCGGAAAGATATGTCAGACTTCTTAGAAAGGATGACCCCACTATATCCAGACGTCGTTTACTCAATGCGGGACAGTTACAAAGAAGGTGCTCAACTTCTTCCTCATCTCCACAGCTTCTGCAGAAGTCATTGGCCTCAATTTCCAACCTCCTGGCGTGTTCAGGCAGGAGATAGTTTTTACCGTCTTACGTCGTATTTTGGTCAGATTTGTCTAGCTACCCTTCAGATGTCGATTAATGTCCATCTCTGTCTGGACTGCCTGACTGTCTCTAGCACAAGCAAGAAAATTCATCGGCTTTGCAGTGCCCCTGGATATCCTTATGAGGTATGTGTTAAACTGCTCGCCCATCTCGTCTGCAGCAGTTGAGGGCTGTTTGCGAATTTAGGGATGTAGCCTCCAGAGATTTAATGGGAACCTGGATGTCCAAATACGCCATTGTTAATATGTTGCAAATCAACCACTTGGCGACTGTTCATATTGCCATTATTTCGGCTTAGACACTGCAAGTAACCGGTTGTCTGTGTGCTATATCAAGACTAATTTCTTTACAGCTTAGACACTGCAAGTATCCGGTAGTCTGTGAGCTATATCAAGACTAAGTTCTTTACAGCGTAATCCAAAGCCAATTTTCTCATCAAGCTTCGAACCATCTGTATAGAAGTGAAAATAGGTCCTATTTCCTGGTATTCTGCAAAGCCCTTCCTCTCGAAGTTGGTGTATAGTCCACTCGACTTACTCCCGATTTCACAACCTCCAGTAAGAGCTAACTCCCAGTTAAAAAAGAACATTTGAACAATTTGACAGCTATAACTGTAAGTTAGCACAAACTCAGTTACTGTGATTGCAACGATTTCGTCGGAATATGCCATAACGTTCTAAATCTAACCGGATTGCATGCACCTCTAGATTCCAAATTAGTGAAGACACTACTCCTCCCTGTGGGGTCCCTCTGTTCACAAATCTCATAAGAGTTGTGGCCAGTTCTTTTGTTGAGCAAACGCTGAATTAGTTTAATCAAGCTATACTTCACCCTTAGATGCGACAGTGCCGCTATTACCGCATCTGAGTGAATGTTCTTAAAAGCACCTTCAATATCAAGAAATGTCAGTTGGATTTTTAACTGCTCAGCCATTTTAAGAGATCTACGGCAGTTGAGGGCTGTTCTTAAATTCAGGAATGCAAAATCCAGGGATTAAATGTCAGTATGGCTATCGGAGAATATATTTATTACAACTTTGATGAGAAAGTTATTATTTGGGCATTCTGCTGCCTGCCTGTTCGGGCAGAGTAGGAATAAGTAGGAATTTCTATCAATTTGCACACTAATAACATCGTACCCGATTAAATCAACAACGCAAGCGAGAAACTCTTTCGAGAACTAATATCGTTTAAATTCACTTAGCTCTTCATACAAATTAAGCGATAATTGTATAACAAACCAGTAAGGAAAGGCTAAAGTCGGGCGGGGCCGACTATATAATACCCTACACCACTCTCGTAATATTGAATAACTCTGATATATAAATTTTGTAATTCATGTATAAATTGTTTACATAAATTTATTTTTGGGACATTTTATACTTAAATAATTAAATAATAACCACAGTGTGGTGTAGGGTATAAAAACGATTGGATCTAAAGAGCCAAATCGGATGAAACATATATTTGGGAGCTATAGCTAAATCTTAACCGATTTTCTTCAAATTCGGCAATGTTGGTTCATGGATCAAGAAACTCTACCATTCTAAATTTCAAAATGATTGGATGTAAAATACAGCTTCTACAGGACTAAAGAGCACAATCGAACGAAACATATATATGGGAGCTATAGCTAAATCTGAACCGATTTCAACCAAATTCAGTAGGGATCTTTACAGGTGCGAAATAATCTAAACTGCAAAATTTCAGAACGATCGGAGTGAAATTGCGACGAACAACTTTACATGGACAGACATGGTTAAATCGACTCAGCTAGTGATTCTGAGTCGATCGGTATACTTTAAGGTGGGTCTAGCTGTGTTATTTTCAGGTGTTACAAACATCTGCCGTGAAACAAACTTATAATACCCTGTACCACAGTGTGGTGTAGAGTATAAAAACCCGTATAATATTTATTTACACCAATCCCCATTACACCGACTACTTCCGTTGGTAATAGTTAAAAGCTTTAAAATGTTCCCATCCCTGTCATGATACAATGCCAAACAGAAACGGCTTTAGTCGTATTGGCGGGCGGTCGGTCGGTCGTCCTAACAGTGGTCCTTCGACATGATGAATAATACTAACAGCATGTATGTTTTCAGATAATAACAACAATATGTATTCATTTCGCTCGTTCATTTCAAATGGAAACATTTTCTGTGACGCTTATGCTGCGTTATGTCAGTGGTTGATAGCCGCGTGTGCGTTGTCTTTGATATTTATTTACCGGTCTCATTCACCCATTTATTGTTGTTGTTACCCATATAAATAATCATATGCCACATGATTGTTCTGTTGTGTAAGTTAGTTGTTCATTAAGAAAATTAGAAAACAACAACAAATGGCAAGCTAAAGGTGTTGTCACGGGCATATTGCACTTAACAGGAGCGTAAACTAGGAAAGAAGGGTGGTTAGAGAGCATTAGAGAAAAACACTGCGTGAGAGAATGCTACTAGGAGCAAGAGGGGCAGAGGGAGAGGAGTGATTTAATAAATCCGGTTGGTGCTGTACTGCTACTACTACTACCCTCTTTGAGAAAGCAACAGTGTAATGCATACATATGCACATACATATGTATGTAAATATCACCTGTGTACATAAAATATTCCAAATCCTGTCAACGTTTGACAGATTGTCCAAGAATCATACACTGTTCGAAATTTTACATATTTTGCAAGGAAATAATTTTTCAATAAGTAATGTGCATTTGGCGAAAAATCTGATAAAACAACGAGAAAAAAGATCTACACTTGAAGAAATTTATTATTATCAGCTACACTGAACATATTCACTATTTTCATCAACTGATCCCTATATGGCACGCCTTTTCAAATGATGTGAGGTTAAGAGTGACAGACTGTATAACAGGCTCACTTCATTTAGACTATATAGTCCATTGAGCTACCACAGCGATGTAATGGAACATACCTATGCATACTTTTTTACTTATGGCGATTTCGTTTCCGAAAAAAATGTTGCCCCGTCGATGGAAACACTAGAAAATATTAGCACGTTTTTAGTCGGCATTATGTGGTTAATACCGACTTAACTACAATTTTCAAATTTCTAAAATGTTTTGGAAAAGTGCAGTTTGGGGAAAATGGTAAAGAAAATTCTGCACTTTTTCCAGAAACACAATCGAAACAAAGGTCAAAAGTTTCAGGATTTTATCATAAGTTTGGTAACTCCCCAGTGTAGCATGCCGTCTTCTACAGAGAGAGGGGCACATACACAGAGGGTGTTCTATTGATTGCTCCTCCTCTTCGTCTCCACAGCTTCTCCAAAAGTAATTTCGTCGACTAAGGCAGTGACCCGTCAAGACAGACGCAATTAGTGGGACGTCCGGTCTCGATAACGACAGTTTAGCTGGGGTGACATCAGCCCGGAATGTATGCACAAGAGTGCAGTTCCTGTCATTTGTTGCCCTAAGGGGTCTCACTATCTCTTAATAAAAGCTGGCAGGTCGTTAGAGGTATGCTCACATATTCCAGTTCACCTACAACGTCTAAGGAATTTCCTAGTGTTGTAAGTTAATTAGCTTTTCAGTTCCCTGGTATGTCCCTGTGGCCTGGAACCAAATAAGCTGAATATTGTGCAGCCGGGGACAGTTTTTGAATTCAATAGTGTAGTTTCCAGGGTCTTTATGGCAGCCTGACTATCAGAGAAAAATATTGATACCGACTTTGGTCAGAACATTAATGCTCAGCCGTTCTGCTACCTCGTTTTGCAATGTATAGCTCAAGTTCCTCAGAAGACACCAAAGCCCACTTGGTTTAGAGTTTGGCATGATGTTAATTTTATGTCAATGACATCCTAATTACCATCAATTGATCTGCATATTACACGACTTTACCACAGGTATCGGTCTATAGCAGGTGTTCTCAGTCATTTTGGCTTTGCGGCTTCCCTGAAGCCTTGCGAACAAACATTCTAACATAGTAATGCCCTATATGTAATTCAGTTGGAGTAACGTAAAGACTCTCTATTAGAAAGGCCCTGGTCTAAAGGGAAATAACAGATTTCTCTCATTGTCTGCAAGACAAAAGGTCAGGATTCTAAAAAAAATTTATATATATTTGGCAAAATATATATAAATAGTATATGGGGTCTTATATATTTATATATCGTCATAACTCGAAACTAGGACCCTTAAGCCGAAAAGTAGGTTGGCTTAATTTAATTCAAAAATAAGTTAATATGTATGTAATTCATGAAAGATCTAGGTAAGGAAAATTCAATGATTTAAAATATGGTATCATATATGGTGTATATTTTTTTTTAAATTTTCGTTTTATTTATAGAGAATTCCTCGGATTTTTTTTATTCATAGCCTATATTGTATTTGATCATTTTCCTAATTGTTTTTTTTTATATCAAATTCCTGGAACAGTTTTAAATTTTAGGTTATTTTAACTCATTTCCACGATTCATTGAGTGGTGAAAATAAGAGAACATTAGGTCTTTTCGCGTACTCGAAAGTTTTTGAAATCATAAAATAAAAAATTTACATATTTGTACTAAAAAACTTTAGTGTTTACTCCAAGATATTCAGAGAGTTGATCAGTTCGTTGATACTGAGTCTGCAAGTTTTTATAATAAAAATGTTTTTAAAACAAAAAAAAACAATTTTACAAAATGTTGTAAGATACTTTCAATAAATAAAAAAAATTTCTATAAATAAAAGATTTACAGAGTTTTCTATAAATAAAAAAATTGTAAGAAATCTTCCATAAATAAAAAATTACTATAAATAAAAAATTTCTGTAAATAAAAAAATTCTATAAATAAAAATTATCTACAAAATTTTCTTTAAATAAAAAAATTCTTTCAAATTTTCTATAAATGAAATATTTTTTTCCAAATTTTCTATAAATAAAAAATGTCAACGAAATTTTGGATAAATAAAAATTTTCTACGAAATTTTGAATAAATACAAATTTTCTACGATATTTTCTATAAATAAAAAATGTCTACGAAATTTTGGATAAATACAAATTTTCTACGAAATTTTCTATAAATAAAAAATGTCTACGAAATGTTCTATAAATACAAATTTTCTATAAATACAAAATTTCTATATATACAGATTTTTTACGAAAATTTTCTGTAAATACAAATTTCTGTAAATACAAAAAATTTCTAAGAAATTTTCTATAAATACAAAAAATTTCAAAGAAATTTTCTATAAATACAAAATTTCTAAGAAATTTTCTATAAATACAAAATTTCTAAGAAATTTTCTATAAAACAAAATTTCTAAGAAATTTTCCATAAATACAAAATTTGTAAGGAATTTTCCATAAATTTCTAAGATATTTTCTATAAATACAAAATTTCTAAGAAATTTTCCATAAATTTCTAAGATATTTTCTATAAATACAAAATTTCTAAGAAATTTTCTAGAAATCTTAAAAATTTTCTATAAATACAAAATTTCAAAGAAATTTTCTATAAATACAAAAAATTTCTAAGAAATTTTCTATAAATACAAAATTTCTAAGAAATTTTCTATATATACAACATTTCTAAGAAATTTTCTATATATACAAAATTTCTAAGAAATTTTCTATAAAACAAAATTTCTAAGAAATTTTTCATAAATACAAAATTTCTAAGAAAATTTCCATAAATACAAAATTTCTAAGAAATTTTCTATAAATACAAAATTTCTAAGAAATTTTCTAGAAATCTTAAAAATTTTCTATAATTACAAAATTTCTAAGAAATTAAAAATATAATTACAAAATTTCTAAGAAATTTTCTATGAATACAAAATTTCTAAGAAATTTTCTATGAATACAAAATTTCTAAGAAATTTTCTATAAATACAAAATTTTTAAGAAATTTTCTAAAAATACAAAATTTTTAAGAAATTTTCTATAAATACAAAATTTTTTATGGAAAAACAATTCTCAATTCCTTTTATTTCTGGCAATATTTTTACTCGATGAGCTGTTGTTTTCATTTCTTATTTTTCTTGCAAATTTGTACTGGATAGCGTTACATATTAAAGACCCTTTTTCTCTCCGAGATTTTTTTACTCGAACAGACCTATTGTATTTTATTAAATAAAGTTCACAGCCAATGAAATCATTATTTCCTCTAACGGTCATCACGAGAAGAGCCGGTGGTGGAGGGGGACAAGTGGTGATTTTTACGCCTATTTGGAAAACAAATTACCAATTGTTCTATTAAAAGGAAATGTAACGTAATATTAGCTTAGCTTAAAATAGTTTTGATGTTGAGCGATTTTTTTGTCGCTGTCGTTTTTCAATGCAAATACATACCTAATAATACAACAACAAAAAGAGGCTAATTGCTTTTGTTAAAAATGATGACATGCGATCCGCATTGTGTGGTTGGGAGAATGGGTAGTTTGGTTGGATGGGTTAAACGCCGGAATAACGACAGTGTGATTTTGTTTATTTAAAGCCCTGCACCACCTCCATAAAATATTTATTTTTTGTTGTTGTCTACTTAACATGATGTTGGTTTTTTTTTACTTTTTTCATTCTTATTTTGTTTTCAATTTAACAACTTTTTTTATTATTAAAGTTTGCCGTTCGTTTTTCGGTGCAACATTTGTTTTAGTATGACGACCTTGACATTGCACGTACTTACTAGTAGTCAGCTAGCCATACATACAGCCATCCAGTCAGCGGGCAGTCATCCCAGCCACTCATCCAACCAACCACCCATCTGAGTGTACTTGTCGTGCAAACGCTGCTATTTGTGCTGCAACTAACTACTCCGGTCGTCCAAAGTACCCATTCATATTCATTGCCCGTCGTCCGTCCCATCGGGGGCTAACACAGTTTTGTGTTGTAAATGCATTGATTGTTTCGTGGAGGAGGGGCGAATTGCAGCGGCTCGACAACTATCATCATACCGAAACAGATTAATATTGATTTTGCCGCCATTTTTTGCTGTTCTTTTTTATTTGATTTTCAAATTGCATTCGTTGCATGTTGTTCACAGTTATTGTGCCTATGTATGCATGTGTGTGCGTTGCAGTGACAATTCTTACCACATGCAAGTTGCCATGGCACTCAGTCATAAAGGTAGAGTCAAGAGATCAGCTGATTGAAGCTTGTCAAATGCGTTGTTTACCTTTCAAGGCCGTAACTAATAGAAAACTTCGTCAAAACTGCGAAAATAAATTGTTTTATTATAGATATAACATAAATAACTGTGAAAAACAAGCACAGGGTTGTATCCTCGCATTTTTCGTGGGACAATTGTCATTACCTTTGATTATTATGCCCTAACATGTTCCATGATGCGTATTTTTCCTTAGATTCCGTTGTTGTTTTTTTGTTCAATTTTATGCCCAAAGCAATATTTTCAATTCATCCATTCGAATAATAAACAACCTAACGGGGTAAAAAATCTAAACTCGAATAAACATCGATTTCAATTTCGTTTTCTCTGTTGGCATTCTTGGATTTTGCACTGTCGTTGTTGTTTACTTAAACAAATTTTTGATTGAAGAAAAATAGGTAGTATGTTCAGCTCTTCTATACTTACTCCCCATCCCTACTACACCTCTTTCTTGTCATTACCCACTAAAGCTTTTGCAATATTGCGCCTTTTTTGTGATGTAATTAATTATAAACAATTTGCGCCAAAAGGAAACAAGTGAAAGAACGATGGCAATCATTTATTTGTTGTATATACATATGTACATACATGTATGTATGTGTGTATTTTGAAATAACAACCGCGCGAATCTTTTAAAAGGGAAATTTATTGAAAATAATTAACACTTAAATATACAAATCATGAACGGCATTCAATTGGGATCAATTAAGGGTCAAGGAAAACGGAATCTATAGAATCACCACTATGTTGTTTATCCCTGAGGAATGCAAAGGTATCTCGGTGTTAATCAAGTTCGCATTTTAGATGTTCAAACGGGAAGTTAACGTAAAATTCGAAGAAATTAAAAATGACCATACATATTTTATTTGTAAAAAAAAATTCTCCAAAATTTTCTTTAAACAAAAAATGTTTAAGAAATTTCCTGTAAATTAAAAATGTTTAAGTAATTTTCTAAAAATATTTTTTTCCATAATAAAGAACTTGACTCAAAGAAATGCTAAGAAAATTTCTATAAATAAAAAATTTCAAAGAAATTTAATATAAATACAAACATTTTATCTACAAATTAAAAATTTCAAAGAAATTTTCTAAAAGAAGTAAAAAGTTTAAAGAAATCTTCTAAGAAAGAAAATATTTCTTAGATATTTTCTATAAATAAAAATTTCTCAAAAGTATTTTATATATAAAATTTGTTAAGAAACTTACTACAAATGAAAAAATTCTAAAGAATTTGCTGTAAATAAAATACCACAATATTTCTAATAATATAAAACATTCTAAAAAAAACGAAAAGTTTTTCGAATATATTTTCTATAACTGAAAAAGCCAGGGAAATTTTCTATAAATACTTCTATAAATTGTTTATAGGTAAAAATCTCCAAAAATTTGGCAATGAGTTAAACATTGCCTATTTGTAAATTTTCTGTAAATAAAACAATTATGAAATAGATAAGTGAAGTAATAAAATATTTTCAAAATTTGTAAAGAAATTTTCTATTGATAAAAAAAATTAAGAATTTTTCTAAAACGTAGTGAAACTTTTTAGAACTTCATCATAGACAAAGGGAACTTTTATATACTTTATCATACATAGATAAGTGGAAGTAATCAAATATTTTATTAAAAATTTGTAAAATGATAAAAAATATTAATGATAAAAACCAATTAACACATGTTTTTCGTGCCATATCAACAAAATTCTCAATTCATTGGCAAGTTCACAATAGATAATCATGGGCAACCAACCAACCCAACCCAAACCAGACAGAGAAATAGAAAAGCCCACAGAAACGAGTAGAATAAAAACGGCCCATCATCACTACTGTCTGCTGTTATTCAAGTCATAAATCAAGTGGAACAACCGCACCATCATCCATCCAACCCATCTGCAACAACAACAAGCTCTTGGTAGAATTATGGCAAAAAAAGGCAGCAAAACAAGAACAAAAACCTAATTAACATTTTGGCCACATTTATAGCTGTAGTACTCGTATTTTGTTGCGATTGCCTGTTTTTGCCTTCGCCTTTCGTAAAATTCTACAACAAAAAAAGTGCAAAATCAAGAACAACAGCACAGCCATCAATAATAATTTCAATATAATCTTGTATTGATTTCTTTCCGTCTTTCCACTGATGAATTGCGCTCGTATATGTGTTTTAAAGAATTTTTATATAATTTATCGGCGCTTTTGTCGTTGTTGTTGTTTTCGTTCTTTGTATGCCTCGGAAATCTCTTTTTATTTTTGACTCAGCATTTTATTTTTGAAAATTCGAAGTGTTTTCCAAAAATCCATGAAAATCAATCACTTGCCTGTGGATATTGTTGAAATGTTTTTTAAGCAGACAGGCGGAGGCCACAATGGGCAACAATGACAAAAATATGTGAATTTTTGTTGTTGTAATGAATTTCTTTTTATTGCACTCAAATTACCTTGAATCGAAAAAATTTAAATTCTTGGAATACATTTACTTTTTAACGATCAACTGGGGAGCACTTTAAATAATTTTTAAGGGTTTTGTAATTTGATAAACTGAAATCAAATTTAAATTTATCTATTTTTTATGCAAAATTTCTATTTTCAAAATATTAAATCGTTTAATTTATTTTAAAAATTAATGAAGTCAGGTTCCATAAATAATGGGAGCGTTTGATTTTTCGCATAAACCAATAATATGTCGAAACAAATTGATTTTTTAAATTTTTTTTTTAATTTTAAAAAGAAATCTTGAAATTAAACCAGGCCGCGATCAAAAATAAATGATAGTAAAACAGATAAATTGTGCTTCTTGGTAACTTATCATAGATAAAGGGCGTTTTTAATACCGTATCATAGATAAAGGAAACTTTTTAGCATCTCATCATAGGTAAAAGGAACATTGTGGTACCTTAACATAATACGCAGTACATTTTAGTACTGTATCATGAAACTGTACATTTTAATAGATAGAGCAAATTTTAGAACCTTGTAGAAAAATTTTATTTTTTAGTGCCTTATCATAGACAATGTGAACTTTTCAGTGCCTTATCATAGACAAAGGGTACTCTTTAGTACCTCATCGTAAATCAACTGTACCTTTTAGTAACGTATCAGAGATAAACCTAACTTATAGTATCTTAACATAGTTATAGGGTACTTCTTAGTACTTCAAATTACTAAAAAGTTCACTGTATCTGTGATGAGGTACTAAAGAGTACCCCTTTATATGCTACAACCTGTATCTACGATAACTAACTAAAAAGAGTTCTTAATCTAAAGTATGTTACTAAAAGCCGCCATTAGTTTATGATACTTCTAAAAAAATGTAATAAAATGAAAGGAACTAAAATGTATCCTTTTATAAGGTGCCAAGCAGTTCTCCTTATCTTTAATAAGCTACTAAAAAGTACCCCTTCTTTGATAGGATATTAAAGTGTCCACCACCTGCATTTGAAAAATTACACTTTATCTTTTATATGGTACTAAAATATACCTTTATCTTTGATAATCTAATATTTATCTGTGATAACGTACTAAAAAGTACCCATTATCTATGATAGGATTCTACAAAGTTCTATTTATCTTTTGTTAAGGTACTAAAAAAGTAGCCTTATCTTTGAAGATATACTATAAAGTATCTCTAATTTGATAGGGCACTTTTTAGTGCCCTATCAAATTAGAGGTAAGTATCCCTTTTTTGGTAGGATACTAAAATGTACTATTTATCTTTGATAAGGTACTAGAAATTACCCTTTATCTTAAGTACCCATTATCTCTGAAGTGTTCTACAAAGTTCTATTTATCTTTGAAAGGTTCTAAAAAGTACCCTTTCTCTTTGATACCTATTGCATTATTGATAGGACACTAAAATCTGCCATTTATCTTCAATAAGGTACAAAAAGTTCTCTTTAACTTTGTTATGGTACTAAAATTGATTTTTTTGATAAGGTACTAAAAAGTAATCTTTATCTGTGATAAGATGCTAAAAAGTACCCATTATCTTTGATAGGGTTCTACAATGATCCGTTTGATAAGATACTAAAAAGGACCCTTTATCTTTGTAAAGGTTGTAAAAAGTGTTTTTTATTTTTGAAAAGGTACTAAGAAGTACTCCTTCTCGTTGATAAGGAGTACTTCTTATCTTTTTTGATATCCTAAGAAGTACCCCTTAAAATTGATAGGTTACTAAAAAGTACCCCCTTCTGACAGTATACTTAAATGTACTATTTATCATTGATAAGGTACAAAAAATACCATTTATCTTCGAAAGGTATAACAAGAACTTATTATCATTGAAAGGTTATTAAAAAGTACAATTTATCTTTGATATGGTACTAAAATATACATTTATCTTTGATGAGGTACTAAAATGTGCCTTTCATCTTTGTTAAGGTACTAAAAAGTTCCCTTAATGTTTGAAAATGTTCTAAAAAAGTACTCTTTTTGGAAGGGTATTAAGAAGTACTCTTAACTTCGAAAAGGTACTAAAAGTATTCTTACTAAACTAAAAACTACCATTATCTATCATAGGTTCTAAAAACAACCCTTTTATTTAAAAAATGTACTAAAAACTACCTTTATAAGTACTAAAAACAAAATTTTATTTATGATAATGTTCTACAAATTACCCTTTATTTAGGATAAGGTTTTTAGAAGTACCATCTGTCTATGACAAGGTATTGAAAATTACCCCTTTTTTACGATAAAGTACCAAAAATATACTTTATCTGGGATGAGTTACCAAAAAGTACTATTTACTCCTGACACGGCACTAAAAACATTTGTTTTTTCTGCGATAAGGTAATAATAGTGCCTTTTATCTATGATGAGACACTAAAAAGTACCTTTTGTCTATAGGAAGGTACTAAAAAGTAACTATTGTCTATAATTAAGTAATAAAAATAAGCTTTTTTCTATGTTGAGGAAAGTACCATTTATCTATGATAATCTATTTAAAAGTACCATTTGACTATGAACTAAAATATACACTTTATATATGATAAAGTTCATAATGTTTCAAAACGGTACGTATATTTAAAATATGGTCAAAAAAGAGTAAAATTTTTTCATGACAGTGTCCTTTATCTATGGTAAAAAGTTCCCTTATTTACATATATATATGGTACTATATACAAAGTATAATCTGTATATGATAAGGCAATAAAAGAATCTTTTTGTATGATGGTATACCAAAAAGTATCCTTTATCTTTGATTATGTTTTAATCTATAATAAGGTACTAAACAAAACACTTTTTGTATGATAAGGTTCTAAAAAATACAATTTATGTATGATAAAGTACTAAAACGCGTCCTTTTTATATGGCAATGTTTCTCCCCATATATTGTACTAGAAGTACTAAGTATTTTAAAAGGTGTCTGATAATGTAACGGTTGATCCAAGTAGAGATACTTTTTTCAATAGCCTTTTTTTGATAGATCACGTGTGAGTCGTGTCATGCTGTCATGTTATTTTTGTTAAGTATTGTTTGGCATTTCATTGTGGAAAGACTTACGCCTGAAAAACGTTTATAACGTTTTCAACGTTTTGACAACAAATTGACAGATTAATTAGTGTAATGTTATAACGGGTGATCCAAGTACAGATATTTTTTTAATAGCGCATTTTTTGACAGATCACGTGTGAGTCGTGTCATGCTGTTATATTATTTTTGTTAAGTATTGTTTGGCATTTCATCATGGAAAGACTTACGGCTGAACAACGTTTACGCGTGTCATTCGCCAGTTACCAGTCGAAATGCTCGAACGAGTCATCGAAGATTGGACTCAACGGAAGGACCATCTGAGACGTAGCCGCGGCCAACATTTGATAGACATAATCTTCAAAAAATAAATGCCAATGAATGTTCTTCAAATGTTCAAATAAACATTCCCCTTTCAATTCGAATTTTCTGTGTTTTTTCTTTAAAAAAGTAGGGAACCTCGAAATGGATCACCCTATACTAAAAAGAATTCTTCAGTTTACACTATAGACTATGTATTAAAATGTATCATTTATTTTAGACAATGTACAAAAAGCGACTCTTTGTTTTTGAGTATGTACTAAGACGGAAAATTTTTAATTGAAAATGTTCTAAACGTAACCTTTATCTTTGCGAAGGAAAATAAAATTTAGTTTTGCATTTGAATTTTAGATTTAACTGGATTTTTCCGCTTTTATCCAATTAATGTTGTAAACAATAGAAGTCTCTTTCAAACTAGATTTTATTTAATGACATAATTATCTATTGTAATATTTAATTAATGGTGTTTTGTGTTCTCTTTTTTTGTCTACTCTTTTCAGACATGGTACTACTTTTTATGAGCTCATCGAAACAGTTATGCTTTCCTAAACGCCAGGTGAGAGAGGAGTGACTTTGAATTTTATTTAATTTTCCAAATTAACCAATTTTTCTTTATTTTATACAGATAAACAACAACAATCTAACAACGTTTTATTCAACATAACAAAGAACGTTTGTTGAAATTGAAAACCCAACAACGTTAAATCGGGAAAACTAGAATCTTAAAAAAGTCATCTTTTGAGAGAGAGAGGAGAGAGAAAGTCATCTTTTTAGCGTAGAGTTTTCAGTTTTAAGTCTTTGTTTGCCAAAAAGAAAATCACCTCCCAAAAATAATTGTTATTCCTTTTGTGTGTGTGTGTGTGTTAGATAAACCAAATTAATTTATTTCTTTCAACTATTAATTATAACCACTAAAGAGGCTCTAATATTTACCCCCACTTCTGGAGGTAGATATTAAACAGTTGGTTTTACAAATAAAAAATCTCTAATTTTATCGGATTTTTCCCAGTATTTTTTGAAGTATTTCTCACGTCTTTAAAATTTCTCTTGAAATTTCACTAAAACAATGAAAATTGCAAAAATGAAATTTAAGCGCAAATTTGGAGGTTTAAATATTTGAAAACAAATATTTATTCAAATAAAAATAACGCCCCTCCCCTTACAACACCCCTTATATAAATATAAAAAACAAAATTTTCAATCCAAAAACAAATTTATCTAAATTTTTAAAGGATTTTTTGTTTTAACTCATTTTCTAGTATTTTTTAAAGTAAGAAAATATATACATATATATAAGTTTCAAAACCTTACACACTCCTCGCATTTAGAACTCATTTTGCTGTCTCTTTCCGCAATTAAAATTCGTTTTTAAAACACACATTTCTTTCTCCCGAAAATACCCCGAAAGCTAAGCTTTATTTGTTAAAACGATCGACAGAAACGAAATCCTCTTTTGTCACTATCTTTACTATTGTTGTTGTTGTTAGTATTTAAATAAAGTCAGGCAGGGAAATCAAATAGAAGAAGGCGACAAGAAAAGCACACGGAAGGCATCTCAGCAGTTTATTTAGTACAACAACATGGAGCCCTTCTCACCGGAAGTACTTTGGATCGTTGTTGTCGGTTTTATTATTGCATTTGTTTTGGCCTTTGGCATCGGTGCCAATGATGTGGCAAATTCATTTGGCACCAGTGTTGGCTCTGGCGTTCTGACCATACGACAAGCTTGTATTTTGGCGACGGTTTGTGAAATCTCGGGAGCTGTTTTGATTGGTAAGTGAAGAAATTGAGTAACAATTACAATTTATTAGACATTTCCTTCACAGAAAACTGCTGTGGTTTTTATTTGTAGAAATATAATAAGAACATTTACGATTTATAGATAAATACTAACAGCCTGTTTCTCTATTTCGCACGAAAGCGATGCGAACGATGAACAGCTGATTTTAGACCTACTATAAGGTATCAGAACGACAAAGTGACTGCAAACATAATGGCTGATGCTAGTTAGAAGGTCTAAAATCAGCTGTTTTTCGTTCGCGTCGCTTTCGTGCGAAATAGAGAAACAGGCTGTAAGTTTTAGTACATTAAAGGGCACTTTATAGTAGCCTATACATTTTACTACCTTATCTTAATTTAATGATACTTTTTAGAATCTTATTTTAGATGAATTATAGTTTTTGGTACCTTATCTTTTAGATAAAAATATTTTTTTAGAACATTATCATAGGCAAACTGTACCTTTTAATATCGAATTATAGGCATACAGTACCTTTTAGTATGGTACCATAGATAGATGCAACATTTTAGTAAGTTTTTATTAAAAAAAGACGACTTTGTATTTCGTTATCATAGACGAAGGAAATTCTTTGGTATTTGTCATAGATTAAGGGCCTTATTCATAAAAAGCTATAGAAGGTTTAAAATACATTTTAACGTTGAAAATCAGTTCAATAAACCTTCCATAAATTTTTATGAATAAGGCCCTAAAAGTATGTTTTAGTACTTTATCCTTCAAAAAGAGTACAGCTGAGGGCTTTATCATAGGTAGAGGGTACGTTTCTGTACCTTATTATAGATAAGGGTATTGTTTAGTAGCGTATCGTAGCGTACCATATACTATCAATGTTACTTTTTGTTATCTTATAACCTTATCACAGATAAAACCACTTTATTCTGCATTATCATAGATAAACTGTACTATTTCGTACAAGAGCTACTTTTTGTACTTTATCTTAAGTGGTACATTTTAGTATATTTTTATAACAGTGGATGCTTTTAAGTACCCTTTTAAAATAAATGTTGTGTACTTTTTAGTACCTTGTATTACGAGTACATATATTATACATTTTGGTTTCTCATATTAGATTATTATACTTTCTAATACGTTATCTTAAATAAATTATACTTTTTAGCACATTATCATAGACAAATTGTACCTTTAAGTATCGATTAAAGCAACATCTATACCTTTTAGTACCGTATCATAGATAAAGGGAACGTTATATTATATGTTGCGTGTTGATCTTCGAAAACGCCACTTTCTATAATCCGTATGTCCGTCTGTTCATCATGTCTGTCCTTTTGCCCATCCGTCTGTCCGTTGCACACAAAAACAAACAAAAAAATCAAAACAAACGAATTTTAACTTGCATTTTGTGTATTACCATTTGGTAGTTTTCTATGTTGTCCTCTCACGAGGAAAACTTATTTATTCGAACACTACACTTTGTGTTGTTAGTTGTATTTACGAGGACGTCACAACAGGATACATTACCTCTGGCGTATGCCTCGGCTGGTACACAATTATATGGCACATCCGCTGCTGTCGCCCTGTGACACTGTTGCTATTGATGCACTGCTGCATGTTGCTGTGGTGATGGGTTACACTGCTGCATGTTGCTGTGGCACGACTACATGTTGCGATATCACGTCTACATGGTACGGCTGCGGTTTGCTACGGTTACCGGACTGCTGTTACAGTGCTGCAGGTTGTAGTGGCACGGCAACATGTTGCTGTTACACTGCTACGGGTTGCAATTGCGGCACTACTGGGTACGGCTGCTCTGTTGCGGATGTGCACTGCTGCGGCGAATCGGTGGAACAAGTGGGGGGTAGCACCAAAAAAGGAACCTGTCCATGTCCGTGGTATCGTTGGGGTCAAGCTTTGATACATCCCAATTGATCTGGATGAGGAAAGAGGAAGAAAGGTTCAGTAAGGGAACAAGGTTATGTTTGTATTACCCACTTACCTTGAGGTATGATTTTTCTGCAGCACCATGGGCGACTTTTTGCTGGTCGGGTTAACGCCCGAGGATCCATCCCCCATAGATTATGGTTTGATTGTGGTTACATCCGACCAAAATGCCCTAGATGTGATGGATGCTGGCTGATATTTATTCTTTTAAAAAAGGTTGCTTCAACCACAACGAAAATATTGAAAGGAAATGGCATGTGGCCGATGATAAGCTCCAGGCCATAACAATTTGAATTTAACGACGTTGCTTGCGAATGCGGGCGGCGACAAACGCCTAGACGCTCACGACACCCAAGTGCGCGTCGCGATACGCGCGTACCGTCGAAAAGTAAGGGAGGTTGACACCTAGTACAACAACACTGTAAAAAAAAGTTGGATGAAGTTACAGCAAATTGTTGGTAGGGAAAATGCAATAAATGAAGATAAATAACAACAGAATTTGAGAGGGAAAAGTCGGAAAATTGAGGGAAAAATGAGTTTGGGTCAGGTGACAACATATAAAAGGCAGAGCGGAGGGAAAGATTTTCATTTGCGGACAAGTCTCGGACAAAGTTGAGTTTTTAAACTAATTCCAAAAAGAAAAAAAGTGTAATTTGGTACATAAGCAACAAGTTTAGTTTTCTCTGTTGCAATTTATTAACGAACCAACTTATGATAAATTAATTGAATTAAAATAATTAACAAACAATTCTCGCGGTTATTTTGTGTTTCTGGTGTGCCAATAAAATATACACCGAAGACCCGGCGAGTGATACATTTGTTACTGGCCTCCAGGAATTCTGCCACACGGAGGCCAGTCCTTTCTTTGTTATTTGCGGCACCAAATTGCCGTCTTGGTGACCTGTTGGTGCTCTGAAGTTAGAGGGGAACATACCAAATAGTCGGCCCTGTATCAACCACCCAGCAAGCTCAAGATTTAAGCCTTTTCCGCCTGGTCGACAAGCTGAAACATACATATAAAGGAAGAGTACATTATTAAACCGAAGGAGACCCAAGGTAACAAAAGTCAGTTTTACTTACCGAGGAAACGAGAGGTCCCATTTTCCACGTCCGAGAGTCCATTGATATCCCGTCCGAGCTTCAGTTGATGAAACGATATCGGCAAACTGCTCATGCAATAAGATAAATAATCTCATTAGAAATATTCGAAACAACGATTGAATACAAACAAGAAAACTAGCTAAACGAGATTATTAGATTATAGTTTTTTTTTGTGTGTGACGTTTTGTGTTGTTTTAAGTGTTAATCTTAAGGTTTTTTTTTATTTTATAGGAATTGGTAATTGTAAGGATTATTAATACCAGGTTTTGAGTTTGAGCGTCCAGTGAGCGTAGGATTCGTAGAAAGCGACCTAGACCGAGAGATTAGAATTTTGAGTCAAGAAATCTGTAAATTGACGGATAAAAAGACCAACACAAGAGAGCTCTTTTGGTTAGGTATTTAGAGAGTAACTTGGTACTTTGTTTGCGAGCCGATAAGGGCTATATTCGGAGGTCTAGTTGTTTTTAATTGAGTCGGATCTGAGCTAATGGCTCACATTTAAAGTAAGAGAGATATTTCTGGTGTTAGTGATTCCGTGAGGGTTAGGTATTTTAAGTTTGTTAGTATAATTTCGTCTGTATTAAGTATTTCAAGTTTGTTAGTATAATTGCTTCTGTATTTAGAGTTATCAAAATTGTTGTTTTTAGGTTTAAGTTCAGTTCAGGTCAATAAATGTAGTTTTTATGTGAAATTTTGAAGAAATATGATGTGTTAGAATCTTTGTAAGGGGGTATTGTTGGATGTAAGAGTGTTGTAAGGTAAGTGTGTGGATTTTGGGGTCCTTAAAAAGATTGATATGTGGACATATAAGGACCAAGGAAGGGAGGGCCAAGTGTGGGAGCGAAAATCAAGCTCCCTTGTCAATGATGGTGTATGGTGTGTGTAATGATCGTTTTTTTTTGTGTGTGAAAATAATAGTGTCCTTTCAAATTTAGTGTTCGTCCCTCTGGGCTAAGGTTGGAGGGTTGGAACCACCCTAGGTGTGAGTCCGTCTGAGCTACCGGAAGCCACCTTAGCCCCCTCGTTGTGACTAGGGGGCACGTAACAGTATGGCGCCCAAACAAAATGAAAATGCCTCAGCGCCAAGAAAACCACGCGAGATTTCGCGCTGGCAGGGACGCCTAAACAACAAATGGCGGACGAATATGGCGGAGGCATAAAATATTTCAGTAATGTGCAATAACAACTAATGTGCAATATCAATAGACCATAGGGATCAATAGTTTATAAGGCGAATTACCGCAATTTTCAGCAATCTTGCTAATATTGCAGCTACTATAGTAATTTTTAATTTAATTTTTAAGTAATTGTGCAATATTAGTTATAGAATTATGAAAATTTTAGGGTATTCGTCCCAAATGTCCCAGGGTCAGTGCAATAACACTTGTTCGTTGAATGTGTAACAGTGATTGTATTGTTAATGACCAGTATATAAATGTTTTTCATGTGTTAACGTAAATTACATAGATGTTGGAATGTGTAAGACGGGGAAAGTGCAATATCTGTCGTCTTCTTATGTGTACGGTCTGTATTGTCAGAGTACTCGTCACCACGAGATCTTTTTCTCTATTTCTTTTAGAGAAAATGCCGCGGCACAAACCTAGCTAATAAGATATGTTCAAATTCGTGTTTTTATGTCCAGTCTTTCAATACACCATCCATGACAACCATATGGACACTTTTAGATGAGAGAAATCTCAACAAAGAAGGAAATGAAAAGTTAACCCACACAAGAAAATCCTACCAACACTCTGAAAACACATTCAGTAAACCCCCAAATGTTTTAATTGTGAAAAATAATCAATTGTCTTTGGCTTAAATTAATATAAGTGATTTTTATATTCCGTTCTGCAGTAGTATAATCTATGTTTTTTTTTGTTTTGGTTTATGTGTGTGTGACTTATCGCGATAAGATTGGCAATACTTAAAGTAATCACTTAAATTAACTGAATTTGGATGAACTAATGAGTGAGTTCACGGAAGGGAAAAGAAGAAGCAAAAGGAATCGTTTGTTAGCTTTTGATGTTAGTCGTATTTCGGTTCAATCCCAACCTAAGTTTCGAAGATATAAAAAAGGAGGTAGAATGCCACATCCGATGCAAGACATCGACCCGTCCATAGTAGATATGTCGAATAGTATTAATACGCCTAATCCGAGCACTAGCGCAGCTGCCAGAGCTTTTGCTAATATGGCACCACCTGACCCAAACGCGATGTTAAACTCAGCCGGAGATGCAGATATAATGATCAGGCATATGGTTAACGAAAGTGTGAATAACACTCAGCTTAATCTAAAGCAACTAGTTCATGAAAGCGTGAGTAAGGAGATGGAGAAGGTTTATGCTGCCATAGGTAAATTAAGTGAGGCCGTGACAAACATGTCTAGTGGACAGATTAATACGCCTAGAAATACAGAAAACCGAACTGAGACAACAGGTAGGGACTCAAACAGGCAATCCCAATCTCCACCACCAACCTATGGAGAGAATAGGGGGACAATGAATAATGTGATGCCCAGTATTATGAATGTTGGTGGACAGAGAGGAATAAAAGTGGAGAGATTCGGGTTACTGTTCACAGGAAATCCTAACAGTTTGCTTGTGGAGGATTTTATATATCGCTTGGAATATTTCCAACAACATTATAAGTTGCTCTGGGAGGATATATTAAATGAATTTCACATTTTAGTATCAGGACCTGCATACGAGTGGTTCTGGCTTCAGCAAAGAAGCAATAACGTTTCGAGTTGGCCATCCCTAAAACATGCGTTGATGGAAAGATTTAAAACTCGTCGTACATGTTTTGAGGAAATGAGAGATCTGCTCGAAAGGAAACAGATGCCTGGAGAAAGCATCGATGCTTTCTTCCACGACCTAAATTTAATGCGATCTAAGCTTGATCGTCCAGTTTCGGAATTCGAAATGATAGGTTTGGCCAAGAAAAACTTGAGAAAATCTCTTTCAAGCATAGTTTATTCAATGTCAGTTTCGTCCCTGGAACAACTTCGAGTGGAATGTCTAGAGATTGAGAGGACATTCTTCAAACGCGACCCAGTTCCAGGCATACCCATATCAAACAGGCCAATGAGAGTGAGTGCAGTTCAAGAACAAAGAGAGGAATATGAGATTCTTGAAGTGCCTGAGGAAGTCGAAGAAGTCGCCGCAATGAATGAAACGATTGTATGCTGGAACTGCCAGAATCCGGGTCACATTTTTAGGGACTGTCCGGCTGCCCAGCGCACACTATTTTGCTTCAAATGTGGCAAACAAAATACCATTAGTCCCAAATGTATCAATTGCCGATCGGGAAACAGCCGGAAGAACGTGGTTGCCGCGGGGAACCAACGTTCTCTGGAACAACCCGCAGCATCGATGCAAACAAAGAATTAGACAAACAAGATGAAGTCAGAATAGATTACCCTGCCATTCGACATTATTTATCGTTAGATGTTAGAAAAAAGAATTACGAAATCATAAGAAATAGAATTTTTGAAGATGAGCTAAGTCATGTTACTCCTGAAGCACAAAATATGGTAATAGACGCAAATAATGCATCTCCAGAAGAACAAAAGACAGTAAATGTACCGAATACGAATTCTTCTAAGAGTGAGAAAGTGATGAAAGCCAAGGAAAGAATAAATAAATTGAGAAAGAGACAAAAAGAGAACAAGAATTTGAGGAAATCGATTAGCGAAGCTGTAATGAAATTTAAAGCCAAACAAGACCAGAGACCATATGCCATGGTAAAGATAGGCAATAAAGAAATACGGGGTCTGTTGGACTCCGGTGCTTCGGTCAGTCTGTTAGGTAAAGGTTGTCGAGAGCTAGTAGAAGTGTTGGGACTAGATATAACGAGTTATTCCTCAACTATCCGAACAGCTTCGGGATATCCTCACCGAATTTTAGGGAAACTTGATATCAAGATTGAGTACAAACATAGAGAAGAGTTAATTTGCCTATATCTTTGTCCGGATCTGGAACAAGAATTATATTTGGGAGTCGACTTCTGGAGAGCCTTCGAATTGGCGCCAGAAATAATATCAATAGATGAAATAAGTACCGATTTGCAATATCAGATACATGGCCACTCCACTCAGGATAAGGCTAATGTTCATATTTTATCACACGCACAACAGAAGGAGTTAGATGAAGTGATACAAATATTTCCTACTTTTGAGAAAAATGGATTAGGTTGTACCAACTTAGAGAAACATGCCATAAAACTGGTGGAAGGTGCAACGCCAGTCAAGGACAAGCATTATCCTATATCTCCAGCGGTCCAAGAAATCGTCTACAAGGAAATCGATAACATGCTCGCCCTGAATGTGATCGAAGAGAGCGACGGACCTTGGAGCAATAGGACAACGGTGGTCAGGAAACCGGGGAAAAATAGGTTTTGCCTTGATGCAAGAAAACTGAATGCCTTGACAGTGAAGGATGCATACCCACTGCAGAACATTGATGGAATTCTCAGTAGGATAGACCAAACGCATTACATAAGCAGCGTCGACCTCAAATATGCGTTCTGGCAAATAGAATTAGAGGAAGAAGCCAAACCATATACAGCCTTTACTGTGCCGGGTCGACCGCTGTACCAGTTTAGGGTAATGCCGTTTGGTCTATGTAATGCGGCGCAGAGATTATGTAGACTTATGGACAAAGTCATACCAGCTAGACTTAAGTCCAACTTATTTATTTACTTGGATGATCTTCTCATAATTGCCGATGAATTTCACACCCATATAAAGATATTAAGAGAAGTTGCCGAGTGCTTAAAAAGGGCAAATTTAACAATTGGATTGAAGAAATCCTTATTTTGTTTTCGCGAACTTAAATATTTAGGTTTTATCATTGGAAATGGGATTTTGAAAACTGATCCTGAGAAGGTGAGCGCGATCCAAAAGATCAGTTTACCTAAATCCCCAAGGGAGGTAAGAAGCTTCTTGGGAACCGCGGGCTGGTACCGTAGGTTCATCCAAGACTTCGCCTCAATATCAGCACCACTTACTGATACCCTCAAAAAGGGGCAGAAATTTGTGATGACATCGAAGGCTATAGATGCGTTCCAACAACTAAAGCAAGCTCTGACATCGGCTCCAGTACTACGTCACCCGGATTTCAGAAACGAATTCTATATCCAATGCGATGCGTCCGAATTTGGGATAGGAGCTGTGCTTTTTCAAAAGAACGACAAGGGCGATGAAAATCCCATTGCGTTCTATTCCCAGAAACTAAATGCTTGCCAAAGGAACTATTCGGTGACGGAAAAAGAATGTTTGGCAGCTGTTTTAGCTGTGAAGCGATTCCGGCCGTACGTGGAACTGATGAAGTTCACAATCATCACAGACCATGCTAGTTTGAAATGGCTGATGTCATTAAAAGACCTAAGTGGCAGATTAGCCAGATGGTCTCTTCAACTCCAGACTTATGATTTTAAAATCGAGCATCGCAAGGGTTCAGAAAACGTGGTTGCTGACACATTATCCAGGATGCCCATAGAAGGAGAAATTGAAGTCGAGGAATTGAATCAGGAAGAAATATTAGATTTCGAAACGAATGCTTTTGAGAGCGAAGAATATTCGGAAATCAGAGAAAATATATTAAGAAATAAAGAAAAGTTGCCTGACCTCAAAGTGGAGGGAGAGAGAATTTATATCAGAATTAAAACCTATGATGAAGATCTGATGGAATTCGAGTGGAAATTGTGGATTCCTCAGGATATAACGTATGTGCTAATAGAGAAAGCGCATAACGAATTGACAGCGGCGCATGGCGGTATAGCCAAAACACTAAGTCGATTAAGAACTTATTATTACTGGCCTAAGATGACGACGCAAGTCAAACAGTATATTCAGAATTGTCAGGTATGCAAGGAAGCAAAATCCACAAACCAGATTTTACATCCAACAATTGGAAACGAGGTGGTGACCGAAAGACCGTTCCAAAAGCTATATATAGATTTCCTCGGCAAGTACCCTCGGTCCAAGAAAGGAAACGCCTATATTTTTATAGTTATGGACCATTTTACTAAATTTACTTTCCTACACGCGATGAAGGAGGCTACGACCCAAAATGTTATCAAATTTTTAGTTAACCAAATATTCCATACCTTCGGTGTGCCGGAAATAATTCATAGTGATAATGGAAAACAATTCACCTCTAAGGCATTTGAGCAAATGATAGACAGTTACAAAATTAATCACATTACCACTGCCTATTATTCACCACAGTCAAATGCCTCAGAGAGGGTAAACCAATCGGTGCTAGCAGCAATTAGGACTTATATTGAAAAAGATCATCGAGACTGGGATCTATACCTCTCTGAGATCGAATGTGCCTTAAGGACTTCAGTGCATTCTGCGACCGGAGTTAACCCATTTTTTGCACTTTTCGGGTTCAATATGTACACCAGTGGCGTTGACTATAAATTGGCCAAAAGGCTGAGATCTTTGACTGATCACCAAATAATTGATCTGAAGAAAAGCGATCGTTTAGAACTAATGCGAGAGAGAATCAAGGCCAATATGCATCAGGCCTATCAGACCAGTGCCAAAAGGTATAACGAAAGAGCTCGAGTGGCAAGATTTATGCCTGGCCAAGAAGTTTACCGTCGAAATCACGTTTTGTCAGACTTCAAGAACAACATAAATGCAAAATTTTGTAAGAAATTTTTAAAATGCCGGATTGTCCGGCCTATTGGCAACAATATGTATGAGTTGGAAACTCTTCAAGGCAAGCCATTAGGCCATCATCATGCTAAGGATATTAAGGTATGAAACAAAGTGCAATGAAACTGTGATACGAACAAACGAGTGCAATATAGGATAAGTTTATGTAGTGTACCGCTTCCTACATGTTACATTATCCGTGTTCTCGTCTATATGTGTCAAAAGCGATAGCGAATGAGTGCAATATAGGATAAGTTTATGTGGTGAATCTGTCCCCGTATATAACAATATCCTTGTCCTCGTGAATTTAGTCAAATCAGTAACAATGCATATATAAATCATACAAAGTGACTCAATTGAAAGCCGCGGTGGTTGATCCAGTTGCACATGGAACCTTGAAATATTAAAACCATGAGTGGGGATCCCGTGATAGCAGCGAATGTTGCTATGAACCGCATGCTGGGGTGCGTTAGTCCACTGGCAAAATAATCATAATCAACCGTGCGGTGAATTGAGTCAACTGTGAATGACTAGAATACAACATTGAAGGCAGTTTGGCCTAAAGTAAAATATGAACCTGACTATATATATGCCCGGCTAAGGAGATTTCAGGGTGTGGGAGTTCCCCACGTTGTGTATATATATAACAAAAAAAAAAAAAACGATTCATTCCAGTGGAAAGAAATCTGGAATATATTCGAAAGATAGAGAGACTAGCCTTTGTTTTATTTCCGGGGAGCGGCCAGCATTCCAAGCCGAAATATAATAAAAACCAGAAATATTGTTTCAGTAAAACCTCAATAACAAATGCTGGCGACTCTATGCTCTCCAGAGTTATATAGAATCTTGTATGCCCTTATAAGCAAAAGAATATCAGAGATGGTAGTTATCACGTAGTATCATTATTAAATGTCAATGCGAGTAATCCGAAAAGCGTAGAAGAATTAGACGAGAAAAATAATCATAGGAAATACAATCATAAATATTGATATAACCCTTTTATTCATCATGCAAAATGGTCAGTTTTGTAAAATGAACCAAGTTTCGACCCAAAATGAACGAGAAGTGAAGTTTCTTACTGGAGGAAAGTAAACATAGTAGGTTTTATTTTTCATCTAGGACGAAGGCTTAACAAGAAATGATAGGGGTGGGAGCAAAATTTTAACAACATATGGTCGGTGTAAATATCTGTACATTCACCGGTGTCCGACCGAAGGCGGATTTTAAGGCCGTAGCCGAAGGTTTTGATATTTGTTAAAGAATTACCTAAAAACAAAAAAAGGGATAATTTTTCTGTATCAATACATGGTATACTTTATATTCGAATACAGCTGTCTAGCAACAATGAACCCTTTCCTCACCCACTGGCAACACTAGTTGTTGATGCCGACAAGTCCTTTTCTGCCACCATGTCCAAATGTTTGGAACTTCTCGAGTAACAGTATATATAAAAAAAAAAAAAAAATATTAATGTTTCTGTGACGGAATGGTACTTAATACATGCTCAAGACTGCTTTCACTAGTTCGAGAGCTTTTACGTGAGTAATTGAGTCATGTTTTTTCTATGTTGATTTTTATGTCGTTTCCCAAATTATTTTTTTTGTAGTTTTGTTCACGTCCGTTCATCTTGCTGCTCTTATGATAATTTCCATACTATAATTGTCTTAAAAAGTTCAAATAATTATATTGGCCGAACGTTCGGTAGGATTGAAGATCGACGCGCTGATTTGTTCTAAATTGATAAAACGAAGTTTTTTTCACTTTATTAACTTAAAGATGACCAACATGTCATGAGAATCTAATATTGAATAGCTTTTGGGATCCCATCCCAAATTGTTTTTTTTAGTGTATTCGATCTGGTTAACTGTTTCATAGTTTGTTGATTACAATCGAGTTCGAGATCATGGTTTTTGTTTTCAATTTATTTTTCGAAAGTATTTTTTGATTCCCATAGAGACATCATGAATAATATAATTGTGTTGATATAATGTATAATTTAAAAGATAAAAGTGAGACAGCACAAAAACGTTTTAAAATGTTCTTCAAAACAAGAAAAGAGGAAAACGGGGATGTGGCAACAATATATTTTTATTACAAATACAGTTGAAAAGAAAAGGTAGAATCGTCCATAGAATCATAAGGGTCGAATAGTCTGTCTCCCCGTTCAATAAACCCTTCCAAAAAAAAAAAAAAAAAAAAATCCAAAAGAAAACCTTAAATTATTTAAAAATGTTAGCCAGACCTTAGTAGGTGGCTAGGCAGATATTGGTTTCATTTTCTCTGTCACTTTCTTAGGAAGACAGGCAGTTAGGGTTTCAAAAAAGAAGTATAAACTATTCGGAATACAAAACATACAGACAATTGCCGTAAAGGTTAACATACCGTCCTGGAAATTGGAATTTCGTCGCGTTCAATATTACTTTAAGACAGCGGCCCCATATCGAGTAACAATCTTGTGGTTCCGGATAACATAACACACAAAGGGGAATACGTTTATAACGAGAAATAGTTACAACAAATTTTCGGATGCAGCGAAGAAATACTCAGATTCCAATGATATTTGTCTTCAAATTTCAATAAAAAAAAAAAAGCCTAAATGTATTTCGAACGTCGGTTATGTTGAACTGTCCCTTTGACGAATGATATTTTTCGTACCACAGACGATTTTTTTTTTGGTTGCACTATTTCTCACGTAACCGTACGATTATATGTTTATATTCTAGAAGAACGAACCAGGTCAAAGAGAAAAAGTAGAGT
Organism: Eudasyphora cyanicolor; assembly: GCA_963930755.1. Lineage (NCBI taxonomy): Eukaryota > Metazoa > Arthropoda > Insecta > Diptera > Muscidae > Eudasyphora > Eudasyphora cyanicolor. Next base: position 22,257,322 of record OZ005735.1, on the reverse strand, counting down.
TCCTCCATCACATTCAGATTGCTATCAATGTCTGTGGAATATTCGGAAATAAAAGGTAAACAATTCGTATAAACAGACATTCGGTGTATTGTCTTTGCAACCGAGATCTACTTTAAAATTATTAACATAGGGAACTAGATGATCTGCCAAAATAAACACTTACGTCTTATCGGAAATTACCTTAATTTGCCAATATCGGACATGATCAAGGTGTGGGATAAAGTCAAATCACTAGACCAACAACGCACATCGGTCTTTCTTCCAATTGTGTATGAAAGCACGAAGTTTTGTTGCGTGTTGATCTTCGAAAACGCCACTTTCTATAATCCGTATGTCCGTCTGTTCATCATGTCTGTCCTTTTGCCCATCCGTCTGTCCGTTGCACACAAAAACAAACAAAAAAATCAAAACAAACGAATTTTAACTTGCATTTTGTGTATTACCATTTGGTAGTTTTCTATGTTGTCCTCTCACGAGGAAAACTTATTTATTCGAACACTACACTTTGTGTTGTTAGTTGTATTTACGAGGACGTCACAACAGGATACATTACCTCTGGCGTATGCCTCGGCTGGTACACAATTATATGGCACATCCGCTGCTGTCGCCCTGTGACACTGTTGCTATTGATGCACTGCTGCATGTTGCTGTGGTGATGGGTTACACTGCTGCATGTTGCTGTGGCACGACTACATGTTGCGATATCACGTCTACATGGTACGGCTGCGGTTTGCTACGGTTACCGGACTGCTGTTACAGTGCTGCAGGTTGTAGTGGCACGGCAACATGTTGCTGTTACACTGCTACGGGTTGCAATTGCGGCACTACTGGGTACGGCTGCTCTGTTGCGGATGTGCACTGCTGCGGCGAATCGGTGGAACAAGTGGGGGGTAGCACCAAAAAAGGAACCTGTCCATGTCCGTGGTATCGTTGGGGTCAAGCTTTGATACATCCCAATTGATCTGGATGAGGAAAGAGGAAGAAAGGTTCAGTAAGGGAACAAGGTTATGTTTGTATTACCCACTTACCTTGAGGTATGATTTTTCTGCAGCACCATGGGCGACTTTTTGCTGGTCGGGTTAACGCCCGAGGATCCATCCCCCATAGATTATGGTTTGATTGTGGTTACATCCGACCAAAATGCCCTAGATGTGATGGATGCTGGCTGATATTTATTCTTTTAAAAAAGGTTGCTTCAACCACAACGAAAATATTGAAAGGAAATGGCATGTGGCCGATGATAAGCTCCAGGCCATAACAATTTGAATTTAACGACGTTGCTTGCGAATGCGGGCGGCGACAAACGCCTAGACGCTCACGACACCCAAGTGCGCGTCGCGATACGCGCGTACCGTCGAAAAGTAAGGGAGGTTGACACCTAGTACAACAACACTGAAAAAAAAAGATGGATGAAGTTACAGCAAATTGTTGGTAGGGAAAATGCAATAAATGAAGATAAATAACAACAGAATTTGAGAGGGAAAAGTCGGAAAATTGAGGGAAAAATGAGTTTGGGTCAGGTGACAACATATAAAAGGCAGAGCGGAGGGAAAGATTTTCATTTGCGGACAAGTCTCGGACAAAGTTGAGTTTTTAAACTAATTCCAAAAAGAAAAAAAGTGTAATTTGGTACATAAGCAACAAGTTTAGTTTTCTCTGTTGCAATTTATTAACGAACCAACTTATGATAAATTAATTGAATTAAAATAATTAACAAACAATTCTCGCGGTTATTTTGTGTTTCTGGTGTGCCAATAAAATATACACCGAAGACCCGGCGAGTGATACATTTGTTACTGGCCTCCAGGAATTCTGCCACACGGAGGCCAGTCCTTTCTTTGTTATTTGCGGCACCAAATTGCCGTCTTGGTGACCTGTTGGTGCTCTGAAGTTAGAGGGGAACATACCAAATAGTCGGCCCTGTATCAACCACCCAGCAAGCTCAAGATTTAAGCCTTTTCCGCCTGGTCGACAAGCTGAAACATACATATAAAGGAAGAGTACATTATTAAACCGAAGGAGACCCAAGGTAACAAAAGTCAGTTTTACTTACCGAGGAAACGAGAGGTCCCATTTTCCACGTCCGAGAGTCCATTGATATCCCGTCCGAGCTTCAGTTGATGAAACGATATCGGCAAACTGCTCATGCAATAAGATAAATAATCTCATTAGAAATATTCGAAACAACGATTGAATTCAAACAAATACAAACAAGAAAACTAGCTAAACGAGATTATTAGATTATAGTTTTTTTTTGTGTGTGACGTTTTGTGTTGTTTTAAGTGTTAATCTTAAGGTTTTTTTTTTATTTTATAGGAATTGGTAATTGTAAGGATTATTAATACCAGGTTTTGAGTTTGAGCGTCCAGTGAGCGTAGGATTCGTAGAAAGCGACCTAGACCGAGAGATTAGAATTTTGAGTCAAGAAATCTGTAAATTGACGGATAAAAAGACCAACACAAGAGAGCTCTTTTGGTTAGGTATTTAGAGAGTAACTTGGTACTTTGTTTGCGAGCCGATAAGGGCTATATTCGGAGGTCTAGTTGTTTTTAATTGAGTCGGATCTGAGCTAATGGCTCACATTTAAAGTAAGAGAGATATTTCTGGTGTTAGTGATTCCGTGAGGGTTAGGTATTTTAAGTTTGTTAGTATAATTTCGTCTGTATTAAGTATTTCAAGTTTGTTAGTATAATTGCTTCTGTATTTAGAGTTATCAAAATTGTTGTTTTTAGGTTTAAGTTCAGTTCAGGTCAATAAATGTAGTTTTTATGTGAAATTTTGAAGAAATATGATGTGTTAGAATCTTTGTAAGGGGGTATTGTTGGATGTAAGAGTGTTGTAAGGTAAGTGTGTGGATTTTGGGGTCCTTAAAAAGATTGATATGTGGACATATAAGGACCAAGGAAGGGAGGGCCAAGTGTGGGAGCGAAAATCAAGCTCCCTTGTCAATGATGGTGTATGGTGTGTGTAATGATCGTTTTTTTTTGTGTGTGAAAATAATAGTGTCCTTTCAAATTTAGTGTTCGTCCCTCTGGGCTAAGGTTGGAGGGTTGGAACCACCCTAGGTGTGAGTCCGTCTGAGCTACCGGAAGCCACCTTAGCCCCCTCGTTGTGACTAGGGGGCACGTAACATATATTAAAATAAGTACACTTTATCTCCTTATCATAGATAAAGTGTAAATGTAATCTCCTATCATACCGTATCATATGTAAAATATATAAATGTTACTTCATGATAACTTATCAAAGATTAATAGGACTTTTTAGTACATTATCTTTGAATGATACATTATCACAGATAAACATTACTATGTGTGTACTTTCTGTACTAATCATAAGGTGTAATTTTAAGTATATTTTTTAGATAGTGAATACTTTTTCGTACCTTAAATAACATATGTACATTTTAGAACCGTATAATATATATGGAGGGAACTTTTTAGTACCTTATTACTGAAAAAGTACTTTATACATATCTCCTAGTCATAGGTATATGGTATCTTTTAGTGCCCTTTCCTCGAGAAGAGTACAGTTAGTGTCCTATCATAGACATAAGGGTACGTTTTAGTAGATTTTATAGATAAACTGTATGGTACTAAACAGTATCATATATATGAACGTATAGTACTTTTAGTACCTTATCAAATATAAAGGTAACTTTTATTTTTAGTACCGTACCATATACAAAGCAAACTTTTTACCACATTATCGAAAATAATGGTTACTTATTAGTACCTGAATTGAATAAATAAATTTTGGTGGTACCTTACCTTGGATAACAGTCTTTTTAGTACTTTTTAGTACAGTATAATAGATAGATCATACTTTTTGTGTATTTTCGTATATAAAAAGGACGTACCTTATCATAGAAAAAATGAACTTTTTAGTATATATATTATCATAAAAAAGAGTACTGTTTTGTACTTTGTCAAATATATAGATAATTTTTGGAGCCTATCAAAGATTAACGTACTTTATAGCACCTAACTATAGTTAAAGTTTAATTTTTGGTACCTCGTGTAAGATATACTTTTTAGTAAAGGATTTTTCAACAGGGACGCTACAAAAGTAGACCGACAGGGACAGCAAACGACGCCATATTTTTTTGCCGCTCTATTGACACTTCTCTTCAGTAAGGTTTGCCATTTCATGATGGAAAGATATGCGAGCCAACAACGAGTCGAAATTATTAAAATTTACTACCGAAGTTCGGAGTCAGTGGTCTCAACGTCAAGAGCGCGAAAAATCGAAAAATCATCTTCAGCGATGAGGCTCATTTCTGGCTGAATGGCTTCGTCAATAAACAAAATATGCGTTATTGGTCAGACAGCAATCCACACGTACTCCATGAGTCATCATTGCATCCCGAAAAAATTACGGTTTGGTGCGGTTTATGGGCCGGCGTCGTCATTGGGCCGTACTTCTTCCGTGATGATCAAGACCGGCACGTTACTTTGAATGGGAATCGCTACCGTTCAATGATAACCGAATATTTTTGGCCCCAATTGGATGATATGGACTTGGAGGACATGTGGTTCCAACAGGACGTCGCCACAAGTCACACAGCGAATGCCACAATCAATTTATTGGAAACCAAGTTTGGAGAACGTGTTATCTCACGAAATGGTCCATTCGATTGGCCGCCTCGGTCGTCCGATTTGACGCCGTTAGACTATTTCCTGTGGGGCTACGTCAAGTTTATGGTCTATGCCAACAAGCCAGCGACGATTGATGAACTTCGAACGAATATCGAACGTGAAATTGCAGCAGTATCGGCCGATTTATGCTTGAAAACCGTCGAAAATTGGGTTCAGCGTCTGGACTTCTGCAAGCGTGCCCGTGGTGGCCATGCAAAAGAAATCGAGTTCCATACATAATGGCATCGATCGTACTTTCACAGGAATAAAGAATTTCATTGAAATCCAAAACCGTTTTTGTTTTATTTAAAAAAACTTTTGTAGCGCTCTTATTGACGGACCCGATACATTATAATATTTAAAATTTGTAGAAAATAAAAAACATATTTCTATTTATATAAAAATGCATTTTTTTAGAACTGATTTTTTTTTATAGAAATAAATTTTTCTTATATTTCTATTTATATACAATGTATTTTTATTTATTTAAAATGTATTTTTATATATTTTTAATTTGGTTATTTATTGAAAACTTTTTATTTAAAAAAAATTGAATTATTTTATGTTAAAGAAAATATCTTTTTATATATATATTTGAATATATTTCTCAGAATATTTTATTTTTAAGAAAAATTCTCAGGATTTAGAAAATTTTGGATATTTCTTAGCCATTTTAAATTTTGGAGAATTTCTTAAAAATGTTTCATTTATACAAAAATCCTCGGATCCTTTTAGAAATTTTTTTAATTTTATTTATAGAATTTATTTTTTAGAAATTTTGTATTTATAGAAAATTTCTTAGAAATTTTTTATTTATAGAAAATTTCTTAGAAATTTTTTATTTATAGAAAATTTCTTAGAAATTTTTTATTTATAGAAAATTTCTTAGAAATTTTTTATTTATAGAAAATTTCTTAGAAATTTTTTATTTATAGAAAATTTCTTAGAAATTTTTTATTTATAGAAAATTTCTTAGAAATTTTTTATTTATAGAAAATTTCTCAGAAATTTTGTATTTATTGAAAATTTCTTACAAATTTTGTATCTATATGAACTGTCTTAGAAATTTTGTATTTATAGGAACTGTCTTAGAAATTTTGTATTTATAGAAAATTTCTTAGAAATTGTGTATCTATAGGAACTGTCTTAGAAATTTTGTATTTATAGGAACTGTCTTAGGAATTTTGTATTTATAGAAAATGTCTTAGAAATTTTGTATTTATAGAAAATTTCTTAGAAATTTTGTATTTATAGAAAATTTCTTAGTAATTTTGTATTTATAGAAAATTTCTTAGAAATTTTGTATCTATATGAACTGTCTTAGAAATTTTGTATTTATAGGAACTGTCTTAGAAATTTTGTATTTATAGAAAATTTCTTAGAAATTTTTTATTTATAGAAAATTTCTCAGAAATTTGGTATTTATTGAAAATTTCTTAGAAATTTTGTATTTATTGAAAATTTCTTACAAATTTTGTATCTATATGAACTGTCTTAGAAATTTTGTATTTATAGGAACTGTCTTAGAAATTTTGTATTTATAGACAATTTCTTAGATATTTTTTATTTATAGAAAATTTCTTAGAAATTTTGTATTTATAGAAAATTTCTTAGAAATTTTGTATTTGTAAAAAATTTCTTAGAAATTTTGTATATATAGGAACTGTCTCGGAATTTTGTATTTAAAGGAACTGTCTTAGAAATTTTGTATTTATAGACAATTTCTTAGATATTTTTTATTTATAGAAAATTTCTTAGAAATTTTGTATTTATAGAAAATTTCTTAGAAATTTTGTATTTATAGAAAATTTCTTAGAAATTTTGTATTTATAGAAAATTTCTAAGAAATTTTTTGTTTATAGAAAATTTCTTAGAAATTTTTTATTTATAGAAAATTTCTTAGAAATTTTGTATTTATAGGAACTGTCTTAAAAATTTTGTATTTATAGAAAATTTCTTAGAAATTGTGTATCTATAGGAACTGTCTTAGAAATTTTGTATTTATAGGAACTGTCTTAGGAATTTTGTATTTATAGAAAATGTCTTAGAAATTTTGTATTTATAGAAAATTTCTTAGAAATTTTGTATTTATAGAAAATTTCTTAGTAATTTTGTATTTATAGAAAATTTCTTAGAAATTTTGTATCTATATGAACTGTCTTAGAAATTTTGTATTTATAGGAACTGTCTTAGAAATTTTGTATTTATAGAAAATTTCTTAGAAATTTTGTATTTGTAGAAAATTTCTTAGAAATTTTGTATCTATAGGAACTGTCTCAGAAATTTTGTATTTAAAGGAACTGTCTTAGAAATTTTGTATTTATAGACAATTTCTTAGATATTTTTTATTTATAGAAAATTTCTTAGAAATTTTGTATTTATAGAAAATTTCTTAGAAATTTTGTATTTATAGAAAATTTCTTAGAAATTTTGTATTTATAGAAAATTTCTTAGAAATTTTGTATTTATAGAAAATTTCTTAGAAATTTTGTATTTATAGAAAATTTCTTAGAAATTTTGTATTTATAGAAATACAAAATTTCTAAGAAATTTTTTGTTTATAGAAAATTTCTTAGAAATTTTTTATTTATAGAAAATTTCTTAGAAATTTTTTATTTATAGAAAATTTCTTAGAAATTTTTTATTTGTAGAAAATTTCTTAGAAATTTTTTATTTATAGAAAATTTCTTAGAAATTTTGTATTTATTGAAAATTTCTTACAAATTTTGTATCTATATGAACTGTCTTAGAAATTTTGTATTTATAGGAACTGTCTTAGAAATTTTGTATTTATAGAAAATGTCTTAGAAATTTTGTATTTATAGAAAATTTTTAGAAATTTTGTATTTATAGAAAATTTCTTAGAAATTTTGTATTTATCGAAAATTTCTTAGAAATTTTGTATTTATAGAAAATTTCTTAGAAATTTTGTATTTATAGAAAATTTTTAGAAATTTTGTATTTATAGAAAATTTCTTAGAAATTTTGTATTTATCGAAAATTTCTTAGAAATTTTGTATTTATAGAAAATTTCTTAGAAATTTTGTATTTATAGAAAATTTCTTAGAAATTTTGTATTTATAGAAAATTTCTTAGAAATTTTGTATTTATAGAAAATTTCTTAGAAATTTTGTATTTATAGAAAATTTCTTAGAAATTTTGTATTTATAGAAAATTTCTTAGAAATTTTGTATTTATAGAAAATTTCGTAGAAATGTTGTATTTATAGAAAATTTCGTAGAAATTTTGTATTTATAGAAAATTTCTTAGAAATTTTGTATTTATAGAAAATTTCTTAGAAATTTTGTATTTATAGAAAATTTCTTAGAAATTTTGTATTTATAGAAATTTTCTTAGAAATTTTGTATTTATAGTAACTGTCTTAGAAATTTTGTTTTATAGAAAATTTCTTAGAAATTTTATATTTATAGGAAATTTATTAGAAATTTTGCATTTATAGGAAATTTCTTAGAAATTTTGTATTTATAGAAAATTTCTTAAAAATTTTTGTATTTATAGAAAATTTCTTGGAAATTTTATATTTATAGAAAATTGTTGAGAAATGTTGAACTCATGTAAAAAATTGTTATTTATCGAAATTTCTTAGATACTTGTTTATTTAAAGGAAATTTCTTAGATTTTTAAATTATAGAAAATTTATGTTCTTTAATCTACAATTGATCCTTAGAGGAATTTGTATTTAAATAAATCTATGAGTGATTCTCTAAAAATACTCTCTTCTTTCAGGCTACAAAGTATCGGATACAATGCGCAAGGGCATCCTCGAGGTTGAACTCTATCAGGGCTACGAAGATGAACTTATGCTCGGTTGTTTGGCCGCCCTGTCGAGCAGTGCCATATGGCTGTTGGTGGCGACATTCCTTAAATTGCCGATCTCCGGCACCCATAGCATTGTGGGCTCAACTATTGGCTTCTCTCTGGTTGCCAGGGGTACCCAGGGTTTGAAATGGTCAACCATGGGTACTATAGTTGGTTCGTGGTTTATCTCGCCGGTCCTAAGTGGTTTGGTCAGTATATTGCTCTTTCTGGCCATCAGAAAATTCATTTTGAGAGCCACTGAACCGCTTAAGGCCGGTTTCCGTTCTTTGCCCATATTCTATGGCGTCACATTCTTTATAAATGTGATTAGTGTTATGTTGGATGGACCAAAGTGTAAGTGGACGGAAATATATGAAAATTATATATAATTTACTGAATTATTTCTTTATCCCTCTGCTTAGTGCTTTATATGGATAACATACCCACCTGGTTGGCTGTGACCGTTAGCGTAGCATTGGGTCTGTTGGTGGCCATTTTGACTCAGTTGGTTTTGGTGCCTATGCAGAAGCGAAAAATCGCAAAACAATTAAGAGCCAAAAATCCTGTCAAATTTCAATTTGATGATTCTGTGGGTAAGCATTTCTCTTTCTAATTATCCAAAAATATATATTAAAGGAGATTTTGATATTAATCCTATTGTATTCCCATCTTCCAGAATCCTCACCGTCCGGTAGCCCTAAGAAAAATCGTCGTCCTCTCAGTTTGGTGAGCGATGGCAAACAACTGCCTGCAATTGCCGAAATTACCGAGCTGGTCTCGTTGACAGACAATTCGCCAAAAACCTTTAAGCTTGCTCCTTTCAATTTGAATGGTTCGAAACCGAATGGCACCACTCCCGATGGCTATAAAATCAATCCGGAAATTATTAAAAAAGCCGAAGATCTTTTGGGCAAGGCCAGTTTGGATAACACCGATTTGACCATTACCAGTTTGAATTTTATCGATGAACATGGAAATGGTCATGGCAATGGTTTAAACGGGCTCCAGAAACCTATAACAAATAATGAGGCATTAAATTCGTTGGAAGCTTGCTTCAAGCAGCCCCAGCAGGATGTCCAGCAGAGCCCTCCGCCGCTATCGCCCCACCAGCCGCCAACGCAAGCGCTTCCAAATATTACCGCCAGTCTCGCTGCCACAGCGAATAATAACATCAGCGTTAAAGAAAATACTGCCCGGGATGAATGTGATAAAATGATGGGTGAGCCCGCCAAGAATTTAAAGGTCGTAGAAAGTGGTACCAGTTTGGAAATGATGATCTCCTCGACCCTCTCACCCAACTCCAGTAAAGTTCCTTTAATTGAAAGCAAAGAGGCCATTAATGAGTATAAGAGCCAAGAGACAGAGCACAGCGGTGAGGAGACCGAAGAGATTTCCATGTTATTTTCGTTTTTACAAATCCTAACGGCAACATTCGGTAGTTTTGCTCATGGTGGCAACGATGTCAGGTGAGTTAGATACAATAAATCTCTCAGAAGCATTTATTTATATTTCTGTTTTCCGTCCCTTTCACAGTAATGCCATTGGTCCTTTGATTGCTTTGTATATGATTTATCGTGAAGGTTCTGTGATGCAAAAAGCCGAAAGTCCCATATATATTTTGATATATGGTGGCATTGGCATCTCGATCGGTCTGTGGCTTTGGGGTCGTCGTGTTATTGAAACCATTGGCAATGATTTAACCAAAATTACCTCATCAACGTAAGTACCAAACAAGTAAGAAAGTTCAGTCGGGTAAACCGACTTATGAATCCCCTCACCTTGAGTCCCAAACAAATATTAGTGATTATATTTTTTTTTGTTTTAATAAAATTATTATCAATTTAAATTGCATTTAATAACTTTAATGTATGTACTGGTATTAAAGTTATAAGCCGTCAACTTTTGGTATAAAATGGTCCATTTGTGTGGGAGGTGCCAAAAGGGGCGTGTCAATTACGGCCACTCTTCTCTTGACCATACACGCAAAGAAAGGAATTCGTTCTGCGAAGCGAAATTTTAGACAACTACAGTTTTCGTTTGCAGAAACTGAAATTTCGTTTGTTGTGACAGAAACTAATTTTGTGTAAACAATTGTTTGTTCTGACCAAAAGAAACTTCAGTCACCGTAAACGAGAATTGTAGTTGTCTAATATTTCGTTTCACAGAAACGAATTTTTTCTTTGCGTGTAGTTACTATAAAAGCATTGCACTGTACGAAATTTCAAGTATTTGTATGCACTGGTATTAAAGTTAAAAGCTGTTAACTTTTGGTACAAAAATGTCCATTTGTGTGAGAGGTACCAAAAGGGGGTGCCAATATGCCCATCTTTCTCTGGACTCTTGGTACTATAAAAGTATTACACTGTATACAATTAAGTCTTTGTATGCACTGGTAATAAAGTTATAAGCTATTAACTTTTGGTACAAAAATGTCCATTTGTGTGGGAGGTGCCAAAAGGGGCCTGGCAATTTCGCCCATTTTTCTCGAGGTGATAGTGACTAATGAACTTATACTATATGTAGAATTTCAGAGGATTCAAATAAGTAATATATAAGTAATTAAATAATCAATATTTCACTAAATGTTAACCCTTTATGGGGGAGGTAATAGAAAGTGTGGACCAATATGGCTCATCTTCGAACTTAGCCGGAGATAGAAGAAAATATTACCACATACCAAATTTGAAGTCAATCGGTTATTCCTTTCGAGAGTTATCGTGCGCACCAGCCAGCAAGCAGACAGACAGACGGACGGACATTGCTCATTCGACATAAAATTACCCAAAACGGATATCCGCCGCACATACTTAGGGCCTTTGGTCACTCCTTCGATGTGTTACATTTTGGCTCGTAGCAACTGATATATACCCTCCTCTCTAAGGTGAGGGGATAAAAATATTATGATATTTCCTACAAATAATAAAATCTTTAAAAAGTTTTCGATAATTAAAAATTCTAAGAAATGTTCTACAATTACAAAATTTCTAAGAAATGTTCTACAATTACAAAATTTCTAAGAAATTTTCTATAAATACAAAATTTCTAAGAAATTTTCTATAAATACAAAATTTCTAAGAAATTTTCTATAAATATAAAATTTCTAAGAAATTTTCTATAAATATAAAATTTCTATAAATATAAAATTTCTAAGAAATTTTCTATAAATCCAAAATTTCTAAGTAATTATCTATAAATACAAAATTTCTAAAAAATTATCTATAAATACAAAATTTCTAAAAAATTTTCTATCAATACAAAATTTCTAAGAAATTTTCTATAAATAAAAAAATTTCTGAAAAATTTTCTATAAATAAAAAAATTTCTGAGAAATTTTCTATAAATAAAAAAAATTTCTGAGAAATTTTCTATAAATAAAATATTTCTGAGAAATCTTCTATAAATAAAAAAAATTTCTGAGAATTTTTCTATAAATAAAAATTTCTGAAAAATTTTCTATAAATAAAAAATTTCTGAGAAATTTTCTATAAATGAAAAATTTCTGAGAAATTTTCTATAAATAAAAAATTTCTGAGAAATTTTCTATAAATAAAAAAATTTCTGAGAAATTTTCTATAAATAAAAAAATTTCTGAGAAATTTTCTATAAATAAAAAAATTTCTGAGATAATTTCTATAAATAAAAAATTTCTGAGAAATTTTCTATAAATAAATACAAAATTTCTAAGCATTTCCTGTAACTAAGAAATTTTCTATAAATAAAAAACTTTTAAGAAATTTTCTATAAATAAACAATTTTTAAATTTCTTAGAAATTTTTTATTTATAGAAATTTATTATTTATAAATTCTAAGAAATTTTCTATAAATACTAAATTTCTATAAATACAAAATTTCTATAAATACTAAATTTCTAAGCATTTACTGTAAATAAGAAATTTTCTATAAATAAAATTTTTTTGACATTTTCTATAAATAAAAAATTTTTAAATTTCTTAGAATTTTTTTATTTATAGAAATTTTTTTAGAAATTTTGTATTTATAGAAAATTTCTTAGAATTTATAAATAAAAAATTTCTGAAAATCTTTCTATAAAAAAAAATTTTCTGAGAAATTTTCTATAAATTAAAATTTTCTAAAAATAAAAAATTTCTTAGAAATTTTGTACTTATAGAAAATTTCTTAGAATTTATAAATAATAAATTCCTATAAACAAAAAATTTCTGAGAAATTTTCTATAAATAAAAAATTTCTGAGAAATTTTCTATAAATAAAAAATTTCTGAGAAATTTTCTATAAATACAAAATTTCTGAGCAAATTTCTATAAATACAAAATTTCTGAGCAAATTTCTATAAATAAAAAATTTCTGAGAAATTTTCTATAAATAAAAAATTTCTGAGAAATTTTCTATAAATAAATACAAAATTTCTAAGCATTTCCTGTAAATAAGAAATTTTCTATAAATAAAAAACTTTTAAGAAATTTTCTATAAATAAACAATTTTTAAATTTCTTAGAAATTTTTTATTTATAGAAATTTATTATTTATAAATTCTAAGAAATTTTCTATAAATACTAAATTTCTATAAATACAAAATTTCTATAAATACAAAATTTCTATAAATACTAAATTTCTAAGCATTTACTGTAAATAAGAAATTTTCTATAAATAAAATTTTTTGACATTTTCTATAAATAAAAAATTTTTAAATTTCTTAGAAATTTTTTATTTATAGAAAATTTTTTAGAAATTTTGTATTTATAGAAAATTTCTTAGAATTTATAAATAAAAAATTTCTGAAAATCTTTCTATAAAAAAAATTTTCTGAGAAATTTTCTATAAATCAAAATTTTCTACAAATAAAAAATTTCTTAGAAATTTTGTACTTATAGAAAATTTCTTAGAATTTATAAATAATAAATTCCTATAAACAAAAAATTTCTGAGAAATTTTCTATAAACAAAAAATTTCTGAGAAATTTTCTATAAATAAAAAATTTCTGAGAAATTTTCTATAAATAAAAAATTTCTGAGAAATTTTCTATAAATAAAAAATTTCTGAGAAATTTTCTATAAATAAAAAATTTCTGAGAAATTTTCTATAAATAAAAAATTTCTGAGAAATTTTCTATAAATAAAAAATTTCTGAGAAATTTTCTATAAATAAAAAATTTCTGAGAAATTTTCTATAAATAAAAAATTTCTGAGAAATTTTCTATAAATAAAAAATTTCTGAGAAAATTTCTATAAATAAAAAATTTCTGAGAAATTTTCTATAAATAAAAAATTTCTGAGAAATTTTCTATAAATAAAAAATTTCTGAGAAATTTTCTATAAATAAAAAATTTCTGAGAAATTTTCTATAAATAAAAAATTTCTGAGAAATTTTCTATAAATAAAAAATTTCTGAGAAAATTTCTATAAATAAAAAATTTCTGAGAAATTTTCTATAAATAAAAAATTTCTGAGAAATTTTCTATAAATAAAAAATTTCTGAGAAATTTTCTATAAATAAATACAAAATTTCTAAGCATTTCCTGTAAATAAGAAATTTTCTATAAATAAAAAACTTTTAAGAAATTTTCTATAAATAAACAATTTTTAAATTTCTTAGAAATTGTTTATTTATAGAAATTTATTATTTATAAATTCTAAGAAATTTTCTATAAATACTAAATTTCTATAAATACAAAATTTCTATAAATACTAAATTTCTAAGCATTTACTGTAAATAAGAAATTTTATAAATAAAATTTATTGACATTTTCTATAAATAAAAAATTTTTAAATTTCTTAGAATTTTTTTATTTATAGAAATTTTTTTAGAAATTTTGTATTTATAGAAAATTTCTTAGAATTTATAAATAAAAAATTTCTGAAAATCTTTCTATAAAAAAAAATTTTCTGAGAAATTTTCTATAAATTAAAATTTTCTAAAAATAAAAAATTTCTTAGAAATTTTGTACTTATAGAAAATTTCTTAGAATTTATAAATAATAAATTCCTATAAACAAAAAATTTCTGAGAAATTTTCTATAAATAAAAAATTTCTGAGAAATTTTCTATAAATAAAAAATTTCTGAGAAAATTTCTATAAATAAAAAATTTCTGAGAAATTTTCTATAAATAAAAAAATTCTGAGAAATTTTCTATAAATTAAAAATTTCTGAGAAATTTTCTATAAATACAAAATTTCTATAAATAAAAAATTTCTGAGAAATTTTCTATAAATAAAAAATTTCTGAGAAATTTTCTATAAATAAAAAATTTCTGAGAAATTTTCTATAAATAAAAAATTTCTGAGAAATTTTCTATAAATAACAAATTTCTGAGAAATTTTCTATAAATAACAAATTTCTGAGAAATTTTCTATAAATAACAAATTTCTGAGAAATTTTCTATAAATAACAAATTTCTGAGAAATTTTCTATAAATAACAAATTTCTGAGAAATTTTCTATAAATAAAAAATTTCTGAGAAATTTTTCTATAATACAAAATTTCTGAGAAATTTTTCTATAAATAAAAATTTCTGAGAAATCTTCTATAAATAAAAAGTTTCTGAGAAATTTCTTAGACATTTTTTTGCAATGATTATAATAAATTTCCTATAACAAAAAAGTCCTAGGAAATTTCCTGTAAAAAAATAGTTATATTTTCTATAAATATATAAATTTTTTTTTAATAAAAAAATTTTAAGAAATTTCTATAAAAATAAATTTTCTTAAAAATTACCTGTATATAAAAAATATCTAAGATATTTCCGACGAATAAAACCAAAACAAAAAACGAAAAAATTTTCTAGAAATGAACAATTTCTAAGAAATTTCCAATAAGAAAAATAAAAAAAATATTATAAAATTTTGTATAAATTCGAAAAAAACTGATATTTTCTGTAAATAAAAAGAATCTAAGGCATTTATTGGCAAATAGAAACAAATTCCAAGAATTGATTACTTTATTTAAAGAAAATTTCATAGACATTCTCTGTTGGCAATTTTATATTTTTTGTAGAATTTTTAGCGTATTTTTTTATTGAAAAGTTTAAAAAATATTTTTATATTTTGCTATAATTAATTGTCTTTTTTCTATTTTGTTTTTTCAGAGGTTTTACTATTGAAATTGGTGCTGCGATAACTGTACTGCTGGCCAGCAAAGTTGGCATACCAATTTCCACCACTCACTGCAAAGTGGGCTCAGTGGTTTTTGTCGGGCACATTGCCTCCAAAGGAGCAAAAAAGAAGATCGAGGGCGGCGGCGTCGGCGGCGGCGAAACAAAACAAACAAAAAACGAAGAACTTACCAAAGATATGCAGGCGTTAGAGAATGGACCTCAGGAAACAACCCATAATACCCATAATACGACGCATCAAGAGCCGAAATCTGGAGGAGGAGCAGCAGCAGATGGCAGTGTTGATTGGCATTTATTCCGGAACATAGCCTATGCTTGGATAGTGACGGTACCCGTAACGGCTCTGCTAAGTGCAGCTATCATGTTTGTTTTGTGTGTATCAACTGGAGTTTAATTGGAGCAAAAATGAAAAATAAAAAACAAATAAACTAAAAACAAAAAACAGCCAACTTTACAAAATTAAAACAAAACATGAAAGATAAAAACAACAACTACGCATATATAAGTTTTACTTAAATCAAATGAATATATATATATAGAGAGAGTACTTAGCAGCAGGAGAAAACAAATATCCCGCATACAAATTCAAAATGCAATAGAGAAAACAAAATTTCAAAAAATTATTTTGAAAAAAAAACTTTTTTTGCTTGCTTATCTTAAAGTTGCAAAAATCATATTTTTTTATTTTTATATTTTGTGCTTTAAATAGATATTGATTTTAATGAATTTTCCCACCAAATACTCAAAATTTTCTGCTCGCTGCAATTAAGTTTTATAACAGTTTAGTTAAATTCCACTCCACTCCCTACCCCCACTCTCTTCCCCTGAAGGATATGCAGGAATAACTAACTAATAAACTAACTATGCTATATATTTGTATATTTTGTATAACAGTTGTAAACACTTTTTAAATTACAGCACTCACACATACTCACACAGCTCTTAAAGTTTATGTTTGTTTTTCTGTTTTAAACATACTTACACTTATCCACATACAATTTTAAGTTTATACAACTTTGTAAGAAAATTGCGCGTAAAAGTCAAAGGGAATTATTTTCAAAAATAATTTATTGTTAAAAACAAGAAAAAAAAACGAATAAAGAAAAAAAGCAAGTAACTTTTGTTTACAGAAATGAATAATAATATTTTATTTATGAATAAATTCTTGAAATGTTTTTAATTAGAGAAAAATTTTTAGAAATTAATAATTTCTCGAAAAATTCTAAAAATTTGTTGTTACAGAAAAATTTGTATTTAAGTTTTTTGAGTTTTTTTTTATCTATAGAAAATTTCTTGAAAATTTATATGTTGAAAACATTTATTAATTTTTTCTAAGCTATATATAGAAAAGAAAAAATTCTAAAAAGAAAAAAAATTCAAGAAATAAAATGTCTAATACATTTCTGATCTAAACAAAATCTTAAAAAAAAAATTTGTATTTATAAATAAAATAATTTCTAACATAGTTTCTATAAATAAAAAATTCAAAAAAAAAATTGCGATAAATTGAAATGTTTAAAAAAATTTAAAAAAATAACAAAATTATAAGAAATTGTCCTTAAAGAAAAAATCTAGAAAAAATTGCACATTTTACAAAGTTTCTAGAAATTTTCATTAAATGGAAGAATTTTTCTACAATTAAAGAAAATTCAAAGAAATTTTCCAGAAACAAAAATTCTAAAAATCTGCTATAAAATATATACATTCTCTTCGAATATATAATTCAAAAGTCTCTAAGAATTTTTCATAAATAAAAAGAATTTTTTTATATTAAAATTTTTAGGAACTTTGGATTTATAGAAAAAGCCTTTCCATGTTTTATAGATAATTTTTTATTTATAGAAATTTTTTAAGAATTGTTTATTTATAAAAAATTTTTTTTGATGAAATTATTTATGGTCGAAAATTGTTAAAAACATTCCGATGAAAACTTTTCTGAAAAAATTCATATTTTGAAAAATTATTGTATATAAACAAAAAAAAAATAAAATAAAACTATAAAGAATATTTTATTTTTATATTCTTTTTTTAGAAACTTTCGATTTATAGAAAAAGCCTTTCCATGTTTTATAGACAATTTTTTATTTATAGAAACTTTTTAAGAATTGTTTATTTATAAAAAAAAATTTTGATGAAATTATTTATAGTCGCAAAATTGTTAAAAACATTCCGATGAAAACTTTTCTGAAAAAATTCATATTTTGAAAAATTATTGTATATAAACAAAAAAAAAAATAAAATTATAAAATAAAATTTTCTATAAAAAAATTTTTAAAAATTAGGTTTGTAGAAAAATTCTTAAAAAAATATTTTTTATTATAAAAAAGTTTTTTTTTTGAAAAATCTAAGATTTTTTTTGTAAAAGATGTCTAAGAAACTTTTTATGAAAAATTTTTGTGAAATTTTGTTTAATTAAAAAATGAAAAATTTCTAAAAAAAATAAGAAATTTCCTATAAATAACCTAAAGCATTTTCTATTCTAAATATATTTTCCTATAAAAAAATGCTAAAGAATTTTCCATAAATTTCAAATTTCTTAGAGTTTTACTATAAATAAGAAATGTTTTATAAATGCAAATTTTGCGAAAAATAAAAAAACTGAAGAAATATACGACAGAAAACATTGCAATTTTTTAAAAAAAATTCTAGGAAATATCTTGTAAAACAATTCTTACAATTTAAAACAAAAAAAATTGTTATAAATAAAAAAATTTTAAAAAATTTTCTATAAATTAAAAATTATAAGAAATTTCATTAAATTCAAGACATCTTTTATAGTTCAGAAGTTTCAAAAAGTTTTACTAACAATTTCTAAAAAGTTTACAATGAAAGCATTTCTAAAAAAAGAAAACAAAATTTTATCAAAAAAATAATTTTTTTATAAAAAACAATTTTTTGTAAAAGGTATATTTTTTAAAAATAAAGAAATTTCTTATAAAAATTGCTAGAATTTCATAGAAAAAAATTCTAGGAAACATAGAAAACTTATATGGAATTAAAAAAAAAAAGTAAAATATTTTATAAATAAAAAAATTGTCTATAAATTAAAAATTTTAAGAATTTTCCTATAACAAAAATCCAAGACATCTTTTATAATTCAGAAGTTTCTAAAAGTTTTACTATAAATAAAAAGGTTCTCAAAAGTTTACAATCTTTAAAAAGTTCTAAAAAGTTTACAAAACTGTTGTTGCAAAAATTTTATATAATTGGTTATTTAGAGATTTTTTTTTAATTTTTTATTTTTATCAAAATTTTTGAAAAATATTTGTATTAAATGAGAAATTTTAGTGCATAAAAAATTTAAGGGCAGTTTTGTTTAGAAAAAATAATTTCTGATAAACAAAAAATTCCAGAAAAAATATATAGGGCCTGTTTCTGTAACTTATTTTCGTTCGTCTACGGCGAACGATCAAAAATCACTCAACTATTACTTGAATTCTATAAAACGCAGGTTAGAAATATTTTAGGTACGAGCTTTTTACGTGATTTCCTATAGACACAACGAATTATAAACTGCTGTGACTTATAGATTTCTAAGAATAATTGAGTGATTTTTGATCGTTTGCCGTAGACGAACGAAAATAAGTTACAGAAACAGGCCCATAAACAAAATTCTAATTCATTTTTATGTATAACAATTCGTGTTCCTTTTTTAATTTCTTATTTATAAACCATTTTACATACATATATATTTATTTATAGAAAATTTCATAAACATGCGAAATGTCTACATAATTTATTTTTAAAAAATTCTTTCAATTTTTTTTATTTATAGAAAATTTTTAGTTTTTTTTTTGGTTTTGCCAGAAATTTTTTAAATTTCGTAGTTTTATGAATTTTTTTCCTTTAAATTTTTTTTTAAAAATTTCTTCGATTTTTCTTGAATTTTTTGTTTATAAAACAAGAACATTTAAGAATATTGTTTATAGTTTCTGAAAAACTAAAATAATCCAAAATTATCCAAAAAAATAATCCAAATAAAACAGGAATATTTAAGAATGTTGTTTATAGTTTCTGAAAAACTAAAAAATTCCAAAAAAGATTTTTTTATCAAAAAAAAGTATTTTTTGTTAAAACACTTTTTTTTTATAAAAATTATATTTTCTAAAATTCTCAGAATTTAATAATAAATCTAAAAATTTTTTTTTGAAAAAATCTACAAAGTTTTCTATAAATAAAAATTCTTTCAATTTTTTTTTATTTATAAAATTTTTTTTTTTGGTTTTGCCAGAAATTTCTTAAATTTCGTAGATTTACGAAATTTTTTCATTAAATTTTTTTTTAAACTATATTTAAGAATATTGGTTATAGTTCTGAAAAACTAAAATAATCCAAAATGTTTATAAAACAGGAATATTTAAACATGTTGTTTATAGTTTCTGAAAAACTAAAAAAATCCCAAAAAAATTTTTTTTGTCAAAAAAAATATTTTTTTTCTAAAAAACCCTTTTTTTATTAAAATTATATTTTCTAAATTTCTCAGAATTTAAAAATAAATCAAAATTTTTTAGAAAAAATCTACAAACTTTTCTATAGATAAAAATAATCTAAGAAATTTTCTTTCTATAAACAATAATTCTACGAAAATTTTCTAAAAAAACAAAAAGAATACTCAAAATATATAAAAAATTGCTAAAAAATAATCAAATCTAAAAGGTTTCTGATCAAAACATTTGAAAAACTAAAAACTCTATAGTCAAAGACAAAAGTATGAAAAACAAAAAATATATGCAATAAACAAAATTCTATGAAATTTGTTAAAAAAATGCAGACATTTTTTTATAAGAAAAGTTTTAGGTTTTTTTTTATAAAAATCAAAAAAAGTTTCATGAAAAACCTAAGAAATGTCTGAAAAAATCTATGAAATTTTGCATAATTAGAGCAAATTTGCCTTCCATAATACATAAAAGAGGCAAAGATGGTCTAAAGCCAGGAGAATAAATATTCTAGTTACAAATCAATAAAAATTATAATTACAAAAAATGTTTCTATAAACAATTTTCTATATGAAATTTCCCATAATATATTTTTTTTTAGAAATTATGACTAATAAAAATAATTCTAAGAAATAGTAAAAAGAACTATAAACCATTATCTTAAATATTCTTGTTTCATAAATGAAAAATTCAAAAACATTTTTATAAACGAAATATTCAAGAAAAATCGAAGAAACTTTAAAAAAAAATTAAATTTCAATTTTGCAGAATATTTGCATAACTACGAAATTTCAGAAAATTTCTGGCAAAACAAAAAAAAATAAGAAATTTTCTATAAATAAAAATAATTGAAAGAATTTTTTAAAAATAAATTGTGTAGACATTTTCGCCCGTTTAAGAAATGTTCTATAAATAAATATATATGTATGTATGTAAAATGGTTTAAACAAAGCAACAAGAATTGTTATACATAAAAATGAATTAGAATTTTGTTTATATATTTTTTGCGGAATTTTTTTGTTTAACAGAAATTATTTTTCTATAACAAAACTTTACTTAAATTACTTAAATTTTATACACTAAAATTTCTTATTTCCTACAAAAAAAATTTTAAGATATTTTAATAAAAATAAAAAATTTAAAAAAAATTCTATACAATTTTTGCAACAATTTTTTTTATTTTTTATTTATTCAATTCTGTAATACTAAAGCCTATAAGGCCAATTGATAAATTAAAAATTGCAAAATTCCAAGAAATTTTTTAAATATAAAAATTCTATGTATTTTGTAAAATAAAAATTGAAATTTCATAAAAATAAAAATAAAATTTTCTAAGATATTTTCTATATTTAACAAAATTCCTACAAAACAAGTTTTGAGATTGTTTTTTTTTCGACTAATAAACAATTTATAAAAATTTATTTAAATATTTGCCGAAAATTTCCTAGAATTTTTGTCGGACATTTATCAGATATATTTTTCTTATCGGAAATTACTTATATTGTGTTATATAAATAAAATTTCATAGATATTTTTTTTGTTCATTGGTAATTTCTTAGAATGTCTTTAATAATCGATAATTTCTAATAATTGTTGTTTAATTTTGTTATAAATTTTTTTCATTTATCGAAAATTTCTTGGATGTTTTTATGGATTCAAAGAAAATTCTTTTATTTCTTAATTTTTTTTTATTTTCAAAACATTTTCAAGAAAATTTTATTTATAGAAAAATTCAAAATATTTTTTTTTCAAAAAATTTTACATTTTTTTTACAAAAAAAAAATTTTAAATTGTTTATTGTTGATTCTAAATTTTATAAATTTTGCTTAAATATTTGCAGATATTTAAAACCAGCATTTCATAAAAATAATATTTTCCATGAATGAATTTCATTCTTTCATGAAATTCTTCTTCAAAAGATATCTTTCGACAAAATTTACTTGCTTTTTCTCAAAGACTATAATTGTTTTGTAAAAGGTAAAAATGCTCTGATGTTTAAAAAAACACCTTGAAAAAAAAAAACAAACGAGAACACTAAAACCGAAAATTCCACAAATATTTTAATCAAATAAAGCCATAACAATACTAAATAACAGACCTAAAACAATTCATTAACGATAACCCACAACTCTCAGACAACCGAAAAATCATAGAACAAAAGAAAATATTTTTGAAAACCGAACAACACTTAACACCTAATAAAAAACAACACCAAAAAATAACAATAAACAAAATGTTGTCATAAATAGTTATGTTTAATAAAAAAATACTTTTTTGGAAACTGAATTATGTTGTGTATTTAAAACACAAAGCATTTCGTTCATAAAAAATCAAAAGCAATAGCATTTTTTTAATTAAAAAAAAAACTTATTATTTTACTTTGACAACTAACCTTGAAAACTATTAAATTATTTTAAAACACCTCCACTCCCCCCTACACAACACAAAACAACTCTAAGAAAACTTATATATATATATAAATTTCTTCTTAAACAAAAAACAAATCATTTCCATTTTCTATTTTTTTCTATTCAAATCAAAAAATGTACTTAAAAATTTAATTTCCCCAAAAACATTTCCATCTAGAACATCTGTCACTTTCAGTTTCTGTATCTTTTCTTTTATGTTATTTATTCTTACTACTATCATCATTATTATTATTACTACATATTATTATTGTAACAATAAAAAAAAGAAACTGGAAAATCTCAAAACACTACAAAAGAAAATCGAGAAATGAAAATAATTGATATTATTGCAAAAGTGATTGCATACAATTAAAATGGTTAATTAATATTTATAATTAATTATACTATTAATTAACTATTATTATTATATAAAATATTTAAAAGAAAATGAAACGATAATCTCAAGAAGAAAAAAACCAAAAACTAAAAACAAAACAAAAAACGATATTAAAAGCAACAAAACAAATGGTTATAAACAAACAAGAATTTTGAAACTGTATTAAATGAACAAAAAATGGAAAAGACAAATAAACAACCAAAAAAATACGAAAGAAAGATAAAGAAACCATTAATAAATAAACGAAAAAGAGTTCAACAACAAAAAGAACTCCAAGAAAAACATAAATTTGTATTATTAAAAAGGGGGGAAACGAAAAAAAAATTTTTATTTATAAAAAATTTCATAGAATTTTTTATTTATAGAAAATTTCATGGAAATTTTTTATTTATGGAAAATTTCATAGAAATTTTTTATTTATAGAAAATATCATGGACATTTTCTTAGAAATTTTTTATTTATAGAAAATTTTTTATTTAAAGAAATTTTCTATAAATACAAAATTTCTGAGAAATTTTCTATAAATACAAAATTTCTGAGAAATTTTCTATAAATAAAAAATTTCTGAGAAACTTTCTATAAATAAAAAATTTCTGAGAAATTTTCTATAAATAAAAAATTTCTGAGAAATTTTCTATAAATAAAAAATTTCTAAGAAATTTTCTATAAATAAAAAATTTCTAAGAAATTTTCTATAAATAAAAAATTTCTAAGAAATTTTCTATAAATAAAAAATTTCTAAGAAATTTTCTAAAAAATACAAAATTTCTAAGAAATTTTCTAAAAAATACAAAATTTCTAAGAAATTTTCTACAAAATACAAAATTTCTAAGAAATTTTCTATTAATACAAAATTTCTAAGAAATTTTCTACAAAATACAAAATTTCTAAGAAATTTTCTACAAAATACAAAATTTCTAAGAAATTTTCTGCAAAATACAAAATTTCTAAGAAATTTTCTATAAATACAAAATTTCAAAGAAATTTTCTATAAATACAAAATTTCTAAGAAATTTTCTATAAATACAAAATTTCTAAGAAATTTTCTATAAATACAAAATTTCTAAGAAATTTTCTATAAATACAAAATTTCTAAGAAATTTTCTATAAATACAAAATTTCTAAGAAATTTTCTATAAATACAAAATTTCTAAGAAATTTTCTATAAATACAAAATTTCTAAGAAATTTTCTATAAATACAAAATTTCTAAGAAATTTTCTATAAATACAAAATTTTTAAGAAATTTTCTATAAATACAAAATTTCTAAGAAATTTTCTATAAATAAAAAATTTCTTAGAAATTTTCTATAAATACAAAATTTTTAAGAAATTTTCTATAAATACAAAATTTCTAAGAAATTTTCTATAAATAGAAAATTAAAAAAACAACACAATCTATAAATAGAAAATTTCTAAGAAATCAAAGTTTAATAAAATATCTATGAAAACTAAAAAAAATATTTTTTTCTTAAATATTTTTTAAAAGTATTTTAATCAATCGAATAATATTTTTAAAATTCAAGTTACACGAAAATTTCGTTTTTTTTATCTTAAGTATTTGTGTTGTTTTTTTTAATAAAAAGCTCTATTTAGTTATTTGTGCTCAAAAGATACTTGAATTTATCTCAATTGTGGATAAAAGCTTGTGAAGTTGAACAAGTTAATGAATTGTGTGCCGGTGCAAGTAACTCATTTAAGCTTTTTTAACTTTTATATTTATACAGAGAGCTTTTGATGGCCAAATAACGAAAGCCATAAGGCATTTGAGAGCAGATCTTAAAGATAACTATGTTTGCTTAAAGCGCTCGTTTGTTTATTTATAGATAGTTTCATAGAATTTTTTTTATTTATAAAAAATTTCTTAGAAATTTTTTACTTATAGAAAATTTCTTAAAAAATTTTTATTTATAGAAAATTTCTTAGAAATTTTTATATATAGAAAATTTCTTAGAAATTATTTATTTATAGAAAAATTCTTAGAAATTATTTATTTATAGAAAATTTCTTAGAAATTTTTTATTTTTAGAAAATTTCCTAGAAATTATTTATTTTTAAGAACTTCTTAGATATTTTTCATTTGTAGAAAATTTCATATACATTTTTTATTTATAGAAAATTTCATAGACGTTTTATTTATAGAAAATTTCTTAGAAATTTTTTATTTATAGAAAATTTCTTAGAAATTTTTTATTTATAGAAAATTTCTGAGAAATTTTCTATAAATAATTTCTAAGAAATTTTCTATAAATAAATAATTTCTAAGAATTTTTCTATAAATAAAAATTTCTAAGAAATTTTCTATAAATAAAAAATTTCTAAGAAATTTTCTATAAATAAAAAATTTCTAAGAAATTTTCTATAAATAAAACGTCTATGAAATTTTCTATAAATAAAAAATGTATATGAAATTTTCTACAAATGAAAAATATCTAAGAAGTTCTTAAAAATAAATAATTTCTAGGAAATTTTCTAAAAATAAAAAATTTCTAAGAAATTTTCTATAAATAAATAATTTCTAAGAATTTTTCTATAAATAAATAATTTCTAAGAAATTTTCTATATATAAAAATTTCTAAGAAATTTTCTATAAATAAAAATTTTTTAAGAAATTTTCTAAAAAATACAAAATTTCTAAGAAATTTTCTATTAATACAAAATTTCTAAGAAATTTTCTACAAAATACAAAATTTCTAAGAAATTTTCTACAAAATACAAAATTTCTAAGAAATTTTCTGCAAAATACAAAATTTCTAAGAAATTTTCTATAAATACAAAATTTCAAAGAAATTTTCTATAAATACAAAATTTCTAAGAAATTTTCTATAAATACAAAATTTCTAAGAAATTTTCTATAAATACAAAATTTCTAAGAAATTTTCTATAAATACAAAATTTCTAAGAAAATTTCTATAAATACAAAATTTCTAAGAAATTTTCTATAAATACAAAATTTCTAAGAAATTTTCTATAAATACAAAATTTTTAAGAAATTTTCTATAAATACAAAATTTCTAAGAAATTTTCTATAAATAAAAAATTTCTAAGAAATTTTCTATAAATACAAAATTTTTAAGAAATTTTCTATAAATACAAAATTTCTAAGAAATTTTCTATAAATAGAAAATTAAAAAAACAACACAATCTATAAATAGAAAATTTCTAAGAAATCAAAGTTTAATAAAATATCTATGAAAACTAAAAAAATTATTTTTTTCTTAAATATTTTTTAAAAGTATTTTAATCAATCGAATAATAATTTTAAAATTCAAGTTACACGAAAATTTCGTTTTTTTTATCTTAAGTATTTGTGTTGTTTTTTTTAATAAAAAGCTCTATTTAGTTATTTGTGCTCAAAAGATACTTGAATTTATCTCAATTGTGGATAAAAGCTTGTGAAGTTTAACAAGTTAATGAATTGTGTGCCGGTGCAAGTAACTCATTTAAGCTTTTTTTACTTTTATATTTATACAGAGTGCTTTTGATGGCCAAATAACGAAAGCCATAAGGCATTTGAGAGCAGATCTTAAAGATAACTATGTTTGCTTAAAGCGCTCGTTTGTTTATTTATAGATAGTTTCATAGAATTTTTTTTATTTATAAAAAATTTCTTAGAAATTTTTTACTTATAGAAAATTTCTTAAAAAATTTTTATTTATAGAAAATTTCTTAGAAATTTTTATATATAGAAAATTTCTTAGAAATTATTTATTTATAGAAAAATTCTTAGAAATTATTTATTTATAGAAAATTTCTTAGAAATTTTTTATTTTTAGAAAATTTCCTAGAAATTATTTATTTTTAAGAACTTCTTAGATATTTTTCATTTGTAGAAAATTTCATATACATTTTTTATTTATAGAAAATTTCATAGACGTTTTATTTATAGAAAATTTCTTAGAAATTTTTTATTTATAGAAAATTTCTTAGAAATTTTTTATTTATAGAAAATTTCTTAGAAATTTTTATTTATAGAAAAATTCTTAGAAATTATTTATTTATAGAAAATTTCTTAGAAATTATTTATAGAAAATTTCTCAGAAATTTTCTATAAATAAAAAATTTCTAAGAAATTTTCTATAAATAAAAAATTTCTAAGAAATTTTCTATAAATAAAACGTCTATGAAATTTTCTATAAATAAAAAATGTATATGAAATTTTCTACAAATGAAAAATATCTAAGAAGTTCTTAAAAATAAATAATTTCTAGGAAATTTTCTAAAAATAAAAAATTTCTAAGAAATTTTCTATAAATAAATAATTTCTAAGAATTTTTCTATAAATAAATAATTTCTAAGAAATTTTCTATATATAAAAATTTCTAAGAAATTTTCTATAAATAAAAATTTTTTAAGAAATTTTCTATAAGTAAAAAATTTCTAAGAAATTTTTTATAAAAAAAAAAATATCTATGAAACTATCTATAAATAAACAAACGAGCGCTTTAAGCAAACATAGTTATCTTTAAGATCTGCTCTCAAATGCCTTATGGCTTTCGTTATTTGGCCATCAAAAGCTCTCTGTATAAATATAAAAGTTAAAAAAGCTTAAATGAGTTACTTGCACCGGCACACAATTCATTAACTTGTTCAACTTCACAAGCTTTTATCCACAATTGAGATAAATTCAAGTATCTTTTGAGCACAAATAACTAAATAGAGCTTTTTATTAAAAAAAACAACACAAATACTTAAGATAAAAAAAACGAAATTTTCGTGTAACTTGAATTTTAAAAATATTATTCGATTGATTAAAATACTTTTAAAAAATATTTAAGAAAAAAATATTTTTTTTAGTTTTCATAGATATTTTATTAAACTTTGATTTCTTAGAAATTTTCTATTTATAGATTGTGTTGTTTTTTTAATTTTCTATTTATAGAAAATTTCTTAGAAATTTTGTATTTATAGAAAATTTCTTAAAAATTTTGTATTTATAGAAAATTTCTAAGAAATTTTTTATTTATAGAAAATTTCTTAGAAATTTTGTATTTATAGAAAATTTCTTAAAAATTTTGTATTTATAGAAAATTTCTTAGAAATTTTGTATTTATAGAAAATTTCTTAGAAATTTTGTATTTATAGAAAATTTCTTAGAAATTTTGTATTTATAGAAAATTTCTTAGAAATTTTGTATTTATAGAAAATTTCTTAGAAATTTTGTATTTATAGAAAATTTCTTAGAAATTTTGTATTTATAGAAAATTTCTTAGAAATTTTGTATTTATAGAAAATTTCTTAGAAATTTTGTATTTATAGAAAATTTCTTTGAAATTTTGTATTTATAGAAAATTTCTTAGAAATTTTGTATTTTGCAGAAAATTTCTTAGAAATTTTGTATTTTGTAGAAAATTTCTTAGAAATTTTGTATTTTGTAGAAAATTTCTTAGAAATTTTGTATTAATAGAAAATTTCTTAGAAATTTTGTATTTTGTAGAAAATTTCTTAGAAATTTTGTATTTTTTAGAAAATTTCTTAGAAATTTTGTATTTTTTAGAAAATTTCTTAGAAATTTTTTATTTATAGAAAATTTCTTAGAAATTTTTTATTTATAGAAAATTTCTTAGAAATTTTTTATTTATAGAAAATTTCTTAGAAATTTTTTATTTATAGAAAATTTCTTAGAAATTTTTTATTTATAGAAAATTTCTCAGAAATTTTTTATTTATAGAAAATTTCTCAGAAATTTTTTATTTATAGAAAGTTTCTCAGAAATTTTTTATTTATAGAAAATTTCTCAGAAATTTTGTATTTATAGAAAATTTCTCAGACATTTTGTATTTATAGAATTTATTTATTTTTTAAGAACTTCTTAGATATTTTTCATTTGTAGAAAATTTCATATACATTTTTTATTTATAGAAAATTTCATAGACGTTTTATTTATAGAAAATTTCTTAGAAATTTTTTATTTATAGAAAATTTCTTAGAAATTTTTTATTTATAGAAAATTTCTTAGAAATTTTTATTTATAGAAAAATTCTTAGAAATTATTTATTTATAGAAAATTTCTTAGAAATTATTTATAGAAAATTTCTCAGAAATTTTTTATTTATAGAAAATTTCTTAGAAATTTTTTATTTTTAGAAAATTTCCTAGATTTTTTTTATTTGTAGAAAATTTCTTAGAAATTATTTATTTATAGAAAAATTCTTAGAAAGTATTTATTTATAGAAAAATTCTTAGAAATTTTTCTAAAAATAAAAAAAAAAATTTTTTATTTATAGAAAATTTCTTAGAAATTTTTTATTTATAGAAAATTTCTTAGAAATTTTTTATTTATAGAAAATTTCTTAGAAATTATTTATTTATAGAAAAATTCTTAGAAAGTATTTATTTATAGAAAAATTCTTAGAAATTTTTCTAAAAATAAAAAAAAAAATTTTTTATTTATAGAAAATTTCTTAGAAATTTTTTATTTATAGAAAATTTCTTAGAAATTTTTTATTTATAGAAAATTTCTTAGAAATTTTTTATTTATAGAAAAATTCTTAGAAATTTTTTATTTATAGACAATTTCTTAAAAATTTTTTATTTATAGAAAATTTCTCAGAAAAACTTCTTATAAATTATTTATTTTTAAGAACTTCTTAGATATTTTTCATTTGTAGAAAATTTCATAGACATTTTTTATTTATAGAAAATTTAGAAATTTTTTATTTATAGAAAATTTCTTAGAAATTTTTTATTTATAGAAAATTTCTTAGAAATTTTTTATTTATAGAAAATTTCTTAGAAATTTTTTATTTATAGAAAATTTCTTAGAATTTTTTTATTTATAGAAAATTTCTTAGATTTTTTTTATTTATAGAAAATTTCTTAGATTTTTTTTATTTATAGAAAATTTCTTAGAATTTTTTTATTTATAGAAAATTTCTTAGAATTTTTTTATTTATAGAAAATTTCTTAGAAATTATTTATTTTTAACAACTTCTTAGATATTTTTCATTTGTAGAAAATTTCATATACATTTTTTATTTATAGAAAATTTCATAGACATGTTTTATTTATAGAAAATTTCATAAATTTTTTATTTATAGAAAAATTTTTAGGTATAGAAAATTTCTTAGAAATTTTTTACTTATAGAAAATTTCTTAATAATTTTTTTATTTATAGAAAATTTTTTAGAAATTTTTTATTTATAGAAAATTTCTTAGAAATAGAAAATTTCTTAGAAATTTTTTATTTATTGAAAATTTCTTAGAAATTTTTTATTTATCGAAAATTTCTTAGAAATTTTGTATTTATAGAAAATTTCTTACAAATTTTTTATTTATAGAAAATTTCGTAAAAATTTTTTATTTATAGAAAATTTCTTAGAAATTATTTATTATTAAGAACTTCTTAGATAGACAAAATTCAAAATTTCGAACAAATTTTCCATAAATACAGAATTTCTAACAAATTTTCCATGAATACAAAATTTCTAAGAAATTTTCTACAAAATACAAAACTTCTAAGAAATTTTCTACAAAATACAAAACTTCTAAGAAATTTTCTACAAAATACAAAATTTCTAAGAAATTTTCTATAAATACAAAATTTCTAAGAAATTTTCTATAAATACAAAATTTCTAAGAAATTTTCTATAAATACAAAATTTCTAAGAAATTTTCTATAAATACAAAATTTCTAAGAAATTTTCTATAAATACAAAATTTCTAAGAAATTTTCTATAAATACAAAATTTCTAAGAAATTTTCTATAAATACAAAATTTCTAAGAAATTTTCTATAAATACAAAATTTCTAAGAAATTTTCTATAAATACAAAATTTCTATAGAAATCTATATATATAAAATTGTTGCGTGACTGGCTGACTGACTGACTGATTGACTGACTGATCATCGCCCAGGCCAAACGGCTGAAGCTAGAATCATGAAATTTGGTGGGAGGGTAGTCCTTGGGACGTAGACGAGCAATAAGGCGGGATTTTTCGAAATTCGTACTATTAGCCGCACAATGGGGCAAAAAGGGATAAATATGGTACCACCGCCAAATCTAAACGAAATGAGCTAGAATCTTGAAATTTGGTATGAGGGTATCCCTTAGGACGTAGACTCAGAAATTGGAAGGATTTTTCGAAATTCGAACATTTACGCACACAGTGGGGTAAAAAGTGATAAATATGGTACATCAGCCAAATCCGAATGGCAAGAGCTAGAATCGTGAAATATTGTGTGATGGTAGCTCTTAGGACGTAAACAAGAACAAGGAGTGATTTTTTGTAAAAATTTAGAGGCACAGTGGGACAGAAAGGTATAAATATGGTACCACCGCCAAATTTAAAGCCTAATTTAGAATGGTGAAAATTGAAGCGAGGGGTGTCTTTATGACAACTGATCGGGGTATTAAGTTTTTTTTGTATTCGTAGTTTTCGGGGCACAGTGGGGCAAAAAGTGTAAAATATAGTACAGTGGCTTAACAATGTCAAACATGGATCAATGGTTCCAGGGTAACTTTTGGAACATAAACTGGAGATTGGAAGTGATTTTTAGTAATTCTAACTATAAGAGGCACAGTGGGACACGACGGGTTTATTATGGAGCATGGGGAAAAAAGGGAACAATCTGCCAAAATTGGAACTTAAACATAAGATATGAAGAGTTTATATGGTTTTAGGAGCAGTGCGGTCAAAAACGGTTAAATAGTGGAGTGGAGAAAATATGATTAAATATGTTACAGTCGGGGAAAAAGGTTTAAGTACGCTAGCGTGGAGACACATTTTAAATACGAGTACGGTACATTGAGACAAAAAATTGTTAAATATGGTACAGTGGGTAAACATTTTGTACAGTGAGATAAAGAGTTGAATGGGGCACAGTTGCGCAAAAAGTGTTAACTATGGTACAGTGGGGTAAAAATAGTTATATGTATATGGTAAAGTGGGACAAATGGGTTAAAAGTGGTACAGTGGGGCAAAAAGCGTTAACTATTGAACAGTGGGGCAAAAATGTATTTACTATGATACAGTGGGGCAAAAATGGTTAAATATGGTACAGTGTGGCAAAAATGGGTAACTATACAGTACAGTGGGGCATAACTGTATTAAATATTGTACAGTGGAGCACAGAGGGTTAAATATGGTACAGTATGACAAAAATGGTTACAGTGGGCACAAAAAGTAAAATATGGTAACGTGTAACAAAATGGGTTAAAAAGGGTTAAATATGGTACAGAGTGACAAAAATGGTTAACTATACAGTACAGTGGGGCATAACTGTGTTAAATGTTGTACAGTGGAGCAAAGAGGGTTAAATATGGTACTGTGGGGCAAAAACTGTTAAACATGGTACAGTGAAACAAAGGGTTTAATATGACACAGTGGGGCAAAAGGGTTAACTATAGTACAATGGGGCACAATTAGTTGAATATGGTAACGTGGGACAAAATGGGTTAAATATGGTACAGTGGGGCAAAAAGCTTTAACTATGGAACAGTGGGGAAAAAATGTGTTAGAATGGTACAGTGGGACACAAATGGTTAATTGTGGTACAGTATGACGAAAATGGTTACAGTGGGCACAAATAGTAAAATATGGTAACGTGGAACAAAATGGGTTAAAAATGGTACAGTGGGGCAAAAAGCGTTTACTATGGAACAGTGGGGCAAAAATGTGTTAACTATGGTACAGTGGGGCAAAAATGGTTAAATATAGTGGACAAAATATAGTAGGACAAAAAGGTGTTAAATTTGATTTAGTGGACCCAAAAGGTTAAAACGTACATTTAGTACAGTGGGTACAAATATGGATGCAGGGAGAGAGAGTAAGTTAAATATGAAATAAGAATGTTTTTTTTTCTAAATGTGTTAAATATGGTTTAGTGGAGCAAAAAGGGTTAAATATGGTACGGTGAAGCAAAAAAGTTAAATACGGTAAAATGGTTAAATGTGATAAGTGGGGAAAAAAGGGAACAAAATAGTCCCAGATATGTATACAAATTCGTACTTTAGAAGCACAGTGTAATAAAAAGTGTTTAATATGGAGAGTGGTGCAAAAGGTGTTGAATGTGGTCCCTGAGTGCAAAGGTAGATCTTACAGCATAAGCCAAAGCTAAGAAATTGTTTTTCCAAATTGATTCTTCTACTTAAACCGTGGGGGAAAACAAGTTTAATAAATGGCACAGATAGGGTACAAAAATGTTGAAATACACCCTAAACTTGCGAATTTGGATCTTGAAATATCAATTATGATTTTAAAATATTGTACAATCGTGCAAAATTGGTTAATTATGACTCAGAAAGGGTTAAATGTGGTACTATGGAGCGATTCACTTTAGATTTTTAAATTCGTACCTTTATAGACACAGTGGGACAAACATGGTTTTTTATTGTATTGCAATATAAACTAGGGGAAAGTTGCTAACGTATGAACCAAAAAAAATAGTTTTTCAACGTTCAGAGGTGCAGTGGGAAAAGGGAGAAATATTGTAGCATGATGTCAGGGTAACACTTGGAACACACACTAGAAATTAAACGAGGGTTCGTATTTTATATATAAAAGTAATCAAATCTTCTTCATTTTGCACCATATGTAATAATAATGTCATTTTGAAAGAAAGAGGTATAGATATTTTACAGTACCCTAAACAGAAAATAGATAAAAGATGGGGGCTGCGAAGCGCACCGGGTAAGCTAGTTTTCTATAAATACAAAATTTCAAAGACATTTTTCTATAAATACAAAATATCAAAGATACAAAATTTCTAAGAAATCAAAGTTTAATAAAATGTCTATGAAAACTCTAAAAAAAATATTTTTGAAAAGTATTTTAATCAATCAAATAATATTTTTAAAATTCAAGTTACACGAAAATTTCGTTTTTTTATCTTAAGTATTTGTGTTGTTTTTTTTTAATGAAAAGCTCTATTTAGTTATTTGTGCACAAAAGATACTTGAATTTATCTAAATTGTGGATAAAAGCTTGTGAAGTTTAACAAGCTAATGAATTGTGTGCCGGTGCAAGTAACTCATTTAAGCTTTTTTGACTTTTATATTTACATATACCGAGAGCTTTTGATGGCCAAACAATGAAAGCCTTTTTCTACTCTGTGTTACGGCATTTGAGAGCAGATCTTAAAGATAACTTTGTTTGGTTAAAGCGCTCGTTTGTTCGTCTCGTTCGCTCGATTCCGAGATATTGAGATGATTTCTTACATTTTGTATTGCACACGAATCTTGAATGGCTTTTAACTTTATGTGTGTGTGTGTGAGTGTGTGAGCGTGCTTAAGGTTTAAGTTTTTACAAATGTTCGAGTTGCCTTTTGGACGGACTGGTGACTGCACAGAAACAGTTGAGTTACGGTCGTCAAAGCGAATGGTTGGTTTTTAACGGATTACTCGTACTTATGTGTATTGCAGAGTTTTGTGTTTAACATTTTTTCTTGGAGAGAAACCACACGGCGTTGCGAGTTACTGTCAAAAAAACGAAACAAACTGTAAACTTTAAAAAAAATAATAACAACAAAATCGAACAAAAAAACAGCTCCGTTTTAATGATTCTGAAATAATAACAAGAGAAGAAGAAGAAGAAAAAGAAAAAAAAAACGAGAATAAAACAACAAAGCAAGATTTCGTAATAAATTTTATTTTTGTTAATTGCAAAAAATTTGGCACACCAGAAAAGATTCGCGATAAATGAAAAAAATGATATTTCCTAAATTAAAAAAATAAAACTTCTGCTAAAAAAAAAATATTAAAAACAACAACTTTTATTAAACAAAAAAAAAACCAATTAAAAATTAAAATAGTTTTTGAAAACAAATTTGTGTGAAAGATAGAATATTCTATATTAAAAAAAATGTAAAAAATAATAATTGAAAACTAAATAAATAGTTGACATAATTTTTTTATGTATAAAAATAGTAATAACTCTTAAAAAAAGGAAAGGAATGAAAAGGAATTTAAATTGTTAAAAACTGAAAAGCGAATTTAAACTTTATTTTTTAAATAATCTCCAAAAAAGATACAAACTTAATGCTTATTTTTGAATATTTTTAAAATAAAATTATTGACTTGTCCAAAACTCCAGCAACTCAATCCAACCTCTTTTCCTCTGTCGCTGCCTGCCACCTGCAGTCCATCCGTTGTAAGTTTCTGAATTAGTGGATGGCCAACGTCCAACCGCCGCCACTTGGACGTACGACGTCCAAGGGGACGTATGGCGTTTTGGCGTGTGTAATTACGTGCCGTTTTGAAAGTGTTTTGAAACTATTAGTAGTGCTTCTAATACCCCTGGTGGTACGCTACATTTGCACTCAACACGACTACGACATCATCGTCTTGTATTCGTGCGTCCTTCGTCCCACCGTTCTACCGCCTTCATCGTTGTTTTTGTTGCCAACATATCTGTATTAAAGTCTGTCCCAATCATCGTATCTGTGTCGTCGCCGTCGTTATGTTCGAGCATGTAATATGTGCTGCTCTCAGTGTGTATGTATGTGTGTGTGTGTGTGGGGGGGGGGGGATGTTTGAGAGTTCTAGGCTGCTGCTGCCTTGTCTTATTTTCTGCTGCTTTTCTGTGCTCAACTCACTCGCCACAACCGATGTTTTTCTTTCTAATCCGATTTGCGTGCATTGAACTACTTTGAAAAAGGGCACAGTGGTCTGAAAGAAAGAAATAGTTGCAATTTCAATGTATGTATTTAGAAGAAAATTTCGTGAGACTCTTATATTCAAAGAAAATATCCTAAAAATTTTTATGCAAAGAAAAATTTTTTCAAAATTTGTAATTTTAAAAAATTTCTTAGAAATTTCGTTTATAAATATACATTTTTAGGCATTTTTATTTGAAGAAAATATTTTAAAATTTTTTATTTATAGACAATTTAATCTTAAAAAGATTTTTTTTTATTTATTTATATGAATTACAATACAAAGTAAATTTATATTCTAATTGAACGGTCCAAGGTAAAGTCGGGTTACAAAGACCATGTGGCTAGGGTTTGCAGCGACAGACCAGAACCTCTGGTGGGAATCGAACCCACGACGCCCAAACTCACAGGCGAGCACGCTACCAACTACTGGGGCTCCTTAACGGTACGTCGCATCGGGAATCGGTCAGTGGCAAAAATTTAGCTCTTAACGAGAGCTAAAATATTGCTCATGGGTGTCAAGGTCGTAGGTCGACTGGAAAGTGTTTTTTTTTTGGATTTAAAAAAAAAATGGACAGCATAATTTTCAAATGTAAATGGAAAGTTTATTTTTGCTCTAGCTCCTTAACGGTACGTCGGATCGGGAATCGGTCAATGGCAAAAATATAGCTCTTGATGAGGGCTAAAATATTGCTCATGGGTGTCAAGGTAGTAGATTGACTGGAAAGTGTTTTTTTATTGGATTTAAAAAAAATGGACTTAGTATCATTTTCAAATGTGAATGGACAGTTTAGTTTTGCTCTAGCTCCTTAACGGTAAGTCGGATCGGTTCGATCGTAGGTCGACTGGAAAGTGTTTTTTATTGGATTTAAAAAAAAATGGACTTAGTATCATTTTCAAATGTGAATGGAAATGTTATTTTTGCTCTAGCTCCTTAACGGTACGTCGGATCGAGAATCGGTCAGTGGCAAAAAGATAGCTCTTAACGAGAGCTAAAATATTGCTCATGGGTGTCAAGGTCGTAGGTCGACTGGAAAGTGTTTTTTATTGGATTTAAAAACAATGGACAGCATCATTTTCAAATGTGAATGGAAAGTTTATTTTTGCTCTAGCTCCTTAACGGTACGTCGCATCGGGAATCGGTCAGTGGCAAAAAGATAGCTCTTAACGAGAGCTAAAATATTGCTACTGGGTGTCAAGGTCGTAGGTCGACTGGAAAGTGTTTTTTATTGGATTTAACGTAGCATCATTTTCCAATGTGAATGGAAAGTTTATTTATGCTCTAGCTCCTTAACAGTACGTCGCATTGGGAATCGGTCAGTGGCAAAAATTTAGCTCTTAACGAGAGCTAAAATAATTAGCTAATAATTATTCAAAGAAAATATCTTTAAAAAATTGTGACTCATAGCAAATTATTTGAACTAGTATATTATTCTGGCTCAAGATTAACCTGCTTCTAATAATGATTTTTTATTAATAAAAAATTTCCTAGCATTTTTTAACTGCAAAAAAAGTTTAAAATGTAATTATTTGTTCTTTAGACAAAACTTTTATGTAATTTCATAATAATTTTGAAGAATTTCATATATATTTTTATATAAATTTCTCAGCATTTTTGATTTTCGTAGACATTATTTCTTTAAAATGTCGTTTATTTATACAAAATTTTTTAGAATTTTTTGTTTATTTGTATGTCCATGGACATGAGACGTTTAAACGTCTTCTCTATTCAACCTAATTTAGAGAATATTTGTAAAAGAAAAACTTTTTTTAATCAAAGAAGTTGTTTATCTTTTGGGGAATTTGTTTATTTATTTAGTAAAAAAGGATTCTGTAGAAAAGTGTTATCTTTAATCGAAGACTTTATAAGGTTTAAATTTTTTGTTAGAAAATAAAGGAATTTTTATTTATTCAACATTTTTTAGTTATAGAAAATTGTTTTAAAATTTTTATTAGAGACAATTTCTTAGAAATTTTGTATTTATAGAAACATGTTTTGACATTTTGTGGAAGACATTTTTTATTTATAAAAAAATATACATTTTTTATTTATAAAAAAATAGACATTTTTTATTTATAAAAAAATAGACATTTTTTATTTATCAAAAATGTCTGTAGATTTTTGTAGATTTTTTTTTATTTATAGAAAATTTGTAGACTTGTCTATTTATACATAACTTCTTGGATTTTTAATAGTAGAAAATGTCTTAGATTTTTTTTTTTATTTTTTTTTTATAAACTTTTATTATTTATAAATAAAAATGTTCTTAGAATTTTATTTATGTGCAATGTTTGGTTTTGGTATTGTTGACCTTTTATTTTCTAAGTTTTGAAAGTTTTGTCTGGCTCGAGGTCATATATAAATTGAAAACTAAAAACTTATGGTGTTGTTTTTCATAGTTTTATTTTTATTTATTTCCGATATTTCCAACGCCTTCGACGATCATCTTCAGGGATTTTTACTTAAAAAATGTGAAATTTCATAGAAATATTTAATTTTGTTTATATGAAATTTCATACAAATAAACTATTTATATGAAATTTCATAGAAGTATTCTAAGAATTTTTAATTTTTTAATAATTTTTTTTTTAATTTTTTCGACAAATAAAAAAATCTAATATATTTTTTTAAAAAAATTTTATTAAACGTGAATTTTCTAGAATTGGTTTATTTATAAAGAAAAAGTTCTTAGATATATTTTATTTATAGAAAATTTCATGAAAATTGTTCGTTTTTATAGATTTGTTTAGAATTCTTTAATTTATATATTCATTTGGCAAAACAAAATCTTAAAATAGTTATTATTTTTTCTTTAGAGAAAATTTCTTAGTATTTTCTTATTGTTTGCATAATTTCCTATTGGTTTTGTTATTTATAGAAAATTTCAAAAAAAAATGTATTTAGAGATTTCTTTAGACACTATTTTCTTAAGAATTATTTTATTTATAGAAATTTCTCCGATTTTTTTTTACATTAATTTTTTTCTACATTTTCTTATATTTAAAAAATTTTCATTTTTTTAAAGACAATTTCTTAGAATGTGTTTATATAGAAAATTTCTTATAATTTTTTTTATAAACAATTTATTATTTTTTTTTTAAATCTTAGATTTGTTTTAAAAAAGATTTCTTGGATTTTTTTATAGAAAATTTCTTAGAACTTTTTTATAGAAAATTTCATATACCTTTCTTCAAAATTTTCTACAATTGTTTGTTTATACAATTTTTTTATAAAAAATTTATTATTTCTTTTTTTTTAAATCTTAGATTCGTTGCAAAATTTTTTTTTTTTAGATTTTTTATAGAAAATTTCTTAGAATTTTTTTTATAGAAAATTTCAAATACGTTATTTCCATATTTTCTACATTTGTTTGTTTATAAAAAAGTTTTTAGATATCTTTTATTTATAGAAATTATCTTAGAAATCTTTCGAATTTATAAATTTGTGTAAA
Organism: Eudasyphora cyanicolor; assembly: GCA_963930755.1. Classification (NCBI taxonomy): domain Eukaryota; kingdom Metazoa; phylum Arthropoda; class Insecta; order Diptera; family Muscidae; genus Eudasyphora; species Eudasyphora cyanicolor. Next base: position 22,218,493 of record OZ005735.1, on the reverse strand, counting down.
ATTTTTTTATTAATTTTTTTTTTGTAAATAAAAAAGATCTTATATATCTTTTATTTATAGAAATTTTCTTAGAAATCTTTTGAATTTATAAATTTGTGTAAAATTAAAATATAAACAATTTATTATTTCTTTTTTTTTAAATCTTAGATTTGTTGTAAAAAATTTTTTTTAGATTTTTTATAGAAAATTTCTTAGAATTTTTTTTATAGAAAATTTCAAATACGTTATTTCCATATTTTCTACATTTGTTTGTTTATAAAAAAGTTTTTAGATATCTTTTATTTATAGAAATTATCTTAGAAATCTTTCGAATTTATAAATTTGTGTAAAATTTTTTTATTAATTTTTTTTTGTTTATAAAAAAGTTCTTATATATCTTTTATTTATAGAAATTTTCTTAGAAATCTTTTGAATTTATAAATTTGTGTAAAATTAATATATAAACAATTTATTATTTCTTTTTTTTTAAATCTTAGATTTGTTGTAAAAAATTTTTTTTAGATTTTTTATAGAAAATTTCTTTGATTTTTTTTTATAGAAAATTTCAAATACGTTTTTTTTAAATTTTCTACAATTGTTTGTTTATAAAAAAGTTTTTAGATATCTTTTATTTATAGAAATTTTCTTAGCAATCTTTCAAATTTATAAATTTGTGTAAAATTTTTTTATTAATTTTTTTTTGTTTATAAAAAAGTTCTTATATATCTTTTATTTATAGAAATTTTCCTAGAAATCTTTTGAATTTATAAATTTGTGTAAAATTAATATATAAACAATTTATTATTTCTTTTTTTTAAATCTTAGATTTGTTGTAAAATTTTTTTTAGATTTTTTATAGAAAATTTCTTAGAATTTTTTTTATAGAAAATTTCAAATACGTTTTTTCAAAATTTTCTACAATTGTTTGTTAATAAAAAAGTTTTTAGATATCTTTTATTTATAGAAATTCTCTTAGAGGTCTTTCGAATTTATAAATTTGTGTAAAATTTGTTTATTAATTTTTTTTGGTTTATAAAAAAGTTCTTATATATCTTTTATTTATAGAAATTTTCCTAGAAATCTTTTGAATTTATAAATTTGTGTAAAATTTTTTTTATTAAATTTTTTTATTAAATTTTTTTAGCAATTTTTTATTGAATTTCTCAGAAATTTGTATTAATTGAAAAATTTGAATAATTTTTTTTTAATTTAATAATTTTGTCTTTAGGGAACATTTTATTGTATTTTCTTAATTTCGAAGAATTTCCTATAATTTTTATTTATAGACAATTTCTCAGCATTTTGTATTACCCGATATTCTTAGACATTTTTCGTTAAAAGTTTGTTTGTTTATAGAACATTTCTCAGAAATTGTTTGTTTATACAAATTTTATAAAATTTTTTCGTATTTATAAATTTTTTTAAGCAATTTTTTATTTATTAAAAATTTCTTAGCATTTTTTTATCAATAGGAAAATTCTTAGCTGTTAAAAAAAGTTAAAAATGTAATAATTTGTTCTTCCGGGAAAACTTTAAATGTAATTTCATAATAATTTTGAAGAATTTCATATATATTTTTATTTAAATTTCTCAGCATTTTTGATTTTCGTAGACATTATTTCGTTAAAAGTTTGTTTATTTATAGAACATTTCTCAGAATTTTTTTGTTTATACAAATTTTACAAAATTTTTTCGTATTTATAATTTATTTTTTTTAGCAATTTTTTGTTTATTAAAAATTTCTTAGCAATTTTTTATTAACAGGAAAATTCTTAGCATTTTTTAACTGCCAGAAAAAGTTAAAAATTTAATAATTTGTTCTTCCGGGAAAACTTTAAATGTAATTTCATAATAATTTTGAAGGATTTTTATATATGTATATTTTTATTTAAATTTCTCAGCATTTTTGATTTTCGTAGACATTATTTCGTTAAAAGTTTGTTTATTTATAGAACATTTCTCAGAATTTTTTTGTTTATACAAATTTTACAAAATTTTTTCGTATTTATAATTTATTTTTTTTAGCAATTTTTTGTTTATTAAAAATTTCTTAGCAATTTTTTATTAACAGGAAAATTCTTAGCATTTTTTAACTGCCAGAAAAAGTTAAAAATTTAATAATTTGTTCTTCCGGGAAAACTTTAAATGTAATTTCATAATAATTTTGAAGGATTTTTATATATGTATATTTTTATTTAAATTTCTCAGCATTTTTGATTTTCGGAGACATTATTTCGTTAAAAGTTTGTTTATTTATAGAACATTTCTCAGAAATTTTTTGTTTATACAAATATTATAAAATTTTTTCGTATTTATAATTTTTTTTAGGAATTTTTTATTTATTCAAAATTTCTTAGCAATTTTTTATTAATATGAAAATTCTTAGCATTTTTTAACTGCCAAAAAATGTAAAAAAATTAATTATTTGTTCTTCCGGGAAAACTTTAAATGTAATTTCATAATAATTTTGAAGGATTTTTATATATGTATATTTTTATTTAAATTTCTCAGCATTTTTGATTTTCGTAGACATTATTTCTTTAAAAGTTGCTTTATTTATAGAACATTTCTCAGAATTTTTTTTTTTTATACAAATTTTATAAAATTGTTTCGTATTTATAATTTTTTTTAGCAAATTTTTATTTATTCAAAATTTCTTAGCAATTTTTTATTAATAGGAAAATTCTTAGCATTTTGTAACTGCCAAAAAAAGTTAAAAATTTAATAATTTGTTCTTCCGGGAAAACTTTAAATGTAATTTCATAATAATTTTGAAGAATTTCCTGTATATTTTTATTTACATTTCTCAGCATTTTTGATTTTCGTAGACATTATTTCTTTCAAAATTTTTGTTTTTTTTTTTATAGAACATTTCTCGGAATTTTTTTGTTTATACAAATTTTACAAAATTTTTTCGTATTTATAATTTCTTTTTTTAGCAATTTTTTGTTTATTAAAAATTTCTTAGCAATTTTTTATTAATAGGAAAATTCTTAGCATTTTTTAACTGCCAAAAAAAGTTAAAAATTTAATAATTTGTTCTTCCGGGAAAATTTTAAATGTAATTTCATAATAATTTTGAGGAATTTGTATATATATTTTTATCTAAATTTCTCAGCATTTTTGATTTTCGGAGACATTATTTCGTTAAAAGTTTGTTTATTTATAGAACATTTCTCAGAATTTTTTTGTTTATACAAATTGTATAAAATTTTTTCGCATTTATAATTTTTTTTAGCAAGTTTTTATTTATTCAAAATTTCTTAGCAATTTTTTATTAATAGGAAAATTCTTAGCATTTTTTAACTGCCAAAAAAAGTTAAAAATTTAATAATTTGTTCTTCCGGGAAAATTTTAAATGTAATTTCATAATAATTTTGAGGAATTTGTATATATATTTTGATTTAAATTTCTCAGCATTTTTGATTTTCGGAGACATTATTTCTTTAAAATGTCTTTTATTTATACAAATTTTAATGGAAAATTTCCCAAAATTATGTATATAGAAAAAATTTTAGGATTTTTTTTATGCATGCAAAAATTTCTAGAAATTATTTACATTAAAGTAAAAATTTTCAACATTTTCTTATTATTAGAAAATTTCTTAAAATTTGTATTTATAGAAAATTTCTTAGTTTGTTTTTATAAAAAAATTTCAAATATTTTTTTCTTAGAACTTCTTAAAAATGCAAACATTTTCTTAAATTTTTTGGGATTATAGAAATTCATAGGGGTTTTTTTTGTTAATATAAAGCTTCTTATAAATAACTTTACAAAAAAATTCTTAATATGCAAAATGGTTTAACATTTTTTTATTAATAAATAATTTCTTGGAAATTTGTTATATAAACTTATTTATTTAATTATAAAAAAGAGCGCCCCAGTAGGCATGTTGGTAGCGTACTCGCCTATGAGTTTGGGGGTCATGAGTTCGATTCCCACCAGAGGCTCTGGTCTGTCGCTGCAAACATTTAGCCATATGGTCTTTGTTACCCGGCCTTTCCCTGGACCTTTAAATTAGAATATAAATTTACTTTGTATTGTAATTCATATAAATAAATAAAATAAAATAAATAATAATAATTATAAAAAAGTCCTAGAAATATGTTGTCTATAGAAATTACTAAGAAATATTTTATTTATAGAAAATTTGTTTGTTTGTTTCTTCTTAGTGTAATATTCTTAGAAATACAATTTTTAATTTAAAGAATTTGTTGAAGTTTGAGTACATTTCATACAAATGGCGTACCTCTAGGTGTATGGGTGATATTAATTCTATTTTGAAATAATATTACACATGCGTTCAGTATTTTGCAATTTTGTCCATTGTTTCCTATGATGAATATTAATTTAAAATCGTATCAATGTTTGCAAATGTAGAAAATCAATTTAAAAAAATTGAGATTTAAACAAATTTCGTACAATTATTTTTCTTATATTATAAATAATTTTTATTCTAAAGACCACTGTGCAATTTCATTCTAAAGGTGTGAGAATATTGTGTCTATGACTGCGGGAGTTAAGTGAGCCTTTTTTATAGCGTGTGTGTGTGTGTGCGTGTGTTGTTATATGCGAGGATAATACTTTAGGGTTTCATTTGGCCCCCATTTTCGAACCGTTTAACTGCTCTGCCGCTGTGTCGTTAATTACTCTTCAAAGCACTGGAAAAAAAGTAAAATTATTGGCGGAAATTACTGCGGAGAAATTTCAACACGTTCAAAGGTGAGTACGAAATGTTGATAACTTAATTAACAAAATGTATTTCAGTTCTATTATTGTCTGAGGATTAAGTTAAACATGTTTTTATTATTCTTACTTGACATACATTTGAAACACCGACGAAAGGTCAAGTTATGTGAACTCGAGGAGGAGTGATACTTTCACTGGAATGAAGGATTTAAATACGCAGTTTAGGAATTAAATACATAATAATGTGAGAGATTTTTTGAAAAGATTTTCAAAATTAAAACATTCAATAGATTATTATGAATAAGACCCTAAGAACTTTATTTATAATAATTTATGGAAGTTTTATAAAACGCCTTTACTTTTAAAATCATTTCTAAGAAACCTCGCAAATCTTTTCGGGATAAAGTCCTTAGAAATGTCTGGAATAGTTGTCATCTGCAATAGAAGTTTTCCTAAATATTTCCTTTTTTAAAAAACGGCGTAAATATCTAAATACTTCTAGTTTAATTCTCCATGGGAACGCTTTCCGAGTTGGTTTATACGATTAGAATATTTAAATAGCCTTACGACTTTATATTCGTTTTTTTTTCAATGATATCAAGAAATATTTGTTTAAATATTTTCCACGATATGCTGGTGTCGGTATATTGCTCAACAAGTGCTGATTTATTTGTTGCTGGCTTGGGGGCCAACTCCCAGTTTTTAACCAATTCCTTCGCCCCCCCCCCCTCGCATTGTCACTGAGTGGAGAACTCCAGCTGCCTTTGCTGGCTTTGATTTATAATTAAACTTTCAAGTAAACCTTGCTGGCATCTCGATTGCATGTGGCTGCCGACAGAGTCCAACTCAATCAGCAGAGCCTAAAACTATCAACAATAACAACAACAACAGCCACAACCATTTCCAGCCATAATTTTCTTAGATCGTAAAGTTAGACATTAGAAACATAAAGCTAAAACGACTAAAATTGTTTTTTGTTGTTGTCTTATCTTAACTCTAAACCCGGAGCTTAGAAGAAGGTGGTGGCGTCGGCTGTGTAATGATCTCACACTGCTGCAAACAACAACAACAAAAAACTGCATTGGAGCAGCAGCCGCCATGTCAGTAAATGCAATCTAAAGTCTGAGTCGTATAGAAAACAAAACATGATATTTTTTATATTAAAAAAGTTACGATATTGTTTATTTCTATTCGCCTTTGTTCTTCTAGAAGAAGCAACAGAGACGTATGGTAAATGAGAAAATTCTGGGGGAGGGGGAAGAAGCAGTCTTAATAAATTATTGAAAGAAATTTTAGCTTAATCTCATAGTCTCCCTACAAACTCATAGTCTCCCTGGCAAGTCGAAGCCTTTCGCTTAACCATCAGTAGCTTATTATTTCAAAGCATTAAAGTGTTTAGCTTTAATTACAATTAAAATTTTTAAAATCCCTTCTAAATTGCTCAAGTTATAGCAGTTTTTCCAAAGTAACCTCTAATTAATATGAATCATACGCAACCCTGGACGAAATTAGAAAATCTTAGATTTTAGGGGAAACTTACTAAAAATCGCTTGAAAATGTAAATTGTTCCTTTATACATTTCACACATTTCTTCTTCTTTTGTTTTCTGTTCAACAGATTCAAAAAAGTTTGTTTTTGTTGTCTGTTAAACAGAAAAACAAACCTTCTGTGAAACAAGAAGAATAAGAAATGTGTGAAATGTGTTAAGGAACAATTTAGATTTTCAAGCGATTTTTAGTAAGTTTCCCCTAAAATCTAAGATTTTCTAATTTCGTCCAGGGTTGCGTATGATTCATATTAATTAGAGGTTACTTTGGAAAAACTGCTATAACTTGAGCAATTTAAAAGGGATTTTAAAAATTTTAATTGTAATTAAAGCTAAACACTTTAATGCTTTGAATCTCGAACTCAATAGTCAAAAAAAAAAAACTATGAAAAGTCATAACAGATCGAATAACAAAAACAAAAAACAATGGGTTCTGAAATAATAATAAAAAAGATTATTAAAAAAATAATTTTGTCCTTTTTCTGTATCTGTGGAAGACTTAGTTCATTTTAACAGTATTTCTTATAAAATTTCCCAACGAAATCGACAGAAATCCGTCTTCATATTTGTTTACTTATATTCTACAATATTAATCGAATAAAATATATATCGAATAAATATTAATCGAATAAATTTATATAAAATATATATAAATATGAATTGAATTTTTCAAATGCAGAGTTATGTATGTATATTTTCCAAAGTAGCCACAAATTACGAGTAATATAAATCATGCCCAAAAAATGTTTCAAAATTTAAAAAAATTCCTAAAAATATTTTCCAATGGGTATTGCAAATTAAATATCTACAAACTTATGAAATCTAAAATATTTGAAGGAAAAAGTGATGAAGCAATAAAACTTTTTCGATTATATTTTCGAAATTTGAGCTTAATCTCATAGTCTCCCTATAAATAATTAGGATTGACCAGTCGAAGCCTTTCGCTTATCCATCAGTAGCTTATTATTTCAAAGCTTTAAAGTGTTTAGCTTTGATTACAATTAAAATTTTTAAAATCCCTTTTAAATTGCTGAAGTTATAGCACTTTTTCCAAAGCAACCTCTAATTAATATGAATCATACGCAACCCTGGACGAAAATAGAAAATCTTAGATTCTAGGGGAAACTTACTTAAAATCGCTTGAAAATGTAAATTGTTCTGAAATAATAATAAAATATATTATTAAAAAAGTAATTTTGTCCTTTTTCTGTATCTGTGGAAGACTTCATTTTAACCATATTTCTTATAGAATTTCCCAACGAAATCGAAAGGAATCCATCTTCATATTTTTTTACTTATATTCTACAATATTATTCGAATAAAATATTAAGCTTCAAATAATAATTACATTTTTCAAATGCAGAGTTATGTATATTTTCCAAAGTAGCCACAAATTAATATAAATCATGCACAAAAAATGTTTCAAAATTTAAAAAATACCTACAATTATTTTCCAACGGGTATTGTAAATTAAATATCTCCTAAATATTTCAGACGAAAGTTCTGCAAACTTATGAAATCTAAAATATTTGAAGGAAAAAGTGATGAGGCAATAAAACTTTTTCGATTACGAATACTTTTTTTATGTCAATAGGAAAACGTTATCTAAACTTTATAATATTTGGGGGAAAACTATTTGTAACATGTCTTCCTCCAAACAAATCCTACCAAAGAGTTGATGTATTATTCTAATCCAGTCGTAGCCTTCATAGCCTAAAGCATCATCAAGTTTAGCTTTAAATACAATTTAAAATTTTCAAATTTGTTTTAAATTGTTTGAGTTATAGAATGTTTTCCAATGTAATCTCTAATTAATATAAATTATACGCAATGATGGACGCAATTACAACAATTCGATTGAAGTGAAAAATCTAAGAAAATTGTTTTAAAATGTAAGGTTTTCTACAACAAAGTTAAATGGAGATTGAAATTTAAATGTCTTCTCAATATTTTTGTACCAAAAAACAAGACCGAAACAAAAAGAAAGACATATATATATAATAAATGTTGTGAAGAAAAATGTTTTGATAATATTTAAAGAAAGGGTCCTAAAATAAGAAAGTAAATTCAAACCCAAATTCTATAGATTTGCAAACACATATTTTTCCAAACATACTCGTATACTAACGAGTCCTCAGTCTTAATAAATTATTGAAAGAAATTTGAGCTTAATCTCATAGTCTCCCTATAAATAATTAGGATTGGCCAGTCGAAGACTTTCGCTTATCCATCAGTAGCTTATTATTTCATAGCTTTAAAGTGTTTAGCTTTGATAACAATTAAAATTTTTAAAATCCCTTTTAAATTGCTGAAGTTATAGCACTTTTTCCAAAGCAACCTCTAATTAATATGAATCATACGCAACCCTGGACGAAATTAGAAAATCTTAGATTTTAGGGGAAACTTACTAAAAATCGCTTGAAAATGTAAATTGTTCCTTAATACATTTCATTCCTTACATTTCACACATTTCTTATTCTTCTTGTTTCAAAGAAGGTCTGTTTAACAGAAAACAAAAACAACGATCTCGAACTCAATAGTATATAAAATAAAATTGATATAAAGATTGATATTTTAAAGCATCAAAAAGTTTAGATTTAAATACAAATAATTTTTTTTATTCCATTATAAATTTTATGAGTTATTCGAAGTTTTCCAACATAATATCGAATTAATATAAATCATACGCAATGGTGGAAGGAATTAAAACAAAATAAAATTTTAAGTGAAAATCAAACAATTTGCCTCCATCTATGCAAAAAAAATTGCTAAAAGAAAACTTAATTATAGACATTTCCTAGAAATTAAGGAATTACAAACTTTCCTAGAAATTATTTTTTTTTTAATTATTTCAAGCTCGAGGTCTGAAATTATTAAAAGAAAAATTAATAATGAAAGAGGTCGAATAAAACAAAAAAAACATTAATTTCCTAGAAATTATTTATTTATTGATTTTTTTGGAATTTTCTTATTTTCGGAATGTAAAAATATTTTTAGAAAAATGTATTAAATATTTTAAATTCAATAATTTCTTTTATTTTTTTAGAAATATTTTTTTTAAATTAGATTTTATAATTTTTATTTGTTAGACATTACCTATTTAAAAGAAAAATTAAAATTAATTATAAGAAAAATTAATAATTAAAGAGGTCAAATAAAACAAAAAACATTAATTTCCTAGAAATTTTTTATTTATTGTTTTTTTTTGGAATTTTCTTATTTTCGGAAAGTAACAATAACAAGTAAAAATATTTTTAGAAAAATGTATTAAATATTTTAAATTCAATAATTTCTTTTATTTTTTTAGAAATATTTTTTTTTAATTAGAATTTATAATATTTATTTGTTAGACATTACCTATTTAAAAGAAAAATTAAAATTAATTAAAAGAAAAATTAATAATGAAAGAGGTCGAATAAAACAAAAAAACATTAATTTCCTAGAAATTAATTTTTTTTTGGAATTTGTTATGTTCGGAAAGTAACAATAACAAGTAAAAATATTTTTAGAAAAATTTATTAAAAATTTTAAATTCAATAATTTCTTTTATTTTTTTAGAAATATTTTTTTTAAATTAGAATTTATAATATTTATTTGTTAGACATTTCCTATTTATATAAATTTCTTATTTATTTAGGAATTTTTAATTTTTACCGAAAATGAAATAATTTATTTTTATAGAAAATTGTCTAAGAAATTTTTGTTATTTATTAAAAATTTTTAATAAGATTAATATAAATTAAAAATATTTAAGAAATTCCTGTATATATTTTATGTAATTTTCTAGAACGAAACAAAATCTAAAAATTGTTTATAAATAAATTAATTTTTAGATATTTTCTAAAAATCCTGAGGATTTTCTATAAATTGATTTATTTGATAAGAAATTTTCTAACAATAAAAATTGTTTCAGGAATTTTCTATAAATAAAAACAATCTAGAAAAAGCTATAAATAAAAAAGTCATAGATATTTCCAATAAATAACAATTGCTAAACTTTTTTTTGGTTATTAAAAAAAATTAATAAAATAATGAATTTCTATAAATAAAAAAATCTACGAATTTTCTATAAAAAGTTTTCAAAAATCTGTATAGATAAAAATTCTAGAAATATTCTATAAATAATAAAATTTAAAATTTATGTAAACTAAAAAAAAATTTAAAAAGATTTCTAAAAAATTCTCTATAAATAAAAATTTCTAAGCATTTCTTTCAAAAGACCTGTAAAATAAAAGTAAATAACAATTTTTTCATTGTATTTCTATAAATACAAAATTATAGTAAATTTTCTGTAAAAAAAATTCTAAAATGTTTTCCATAAAATATAAATCTAAGAATTTTCTATAAATAAAAAATCCAAAGAAATTTTCTATAAATAGAAAATAAGATTTTTCTGTTAATTAAAAAAATATTAGAAAAAATTAATATTCTATAAATAAGAATTTTCTATAAAATAAAAATTTCAAGGGTTTTATAAAAAGAAAAAGTGACAAATTTTTATAAGTACACAATTTCTAAAATAATATTCGGTATATAAAAATTCTAAAAAAGTTCTTAAAAATATTAATAAAAGTTTTCCATAAAATATAAATCTAAGAATTTTCTATAAATAAAAAATCCAAAGAAATTTTCTATAAATAGAAAATAAGATTATTTTGTTAATTAAAAAAATCTTCGAAAAAATGAATATTCTATAAATAAGAATTTTCTATGAAATAAAAATTTCAAGGGTTTTTTTATAAAAAGAAAATGTGACAAATTTTTATAAGTACACAATTTCTAAAATAATATTCGGTATATAAAAATTCTAAAAAAGTTCTTAAAAATATTAATAAAAGTTCTCTAAATAAAAAAAATTCTAAAAAGTTTTCTTAAAAAATAAGAATTTTAAATAAATATAGAATCTAAGAATTAACTATAAAAAATAAGAACTTTCTATAAATAAAAAACAAAGAACTTTATATAAAAAAAGAAATATGTACTTTCTTTAAATAAAAAAAATTCTAAGAATAAATATTTGCTAAGAAAATTTGTAATACATTTCTAAGACATTTTCTATGAATAACAAAAAAGCTAAGAATTTTTTAAAAATTAAAAATTTTAAAAAATTTTTACAAATAAATAATGTAAATTTTTTTTATAAGTAAACAATTTCTATAATAGAGCTATAAATTTAAGAAACTTTCTGTAAAAAAAAATTCTAATACATTTTCTACAAATAAATAATTTCTATGGAATTTTCTTAAAATAATATTATAAATATCTATTTAATAATACGAGTAAATATAATATTTATAAATAAAAGATTTTTTAGAAATTTTCTATAAACCAAAAATTCTAAGAACACTTTTATAAATAAAAAAAATCCTAAAAAATATAACATCGAATTAATATAAATCATACGCAATGGTGGAAGGAATTAAAAATAAATTTTAATTTTAAGTGAAAATCAAACAATATGACTCAAACTGCAATATTTTTCTAAAAGAATAATAAATTATAGACTGTATCCTAGAAATTGGGGAATTACAAGTACAAATTTACCTAGAAATATTTTATTTATTAAATTTTGTTGGAATTTGTTATTTTCGGAAAATTTCTTAGATATTTTTTTTATAGAAAATTTCTTAGATATTTTAAATTCAATAACTTCTTTAATGTTTTTAGAAATAGTTTTTGAAATATAGACCATTTGTTAGACATTTTTTATTTGTAGAAATTTCTTATTTATTTAGGAATTTTCAATTTTTTTAAATAATAAAATATTTTGTGTTTATAGAAAAATGTCTTAGTCTGTTAACAAAAAAATCCTCTTAAGTTTTATATGAATAAAAATAGTTAATATTTTTCTGTATATACAAGCTTTCTATGCAATTCTCTAAAAATAAGAAAAATCTAAAATTTTTTTATAAATAAATTCATTTCTAGACATTTTCTATAAATCCTGAGCATTTTTCTATAAATTGATAAATCTGATAAGCAATTTTCTAACAATTAAAATTGTCTCAGATATTTTTTAGAATTAAAAACAATCTAAAAACTCTGTAAATATGCACAGATATTTGCAATAAACGAGACAAGTGTTAAACATTTTGTGATAACTAAAAAAAATTTAAAAATACATATAATGAATTTCTAACAAAAACAAATTCTTAGAATTTTCTATAAAAAGTTTTAAAAAAATATATACAAAAATTCTAGGAATAATCTGTAAATAAGAAAATTTAAAATTTTAGTAAATAAATTAAAAATTTTTAAAAACTTTTCTAAAAAATTAAAAAAATAAATTCATTTCTAGAAATTTTCTATAAATCCTGAGCATTTTTCTATAAATTGATAAATCTGATAAGCAATTTCCTAAAAATTAAAATTGTCTCAGAAATTTTCTAGAATTAAAAACAATCTAAAAACTCTGTAAATATGCATAGATATTTGCAATAAACGAGACAAGTGTTAAACATTTTGTGATAACAAAAAAAAAATTAAAAATACATATAATGAATTTCTAGCAAAAACAAATTCTTAGAATTTTCTATAAAAAGTATTAAAAAAATATTGTATATACAAAAAAATCTACAAAAATTCTGGGAATATTCTGCAAATCAGAAAATTTAAAATTTTCGTAAATAAATTAAAAATTTTTAAAAACATTTCTAAAAAAATTAAAACAATTATTAAAAAATCTTAGAATTCAGTCAGAATTTATTTTGGTTGGAGACCATATTTTTGAGTTACTTTCTGTCTATTGCAAAAATGTTATAGAAACAAATACAAAAATTGGTAGAGAGTTTTAATTGCTTGGTAGAATTGACTGCAGTTTCTAGAATTTCGTTAAAAATATCTATAAACCAAGAAATAAATAATAATTTTTTACGAAATTTCTACTTATAACAAATTCTAACAAATTTTCTCTAAATAAAAAAAAATCGAAAAAAGTTTTCCTTAAATAAAAAATCTAAACATTTTCTATAAATAAAAATTCTAAGAAATTTAAGAATAAATAAATATTTTATAGAAATTTTCCATAAATTCTAAGAAATTTTCTATGAATTTTCTTCTATAAATTAAAAATACCGAGGAATTTTTATAAAAAAAACAAGTAAGAAAGTTTCAGTCGGGTAAACCGACTAAGGTATACCCTCACTTTGTGAGTACTGTAATATGAAATACACGAATTAATCGGTCAATTTGTATGGGAGTTACCAGAGGGGGTTAAACAAATACTCCTATTTTTCGCTAAACAGTAAACTTCAAATATATTGCACTGTATCGAATTGTATGTGTTTATATGCCCTGGTATATTAAATTTATGATCTATTCAATTTTGGTATGGTTTGGCCATTTTGTGTGGGAGGTAACAAAAGGAGCGCGTTGATAACGAATATTTTTCATAGGGCTATATGTACTTTAAAAATATTACATATACATATTAGTATATTAAATATTGTTGTATTTTTGTGCATTGGTACCCACGCTATAAGCTCATACCTTTTGGTATAAAACGGTACATTTGTGTGGTAGGTACCAAAAGGGGTGTAGCAATAACCCCAGTTTTTCACTGGACTGTAGGCACTATAAAAGCATTACACTGTACAAAATGTCAAGTATTTTTATGCACTGGTATTAAAGTTATAAGCTGTTAAATGTTGGTGAAAAATGGTCCATTTTGTGTGGGAGGTACCAAAAGGGGCGTGGCAACTTCGCCCATTTTTTACTGAATTGTAGGTAGTATGAAACCATTACACTGTACAAAATGTCAAGTATTTTTATGCACTGGTATTAAAGTTATAAGCTGTTAAATGTTGGTGAAAAATGGTCCATTTTGTGTGGGAGGTACCAAAAGGGGCGTGGCAACATCGCCCAGTTTTCACTGGATTGTACGTAGTATGAAACCATTACACTGTACAAAATTTCAAGTCTTTTTGTTCATAGGTATTCAAGTTATAAGCTGTTAACTTTTGGAGCAAAATGGTCCATTTGTGTGGGAGGTACCAAAAGGGGCGCGGTAACTTCGCCCATTTTTCTCGAGTTGATAGCGACTAATAAACTAATACCATGTGTGGAATTTCAAAAGATTCGAATATGTAGTATAGCAGTTATTAAAGATTCAATATTTTACAACATTTTAACACTTTGTGGGGGAGGTACTAGAAGGAGTGGACCAATATGGCCCATCTTCGAACTTAGCCGGAGATAGAAAAAAATATTACCACATACCAAATTTGAAGTCAATCGGTTACTCCTTTCGAGAGTTATCGTGCGCACCAGCCAGCAGACAGACAGACAGACAGACAGACAGACAGACAGACAGACAGACAGACAGACAGACAGACAGACGGACGGACATTGCTCATTCGACTTAAAATGACCCAAAACGAATATCCGCCGAACATACTTAGGGTCTTAGATCAATCCTTCGATGTGTTACACTTTTTTTCGTAGCAAATGATATATACCCTCGTCACACTAAAGTGAGGGTATAATAATTTTAAAATGTCAAAATTTTTAAATAAGTAAACTATTTCGAAAATTATATTATGGACCCTATAATAAGAGGTAAATATGGAATTTTTATGAAATTTCTGGACATAAAAATTCTACAAAATTTTAATAAATTTTCTCTAAATAAAAAAATTCTAAAAAGTTTTCTAAAAAAATAAGCATTTTAAAAAATAAAATATCTAAGAATTTTCTACAAAAAATAAGTACTTTCTATTTCTATAAATAAAAAAACGAAGAATTTTCCATAAATAAAATAAAATAAACTTGTATTTTCGTTTGTTTTTTATAGATCTTTAAATCATAAAAAATTTTAAGAATAAATGTTTTCTAAGAAATTTTCAAAAAATTCTAATTTATTGATTTACTATGAATAAACAAAATTTTACAATTTTCTATAAATTGCAAATTTTATAAAAAATTTGCAAGTAAATTATGTAAAATTGTTTAATAAATAAACAATTTCTATAATAAAATTATAAATAAAATAATCTAAGAAAATTCTGTAAAAAAATAAGACATTTTCCACAAATAAATAATTTCTATGAAATTTTCTAAAAATAAAAAATATGTTAGATATTCTATCAATATCTATAAATAAGCCATTACTTATAAGTAAAAGATTTCTAAGAAATTTTTTATATGCAAAAAAATTCTGAAAAGACTTTTATAAATAAAAAATCCTAAACATTTTTCTATAAATTGAGAATCGTATGCTATTTCCGAATGTACGAAATGCGTAAAAATTATCTATAAATAAAAATGTTTACTAAATTTTCTATATATACACATTTCTAGGAATTTTTTTATTTATAATATTTGTTTAGAAATTGTTAAAAAAAATTATTTTTAATTTATAAAAAATTTTTTTTTTTGAATCATTGAAAATTTCTTAGAAATTTATTGAAAATTTCCTAGAAACTATTAATTACTAATTTTCATTTATACAAAAATCTTAAACTTTTTGTTTATAGAATATTTATAATATTTATTGTGATTTTTTTATTTATATTTTTAAATTATAAAAAAAATCCTGATTTATAGATTTATTCTTGATTTTTTGAATCATAGAAAATTTCTTAGAAACTATTAATTAAAACTTTTTATTTTTATAAAAATCTTAAACTTTTTGTTTATAGAAAATTCATAATATTTATTGTGATTTATGATTCGTTGCTGATCATTCGCAGTGAACGGACGTGTTTATCACATAGCGGATAGTTACCAGTACCTATTACGCAATAGCAAAAATCTGTACAAAGTCTGTAAGGCCTACATCGTAGTACCTATTACGGTCTAATACAGACAAAATTAAAATAAATTCTCTTGACGGGGATGCCTTCGTGTTCCGATGGAGCGCGGTTCCCCAATCGTCCGACTGTCCGTCCGTTGGTCTTGGCCAAAGCCGACCACACCAAAAATGGTGAAAATCTCCCCCAAGTACTCACAACAGGTGGTGCGGTGAGGGGAAAACGTCATGTCCGACCGTCAAAACGGAAGCACAATGAGCATCGTGTAGCGCTCAGAGTTTTGACGAAGTTGGAGGCTGTTGAGGTTTCGGCTCTTACCGAAAAACAAAAAGAGTCACTTACCTGGGCTAAAGGCGTCATAGATGCTTCTAAGGCCAATGAGTCGGCTGAAAGAGCCACAAATTCAGCTGTGTTAACGGCTAATAAAGTAAAACGAATCAGATCACCTGATGAACCCCTGCCTTCGAAAAAGGCAAGAGGCCCTAATGTCACCATCAACAGGACACTCACCAAGCCCTTCAATGAAGTGGCGAAGGAGAGTCTAGTGATGGCTGTTATAGACAGAAGTAGTGAGGATGGATCCATCCTCAAGGACAAATGGAGTCATGTACAATCAGCCATTATGGCTCATTACCTCGATGTCCGTAGAGAAATGCCGGGCAAACCACCAATCTGCAACGATGCAGGATGGCATCAGGGGAGAGTAAAGCTCTTATATTTCGGTGATGCCAGATCAGTAGACCTTTATAAGGCTGCTCTGAGTCGAGCGGGTGAGGTGTGGCCGGGTGCCCAGTTGGATGTTGTCGAAAAAAACAACATCCCTAGTCACCCTAGAGCCATCACCTGGGTTACAGAAGAGCCCTCCAACCCGGCTGACATCTTAGAAATAATAAAAGATTCCAATCCTGGTCTGCCGGCCCATAATTGGAGAATCAGCAAGGTGGGTGAGGCGGATGGTAAAAAGCGGCAGGTCAATCTTATCCTAAACGCTGAATCCACCTCCCATATACAAAGTGCGAGTGCAACCCTACAATATGGCTTCGAGACTATAATCTTGAAGATATACAAGCAGGATATAGCTCCCACTGCAGAAGGTGAGTCGTCCACCGTGGCACTTTCTGTAAGTGCGGAGGTAGCCACGCCTATTATTTCTGGTGACTCCAACTCTAACAGAAGATCTGTAACGTCCTACTCTGAGGACGAAAGCTCTACTTCTGACACAGAGGGGCTGAGGGGAGTCTCCGGACTCTTTGACGCATCTGGCGGGGACATGCTTCTCGACGATACGGACGAAGAGTTCGATAACACCCTTGTTGGGGTGGATGTTAATCTGTCAATTACCAATGATGGTAAGAATTCTACAGATTAACCTCCATCACGCTAAAGCAGCCTCAGCGGCTCTATTGCTGCGCCTGTCCACAGGCGCAGTAGACATCGTCCTGATACAGGAGCCCTACGTAGTGGGAGGAAGGGTGTGCGGTATTAGGACACCCAACTTTAAACTGCTTGTGGCCAACTGTGAAGGCACTCCAAGAACCTGCATTTTGGCCAGGAAAGATCTAAGTATCTTTCTCCTGACTAATTTAAGTGGTAAAGACCAAACAGCTGCTAGCCTGGAGATCGGTAATCGCATATATTGGGTGGTCTCCAGCTACTTGCCTTATGAATCTGTAGTACCGACTGCTCTATTCAGGGAAGTAGTAGAAGAAGCAACGTCTGACGAGCTCGAGCTGATTATTGGCGCAGACACGAACGCTCATCATACTATCTGGGGTAGTACGGATATAAACAATAGGGGTGATTCGCTTCTTGACTTTATTCTAACTACCAATCTTAGTATTTGTAACATAGGTAATAAACCGACCTTCACAATTAAAGACAGACAAGAGGTACTCGACGTAACGTTTGCTACTGACCGGCTGTCAGACAAAATTATTGGGTGGAATGTACTGGACGACCACTCATTCTCAGATCATCATTATATTGAGTTCAAACTCGCGGAAAAAGCGCCTAAACCCGCCGTCCACAGAAATGTAAGGAAGACAAAGTGGCATCTGTATGAGAAGAATTTCAAGAAAGTCCTCAACTCTAAACTTCCGTACGAACCGAATGACAAAGCCGGTTTGGATAATCTGGTCGATCATATCACCATATCATTCAATAGATCCCTTGAAGAAGCCTGTCCAAAAACAAGGTACAAGGGTAAAACTAAACCCCAATGGTGGACTTCTGAGCTAACGGCTATGAAAAAGACCTGCAACAAGCTATTCAATAAGGCTAAATCTACTGGGGTCGCTAATGATTGGGATGCCTATAAAGAGCAACTCAAGATCTATAAGAAGGAGCTTAGAAAGGCGCAAAGGCGCTCTTGGTATACCTTCTGTGGTGAAGTGGAAAAGGTCTCCGACGCCGCTAGGCTGAGGAAGATATTATCTGCTTCACCCTGTACAGTGGGATATTTACAGGATGAGGCAAATAACTGGACCAAAAACAGCGAGCAGTCGCTCAATGTACTGCTCGACACACATTTCCCGGGGAACTCTATAACAGAACCCGAGGATCAGCAGGACCAACAAGAGTGCGAGTGGACTGCGAGCGTCGCTAGCTTCTTGACTGAGAGATCCAGAATAAGCTGGGCTATTAACAGCTTTGAGCCCTTCAAGTCACCTGGACCAGATGGCATCACTCCAGCAGAAATGCAGAAAATGTTAAAGTACATTATCCCCTGGCTGGAGAAAATTTATGTAGGCTGTATCAGGCTTTCATACGTCCCGAATCGATGGAGGGATACCAAAGTGGTATTCATACCTAAAGCGGGAAAGATATCACACACTAGGCCAAAAGACTTCAGACCAATTAGCCTATCCTCGTTCTTATTGAAAGGTCTGGAAAGACTTTTAGATCATTTCATTAGGGAAAACCTGGATACAAAACTCCTGTCGGGGAACCAACATGCTTACAACAAGGGCAAGTCTACTGAATCAGCCCTGCACGAACTTGTGAGCACTATCGAATCGTCCCTGCATTTCAAGGAATTCACCATGGTGGCATTTCTTGACATAGAAGGGGCTTTTAACAACATTCATTCCGATGCGGTAATTGCGGCACTCTCACATCTAAAAGTTAACACTAGTTTGATTAGACTAATTCAAAGTCTGCTCACCAGAAGACGCATAACAGCATGTCTAGGGTCCACAACTCTAACAAGGTATGTAAACAGAGGGACCCCGCAAGGAGGAGTATTGTCTCCACTAATTTGGAACCTAGCGGTGAATGAAATCCTGCTAGATCTAGAACGTTGTGGCTGCAAGGTCGTGGCATATGCGGACGACGTGGCAATCGCAGTGAGTGGCAAATTCGTAAACGTCCTCAGAGACATCCTACAGGTGGCTCTGAACAAGTTGGCTAGATGGGCCAGAAGCAGCGGTTTGGGCGTTAACCCCAACAAGACAGAATTGGTTCTCTTTACTAGGATGAATAATGTCCCACATGTGGACCCTCCACCTCGGATAAATGGAACAGATCTAGTCTTTTCTGAAAGTGCAAAATTTTTAGGAATAATTCTAGATAGGAAAATGTTATTTAGACTTAACGTATTGGAACGTGTAAGGAAGGCCAACGTCGCCTTATATTCCTGCAAAAAGGCTGTAGGGTCGCGGTGGGGACTCTCTCCTAAAATCGTCCACTGGATATATATAGCAGTAGTTCGTCCAATACTGTTATACGGTATTGTGGTATGGTGGACGGCAACTGACAAACTAACCATTACCAACCTACTAACAAAGGTTCAGAGGACTGCCTGCCTGAGCATAAGCGGAGCCTTAAGGACTACAGCGACCGAGTCTCTACAAGCCCTACTCCATATACTGCCGATTAATATTGTGGCGAGAGAAGTTGCAACCAAAGCGGCAATAAGATTAAACTGCCTATCAATGTGGAGGTACAAGAACTATGGTCACATGAGGATATCAAAGTGTAGTGCTATGGTAACCGACCGAGTGGACTATATACCAACAGTGTACACCTTCGAGAGAAATTACATCACTATGATTCCCGCCAGAGATGAATGGGTCGGCAGAATACCTGGTAATATAAACCATCTCCACTTTTACACGGATGGTTCGAAGCTTGATGAAAAGGTTGGCTTCGGAGTACACTGTGAAGAACTTAGTCTGGATATAGCTCACAGACTACCAGATACCTGCAGTGTCTATCAAGCCGAAATAATGGCAATATGGGAAGTCGCCAAGTGGCTGAGTCGCAACATAGTAACCAACAATGGCGTTGTCATTTACTCGGACAGCCAGGCTGCCATCAATTCTCTGGAGGCAACATCCCTAAATTCACAAACAGCCCTCGACTGCCGCAGATCTCTTAACGAGATGGCTGAGCAGTTTAATATACACCTCATATGGGTGCCTGGGCATAGGGATATCCCGGGGAACTGCAAAGCCGATGAACTTGCTAGGAAAGGGACGACATTACAAATTCTCGAAGAATTTGCATATATTGGTGCGCCACTATCCACGTGCAAGCTTTGGCTTAGGCAAGAGGCAATCAGGCAGTCCAACGATAGATGGACAGAAATCGGCACCTGTAGGGTAGCTAGACAAATCTGGCCAAGGTATGACCTGAGAAGGTCAAAATATCTCCTCGCACTAGAGAGGAAACGATTGTCTACGTTAGTACAGGTTCTGACGGGACACTGCTTGATCGGCGAACACGCCAAAAGATTGGGTATTGACTCCAATGACTTCTGCCGAAGCTGTGGAGATGAGCAAGAAGTGGAGAGCATTGAGCACTTGCTTTGCGACTGTCCCGCTTTGAGTAAACGACGACTGGATATACTGGGGTCGGCCTTTTTAGGCAGCCTAACAGATCTTTCCAGTACTGATATTCGTACCATCGATAAATTTATATATCAAACAGGTTGGTTTCGATGAGGGGCATTTCAGCCCGTGGTAACACTAGGGACCTAAACTGGTCTATGTGAGCTTGTAAAAAAATACGGCTGCCACCCTAACCTAAACCTAAACCTATTGTGATTTATTGAAAATTTGTCTACATTTAAATTACGGAAAATTTCTTAATTTTTTTATTGATTTTTTTTTTGTTATAAAATCTTATGAAAATGTTAAATATCATATTCATTGAAATGCTTATATTTTTCTTATATAAGTAGACAATTTTTTAATTTTTTATTTATATTTTTAAATTATAAAAAAAACCTAATTTATAGATTTATTCTTGATTTTTTGAATCATAGAAAATTTCTTAGAAACTATTAATTAATACTTTTTATTTATATAAAAATCTTAAACTTTTTGTTTATAAAAAATTCATAATATTTTGATTTATTGAAAATTTGTCTACTTTTAAATTATGGAAAATTTCCTAATTTTTTTATTGATTTTTTTTTGTATGAAAATCTTATGAAATTGTTAAAAATCATATTCATTGAAATGCTTATATTTTTCTTATATAATTAGAACACTAATTATTTATTTATATTTTTAAATTATAAAAAAATCCTGATTTATAGATTTATTCATGATTTTTTGAATCATAGAAAATTTTTTTAGAAACTATTAATTAATACTTTTTATTTATATAAAAATCTTAAATTTTTGTTTATAGAAAATTCATAATATTTATTGTGATTTATTGAAAATTTGTCTACTTTTAAATTATGGAAAATTTCTTAATTTTTTTATTAATTTTTTTTTTGTATGAAAATCTTATGAAATTTTTAAAAATCATATTCATTGAAATGCTTATGTTTTTCTTATATAATTAGAACACTAATTATTTATTTATATTTTTAAATTATAAAAAAAATCCTGATTTATAGATTTATTCATGATTTTTTGAATCATAGAAAATTTCTTAGAAACTATTAATTAATACTTTTTATTTATATAAAAATCTTAAACTTTTTGTTTATAGAAAATTCATAATATTTTGATTTATTGAAAATATGTATACTTTTAAATTATGGATAATTTCTTAATTTTTTTTGTATGAAAATCGTATGAAATTGTTAAATAACATATTCATTAACATATTCTTATATTAGTAGAACATTTTTTAATTATTTATTTATACTTTTAAATTATAAAAAGCCTAATTTATAGATTTATTCTTGATTTTTTGAATCATGGAAAATTTCTTAGAAACTATTAATTAATAATTTTATTTATATAAAAATCTTAAATTTTTGTTTATAGAAAATTCATAATATTTTGATTGATTGAAAATTTGTATATTTTTAATTAATGAAAAAATTCTTAATTTTTTTTTGTATGAAAACTTTTGGAAATTGTTAGAAAATCAATTTTTCTATTATTTCTATTATTTTCTGATTATAGAACATTTTTAGTTTTTTATTTATAGTTTTTTTTAATTTATAAAAAATGTTTATTTACGGTATTTGGTATTTTTTATTTAGAGAAAAGTTTTTTTTCTATTTTATTTATAGAATTTAAGAAAATTTTTGGTTTATAGAAAATTCATAAAAATGTATTAAATACTTTTAATTTTTTTAATGTAAAGAAAATTCTTAATTTTTTATACGACACTTTTTGGAAACATTTATTTATACACATTTATTAGATTTTTTTATTTATAGAAAATTATAGAAAACTGCTTACAACTTTTTGTATTTTTAAGTTTTATTTATAGAAACTTCTTAGCATTTTTATTTATAAAAAATTCTTGGATTTTTTCTATTTTTTGAAATTCGTTTGGATATTTTTTGTTATAATTTTTTTAATTTGTTATTCTTATTTGTTAATTTATGGATAAATTCTTTTTTTAATTTATAATAAATTGCATCTTCGGAAATTTCTAGAAACCTTGTATTTATAGAAAACTGGTCCGATTTTTTAGTTACATATATTTATAGAAAATTCGTAGATTTTTTTGTAGAAAATTTTTGGAATTTTTTTTACAGAAAATTCTTTGACAACATTTATTTATAGAAAAGTAATAGTTATTTTTTATAAAAATTACTTAGAAGGTTTGTATTTATAGAAAATTAGTTCGATTTTTGGATAAATTATTTTTTTAATTTATAAAAAATTGCATCTTCGGAAATTTCTTTATTTTGAGAATTCTTTTTAGAATTTTTTATTTATAGAAATTTCTTAGAATTTTGTTATTAAAGAAAATTCATAAAAATGTTGTCATTATCTTTTTAGCTTATGTTTTGTTTTAAGAAAATTCTTTTATTTTTTAAATTTGTTTGGATATTTTTTGTTAGAATTTTTTTAGAATTTGTTATTTCAATTTTTTAATTTTGGATAAATTCTTATTTTAATTTAATTTTAATTTATTAAAAATTTGTATCTTCGGAAATCTTTTTTTTTTTAATTTTGAGAATATTTTTATAACTTTTTATTTAAAGAAAATTTCTTAGAATTTTTTATTTAAAGAAAATTCATAAAAATTTTATCTTTTTAGATTTTGTTTAAGAAAATTCTTTAATTTTTAAATTATAGGTTGTTTGAAAAATCTCCTATTTATAGAAATGTTTTAGAATTTTTTTACCTATACGAAATTATTGATTTTTTTTTAGATTTTTTTGTATTTTTTATTTATAGAGAATTCTGAGAATTTTTATAAATATATTTTTTTAAAAAAATTCAATTTCAAGAAATTTCTTAAAAAGTTTTATAGAAAATTCTTATATGTTTTATAGAATTTTTTTTTTACATTTTTATTTTTAGGAAACTTATAGTTTTTTTTATAAAATTTACTAGAAACCTTGTATTTATAGAAAACTGGTTTGATTTCTTATTTGTATTAATCTCATATAAGCAACTTTTTTATTTATATTTCTATTCTATTCGTAGAATTTTTAAATTTATGGATTTTTTTGATTTTTTGTAGAAAATTCATAAAATTTTTGTTATAGAAACTTTGTTGACTGCTTTCTTTTATAGAAAAATCAAAGTGTTTTTTATAAAAATTACTTAGAAAGTTTGTATTTATAGACATTTTTTCTTCTTAGAAATTTATTGTTTATAAATTTTTTCATTAACGGAAATTTTCTATGCATTTTTTTATTGGTAAACATTTTTTTAAATATTTTTGATTAATAGAAAATTTCTTAGAATTTTTTATTAATAGAAAATTTCTTAGAATATTTTTATTAATAGAAAATTTCTTAGAACTTTTGATTTAAAAAAAGTTCATCAAAATTTATTATTCACCTTTTATTTTTTAGTTTATGTTTTATTTAAAAATAATTCTTTAATTTTTTATTTAAAATTTCTCTAGAAATCTGTTATTTACAGAAATGTTTTAACACTTCTTTATTTATAGGAAATTATCGAAAATTTCTTAAAATTTAAATTAAATTATTTTAAAAATTATAGAAAATTCTTGGAATTTTAAAATTTATAGTTTTTTTTTTAAATATTGTAGAATTTTTTTTAGAAAATTCTTGGAATTTTTTTAAAGAAAATTCTTTGACAACTTTTATTTATAGAAAAGTCATAGTTATTTTTTATAAAAATTACTTAGAAAGTTTGTATTTATAGAAAATTAGTTCGATTTTTTTATTTATGGAAATTTGTTTAGAATTTTGTTATTGGTAAAGAATTTCTTAAACATTTTTGATTGATAACAAATTCTAGAATATTTGATAAAAATTTCTAAAATATTTTTAATTACAGAAAATTTCTGAGAAATTTTGTACTTCTATGAAATTTCTCAGCAGAAATTAAATTTATTCAAAAATTCTAGGATATTTTATTTTTATAAAAGTCTTTTTAGATTTTTTGTTAAAAAGCTCTTTGAAGTTTTTTTTATTTATTTTTAAAAAAAATTCTTAGAACTCGTTTTTTTTATAAGAAATTAAATTTTTGTGTATATTGTTCGAAAATCGAAGATAGTTTCTTTAAAATGTATAATAGAAACAAGATTTTGATATGAGAGAATTATAGATTTTTTTATTTATACGAATTTTCTTATTTTTAGGAAATGTCATAGAATTTTTTTTTTTAAATTTTTTTGTCGATTTCGTTCTTATTGAATCAAACTTTGTTTCAAGCTCAATTCGATGTTTGTTGAGAATTGCAATTAAAGCTAATCGGCGGCGTCATTGTCTCAATAGTGCTCCAAGTGCTCCAAGTGGTCCCCAGTGGCGGTGGCAATGGCAATAATGGAGGTGTGGCGTTGGGGGTTGTTTCCATAACCAGTACCGCGTTTTTTCCATAACCAGTACCAACTCCGCTCGTATAGCTTTAAGAGATACACTTTGCTTTAGTTCAATGTTTATGGTTTTGTGTTTTTTTTTGTTGATTTTGTGTTACAAGAAACTAATTTTTAAAGGCGTGTTTTTCGTAGTTTCTTTCCCCCTCTTCCTTTATGAGCGCTGCAAATTTTAAAGAATTTAATAATATATTTTTTTTTTGGTTTTTGAAGAATTTTTGGGCTTTTTGCAAAAGCTAAAAGTGCTATTGCGTTCTGTGTGTGTCTATACATATATAATATGTCTGTCTGTCTGTCTGAATTTTTGCTACTTAAAAATTGCTAAAGTTTACTCTGGAAACCGTCAAATTAGTTTGGTTTTAGTTTTTTTCTTTCTTCTGAAATATCGTTCAAATTTGTTTGCTGTTCCATTTTTTCTATAGCCGCGTGTGTTTGTTTGTTTTTTTTTTTGTAGTATTGTGAACTTGTTTTCAGTATCGCCGATTTTTATGACTTCTCGAAACTTGTATGTTCGTCATTTTGTTCGCGGTTATTGGATATTATTATTGTTATTATATTTTCTAAGGCATTTGTTGCTGTTGCTTGGCTTAGTTCAAAGAGATAAGAAATTCGATTTTGTTTGTAATGAAAATATGGCAAAAATCTGTGAGATTTTTTTTTGCTGTTGTTCGGATAGCACAGGAATTTCTGATGAAATTGAAGAGATTGGATGGATATTTGTAAACAAAAACCGCACAAATATGGTTGTGGTCAGTTAAAAAAAACACACTTTCCAAATGAACCTAAGATATTTTGAAAAAATAAGGGGATATCCAAGCTAGATTAAGTCAGTTTTAATATTCAAATCTTAATAAGATCAATTTGAAAATTTAGAATTTTAATGCAAATAATTAAAAGAACTGTTAGAAATACCATATGTTCCTATTTAAATTCAATATTTTTTGCATAATTAGAAACTTGTTTATTTTTTCATGAAGTTTAATTAAAAATGGCAAAATTTCGACACAACCATTTTAGGAAGTTTTTAAATAAAGATTATTTTAAACAATGCCAATAAGAAATTTTGTATACATAAAAAAATAAGCAATTTCCGATAAATTTCGAATAAACATAAAAGCGTCAAATAAAATAATGTATCTAGAAATAAATAAATATCTAAGATATGTCCTAAAAATCATAAATTTTCATTAAATACATTTTACAATTAAAAATACTTCTATAAACAAAAAATGTTTAAGAAAATGTATGTAAAAAAAATCCAAGACATTTTCAATAATAATAAATAATTAAAATGTTTAAATCCTAGAAATGTTCAATAAAAAAAATTTCAAAGAATTTATTTAAAAAAAATTCTACAAATAAAAATAATTATAGATAGATTAGATTTATATAAACAAAATAAAGATTATGGATTTCTATAAACAAAAAAATTCTGGGAAATTTTCTATAAATAAAAATTTCTGAAATTTTTTTAAATAAAAAATTCGATGATTTTTTTTAAATAAAAAATTCGGAGATTTTTTTAAATAAAAAATTCGGAGATTTTTTTTTAAATAAAAAATTCGGAGATTTTTTTAAATAAAATATTTTTAAGAAATTTCCTACAAATAAAAGATTTTTAAGAAATTTTCTACAAATAAAAGATTTCTTAAAAATTAACAATAAATACAAGATTCAAAGAAATGTTAACTTAAAAATGCCAAGGCTACAAAATAGAAAAGTTCTAATAGATTTTCTGTAAATAAGAAATTCTAATACATTTTCTATAAATAAAACAATTTTAATACATTTTCATAAAAAAATAAAGAATTTTTATAAAAACAAAATTTATAATAAATTAATTATAATTTTTTTATATTATTATTTTTTTAATAATAAATTTTCTATAAATAAAAACTTTCTAAGAAATTTTCAATAAATGAAATATTTCCAAGAAATTCTCTATAAATAAAAGATTCAAAGAAATTTTTATAAATACAAAAGTACTAATAAAATAAATAAAAGAAAATTCTAATAAATTTTCTATAATTACAAAATTTCTAAGAAATTTTTTTTCTAGGAAATTTTATACAAATAAGAAATTTCTAGAAAATGTTGAACAAATAAAAAATTTCTGGGATTTTTTTTCCAAATAAAAAAAATTCCAATAATTTTTCTTTAAATAAAATATTTCTAAAAAATATTCTATAATTAAAAGGTAATAAATAAATAAATAAATAAAGAATTTCTAGAAAATTTTCTATAAATAAAAGATTCACAAATATTTTCTATAAATAAAATATTCTACGAAAATTTCTATAAACAGAACAATTCTAATAATATCTTTCTTCAAATTAAAGTATTTTAATAATTTTTCTACAAATAAAAAATTCTCATAAATTTTCTGTAAATAAAAAAATTATATGAAATTTTCTAAAATTTTTGTTTCAAATAAAAAAATTCTAAGAATTTTTCTGTAAACAAAACATTTCTAAGAAATATTCTATTATTGAATGGTAATAAATAAATAAATAAAGAATTTATAGGAAATTTTCTATAAATAAAAGATTTAAAAATATTTTCTATAAATAAAAAATTCTACGAAATTTTCTAAAAATAGAAAAATTCTAATGATATTTTTCTTCAAATTAAACTATTTTAATAGTTTTTCTACAAATAAAAAATTCTAATAAATTTTCTGTAAATAAAAAAAATATATGAAATTTTCTACAAATAAACAATTTCTGGAATTTTTGTTTTAAATAAAAAAAATTCTAAGATTTTTTCTGTAAATAAAAAATGTCTAAGAAATATTCTATAATTAAAAGGTAATAAATAAATAAATAATGAATTTCTATGAAATTTTCTATAAATAAAAGATTCAAAAATATTTTCGATAAATAAAAAATTCTACGAAATTTTCTAAAAATAGAAAAATTCTAATGGTATTTTTCTTCAAATTAAACTATTTTAATAGTTTTTCTACAAATAAAAAATTCTAATAAATTGTCTGTAAATAAAAAAATTTGTACGAAATTTTCTACAAATAAAAAAATTTTATGAAATTTTCTATAAATAAAAAATGTCTATGAAATGTTCTGAAAATAAAAAATTTGTATGAAATTTTCTAAAAATAAAAATTGTTGGGAAATCTTCTGTAAAAACAAAATTTCTAGCAAATTTTCTACAAATACAAAATTTCTGGGAATTTGTTTAAAAATAAAAAATAATATAAATAAAAAAATTCTAAGAAATATTCTATAATTTAAATTTTTATAATAATTTTACTATAAGTAAAAGATTCAAAGAAATTTTCTATAAATTAAAAAATGCTAAGGAATTTTCTATAAATAGAAAAATTCTAATAAAATTGTCTATAAATAAATAATTCTAATGAATTTTCCATAAATAACAAATTCTAATAAATTTTTGTTTAAGAAAAAATTGTTTAGTTGAAAGGTTTCTAAGAATTTTACTATAAAAAAAGATTTAAATAAATTTTCTATAAATTAAAGAATGATAAGGAATTTTTTATAAATAGAAATATTTTAATAAAATTTTCTATAAAAAAAAATCCTAAAAAATGTTCTATAAATATAAAATTCTTAGAAAATTTTCTATAAATAGAAAAATTCTAATTACATTATTTTCTATAAAACTATTTTAATAATTTTTCTATAAATAAAAAATTCTAATAAATTTTCACTAGGTTAAAAATAATATGAAATTTTTTATAAACAAAAATTTTGTATAAATAAAAATTACATTTTCTATAAACAAAAATTTTTTATAAAATTTACTATAAAAAAATGTTTCTATAAAATTTTCCATAAATAAAAAAATTCTAGAAAATTTTCTGCAAATAATTTTTTTTCTAAATTTTAAAATAAAAATATATGTATAAATAAGACATTTCTAAGAAATTTTTTATAAATAAAGTATTTTTGAGAAATTTAAATATAAAAATTCTAATAAAATTTCCTATAAATAAAACTATTTTAATAAATTATCTTCTGATTTCTATAAATACAAAATTTATAATAAATAAAACATTTTCTGTAAATAAAAACACATTAAGAAAATGCCCATAAATGAAAGAAGAAAATTTCTATAAATAAAAGATTAAAAAATATTTTCTATAAATAAAAGAATTTTTTTAAAAATAGAAAAATTCTTATAATATTTTTGTTCAAATTAAACTATTTTAATAGTTTTTCTACAAATAAAAAATTCTAATAAATTTTCTGTAAATAAAAAAATTTGTATGAGATTTTCTACAAATAAAAAAATTTTATGAAATTTTCTATAAATAAAAATATCTATGAAATGTTCTGAAAATAAAAAATTTGTATGAAATTTTCTAAAAATAAATTTTCTATAATCTTCTGTAAAAACAAAATTTCAAGCATATTTTCAACAAATTTCTGGGAATTTGTTTAAAAAATAATATAAATAAAAAATTTCTAAGAATATTCTATAATTAAAATTTTTATAATAATTTTATTATATATAAAAGATTCAAAGAAATTTTCTATAAATTAAAAAATGCTAAGGAATTTTCTATAAATAGAAAAACTCTAATACAATTTTCTATAAACAAAAAATTCTAATGAGTTTTCTATAAATAAAAAATTCTAATGAATTTTCCATAAATAACAAATTCTAATAAATTTTCTTTAAATAAAGGATTTCTGGAAAAAATTGTTTAGTTGAAAGGTTTCTAAGAATTTTACTATAAAAAAAAAGATTTAAATAAATTTTCTATAAATTAAAGAATGCTAAGGAATTTTCTATAAATAGAAAAATTTTAATAAAATTTTCTATAAAAAAAATCCTAAAAAATTTTCTATAAATATAAAATTCTTAGAAAATTTTCTATAAATAGAAAAATTCTAATTACATTATTTTTTACAAAACTATTTTAATAATTTTTCTATTAATACAAAATGCTAATAAATTTTCACTAGTTAAAAAATAATATGAAATTTTTTTATAAACAAAATTTTTCTATAAATAAAAATGAAATTTTCTATAAACAAAAAATTTCTATAAAAATTTACTATAAAAAAATGTTTCTATGAAATTTCCCAAAAATGAAAAATTTCTAGAAATTTTTTTTGAAATTTGAAAATTAAAATATATATATATAAAAACTGTCCATTGATAAAAATCGTCAATTATGCCACGATTCAAACTGTAATAGAATTATATTGAAAAATAATAGAAAAAAAATCATCAATTGCGCGCCTGCGCAAATGCGCAATTAACTTGTGTTTTCAATTTCTATGGAATTCTTTGTTGTGTTAATGCATTTTATGCTTAATTTGAGGCAACGTCAAACAACAACTTGTGAAGTGATTGTCCGTCTGTCGGTCGGTCTGCCCGTCCGCAAATATTTATCTCGTTAAATATATGATCCGAAGCACTGAGTAACGAACGAATTTGTATCTTCCAGCACTGTTCTCGGTAAAGCTCACAATGGTGCTGTAAGTAAGTGAACACACACGCGAGTATATGATTGTGCGCCTGCGCGTTCTTTTCCATATGCCCCCTTCCCTTGAGTTTAATGCTTAGAATTCTTTGGACTGCGCCGATAGATGTGTTGAATGGTCCGTTTGGACGACTGACTGCGCGAGTTGAATGAGTGTTGAGTTTGAAAGGCATTTGCCAAGGTCACATTGTTGTGGATGCTGAAGCCAAGTCATCGTCATTGATTTGAAGTGAATTATTGGAATGTGCTTTTTGGCATCGTGTGTGTCGGTCGGGCTGTTTGTGTTAAATTAAAAATATTATAAAAATTAATTATTCATTCATTGATTAGATTTTTCCGCAAACTGAAATTATTTTTTTACATAAACAAACAATTTGTTTAGAATAAAAAACCTAAAATTTTTTAAGAAATATTTTTTTCAATAAATCAAATTTTATTGTTGGGTCATTTGTCTACCCTCAACTTTACTTTTGCGTGCTGTCATTGATTTGCAGCTGGAAATGTTAGAGATCACCATCATCATCGTTTTCCTCCTCTCTCTCAGTCCCTCACATGTGCCACCGCCGCCGCTTCTCCTTTATCCATCTCCATTGTTGGCACTTTGATGGAGTTGGATGTCTAAAGAGTTAGCGGCGATTTCCCACACTTGTATTACATGTTATCTTAATGTCTGTTTAAATAAATGACAGCGAAAGGTTTTAAGTTTTTTAGTTTTTTTAACTTTTCTCGATTATCAAGAAAATTTTCAATTTCATTCAGCAGCAGCGATACTTGTATTTATTTAGCATGCGTTCAACTTTCGTTTGCGACGGGCCACTTGATGGGGGCGTACAATAAACAGTGGGCTAAAATAGTTAACAATGAAAAAACTCAAAGATGATAGTACCATAAGCTCTAAATGTTTCATATATTTATTTAATTGAATCTCGTTACACCTTTAGTGACGCTATAATTGAGAATCTCATAATTTGTAAATAATCTGTGAAGTGTTTTCTTTCCAAATCAATTTTAATTTTTCGAATCTACTAAAATGTATAGAAGTTATGGCGATTTTTCGAAAAATACATATAATTAATAACAGTCATACGTACCGGAGTACAAATTTAATAAATATTAAATTTTAAGCAGAAGTAAGCGAAAGTCATGAAAAGAAAGTTGTTTATTGAAAACTCAGCACTTTCTAATATGTAATCGAAATTTCTTGGAAATATTTTATTTATAGAAAATTTCTCAGAAATATTTTATTTATAGAAAATTTCTTAGAAATATTTTATTTTTAGAAAATTTCTTAGAAATATTTTATTTGTAGAAAATGTTTAAGAATTTTTTTGCTTGTAAAATATTGTATCATAGTCATTTTTGTAGAAATATTTTACTTCTAAATATTTTATTTAAGGGAAATCTTGTAGTTGTTCAAAATTTTATCACAGAAAATATTTTTTTTGAAAAATGTAATTGATTTCATTTTTTTAGAATTTTTTTTGAAGATTTTATTTATACAAAATTTCAGATTTTTTTAATTAAGCAGAATTTCTTATTAGAATTTTTTATAAAAAAAATGTTTTTTGTTTATGGGAATTTTTTAAATTTATTTTTATTAATCGAATTTTATTATATTTTGTTAAATTTTGTAAATCCAAAGTGCCCCTCTACTTTTAATTATATTGAGAAACTGTTAATCTATATAATCTGAGCAGTGTTTTCTTTCCAAACCACTTTGATTTTTTTAACCTATTAAATTTTATAGAAGTTATGACAATTTTTCGAAAAATACTCATAATAAATAATAGTCATACGTACCGGAGTACAAATGTAATAAATATTTAAATTTAAGCGAATTGAAAAAAAATATTTATAAAATATTTCTTATACATGTTTTAATTTTTTTATTGTAAATTTGTTAAATATGTTTTATATTTTAGAAATATTATTTTTATATACTTAAAGTTTCTTAGAAATTTCTTATTTACATAATTTATTATTTTCAAAAATATCTCCGAAATCTTGGAATGTGTTGTGTTTTTGTTTTTTTATCTATAGCAAATTTCATAGAATTTTATATTTATGGAAAATTTTACAGGCATTTTCAATTGCCTGTAAAAATTATTTATTTATAGAAAATTTCTTAGAAATTTTTTATTTTATAGAAAAATTCTTAGAAAATTTTGTAGAATTTTTTTTATAGAAAATTTGTTAGGAATTTTTTATTATTTAGAAAATGTCTGAATTTTTTTATTACTTAGAAAATTTCTTTGAAATTTTTTATTTATACAAAAATTTCATACAAAATTTTCATTATACAAAAATTTCATAGAAATTTTGTATCTATTTTGTTTTATACAAAAATTTTATAGAAATTTTTAATTTATTCAGTCAGAATTTTTTTTTTTTTAATTTATGCAAAAATTTCATAGACATTTTCTTTTATAGAAAATGTTATAGAAATTGAATACAGTTATTAAAAAATACAAAAATATATAATTATTGAAAATTTCATAGACATTTTTTTAGTTATTTATTTTTTTAGTTATTATTGTATTATAGAAAATTTCATACAATTTTTTATTGAGAGAAAATTTCATGGAAATTATAATTATATAAATAAAAATATATAATTATATAAATAAAAAATATATAATTATATAAATAAAAAAATATATAATTATATAAATCAAAAATATAAAAATATGTAATTATTGAAAATTTCATAGAAATTTTTTATTTATAAGAAATTTTGTATAAATTTTTTATTTATAGAAAATTTTATAGAAATTATAAAATTATTGTATTATAGAAAATTTCATACAATTTTTTATTTAGAGAAAATTTCATAGAAATTTCTTTCTAATAGAATTTTTTTATTTGTAGAAAATTCTTGGAAATTTGTATTTATAAAGAAAATTTTTATTTAGTTGTTATTGAAAATTTTTATTTTTATTTTTAAAGAAAATTTCTTAGAAATTTTGTATTTATCGAAAATTTCTTAGAAATTTTGTATTTATCGAAAATTTCTTAGAAATTTTGTATTTATCGAAAATTTCTTAGAAATTTTGTATTTATCGAAAATTTCTTAGAAATTTTGTATTTATAGAAAATTTCTTAGAAATTTTGTATTTATAGAAAATTTCTTAGAAATTATAAATATGTAATATAATAGAAATTTTGTATTTATAGAAAATTTCTTAGAAATTTTGTATTTATAGAAAATTTCTTAGAAATTTTGTATTTATAGAAAATTTCTTAGAAATTTTGTATTTATCGAAAATTTCTTAGAAATTTTGTATTTATAGAAAATTTCTTAGAAATTTTGTATTTATAGAAAATTTCTTAGAAATTTTGTATTTATAGAAAATTTCTTAGAAATTTTGTATTTATAGAAAATTTCTTAGAAATTTTGTATTTATAGAAAATTTCTTAGAAATTTTGTATTTATAGAAAATTTCTTAAAAATTTAGTATTTTTAGAAAATTTCTAAAAAATTTAGTATTTACAGAAAATTTCTAAAAAATTTAGTATTTATAGAAAATTTCTTAGAAATTTTGTATTTGTAGAAAATTTTTTAGAAATTTTGTATTTATAGAAAATTTCTTAGAAATTTTGTATTTATAGAAAATTTCTTAGAAATTTTGTATTTATAGATAATTTCTTAGAAATTTTGTATTTATAGAAAATTTCTTAGAAATTTTGTATTTATAGAAAATTTCTTAGAAATTTTGTATTTATAGAAAATTTCTTAGAAATTTTGTATTTATAGAAAATTTTGTATTTATAGAAAATGTCTTAGAAATTTTGTATTTATAGAAAATTTCTTAGAAATTTTGTATTTATAGAAAATTTCTTAGAAATTTTGTATATATAGAAAATTTCTTAGAATTTTTTATTTATTTTTTCTTAGACATTTTACATTTATATTTATTTATAGAAAAATTCATACAAATATTTTATTTATAAAACATTTTTATTTCAAGTTTGTCGCCTAAGTCTTTTGTTCTGCGTCCACTGTATCTGCCGGACAAAAGGTAAACAGACTTTTTCGAACGTTTTCGCCGATTTGGTTGTTGCCATGATTGGTGGCATTGTTGTTGTTGTTAAAAATATTGATGCAACAACTTCTTTGTGAAGTTTTTTTTTGTGTTTTTTGGTAAGTTTTTTTTTATTCGTTAGCGATAACAAGTTTTAGCCATTATTTACCCAAAAGCGGTGGCCAAGAAACCGAAAAAGAGTAGGAGCAGTTGCAGTGAATGGGCTCATCTGTTTTGGTGGTTATGTTTAGATGTGTGGCATATGCATTTGTTAAGTTTAGGGGGCATATGTGCAACCAACAATAACGAAAGACACAGAAACATCGACAGATGGATGGACGGACGGACAGGCAGAAAGACAGACCGACGGACATATGTAAAAGTATGCCCCCTTTGATGTTAATGATGCAAATTGACTTGAGTTGTGATGGCAAATTGTTAAGTGAAAGTAAAATATGTGAACATATGTATAGACTGACAGACCGACAGATAGACATATGTAGAGGAGGCAATTCCTCTTAAAAAATCGAAAAGAAGAAACTCTAACTCGCAACATATACAAATCGTGCTACTGATGTAATAGTTAAGTTGAAAGTGAAAATGAAATCGAAATCGATTTTTTTCAATTAAAATACACAAAATTGCCAATATTGAAATTTAGTTTTTTAATCAAATGTTTTGATTTTTTTCAAACTGTTTCTCAAA
The DNA here is from genome assembly GCA_963930755.1 of Eudasyphora cyanicolor. Lineage (NCBI taxonomy): Eukaryota > Metazoa > Arthropoda > Insecta > Diptera > Muscidae > Eudasyphora > Eudasyphora cyanicolor. Next base: position 22,183,117 of record OZ005735.1, on the reverse strand, counting down.
TCACTGCATTCACCTTACAACCTCATTTTTTTGGTATTTCTTTTTTTGTTGTTGTTATAATTCCCCACCCCATTTGATGATTCGTTCGGAAAAAAATAAAATAAAAAAATAACTAATTTACTGTAACAACAAATTGCTTGTGCTCTTTTAACCTAAATTTTCGTATTGCCTTTGGCTTTTTGTATTTTAAGCTTATTAACGCCGAAATGAACCAAAACGAACGTAAAAAAGCGAGAAAAAACACATAAAATGTGGATCACTACACTCGCTCAGCCTTCTTAGTGTCTCGTTTCTTGTCATGTCTTTTGTTGCAAATGAAAATATTTTCATTACATTCATTTTGATTTTGTTCACTATTACCGCAACAATTATTGCAAAACAAGTAAAGTTTTCATTCAAACACTGACTGCCACAGCCAAAACCAAAAACCACAGGGGCACAGTGTTTTTAATAAGATTTCTCTAATATCTAAAAAAAAATATAATCAATTTTCTAAAAAAATAACATATTTCTTACGATTATTCAAACATTGAATAATATTATAAATTCTATAAAGAAATAATTTTATGAGATTTTCTATAAATATAAAAATGTATTATTTTTTTCTTACAAGGAAAATATATATAAAAACAATATGACTTATCAATTCAAATTTCACAAAATTGAAAAAACTTCTATGAAATTGTCTATAAATAGAAAAGTTTGCTCAATTTTTTAAATATAAATATGTAAGAAATTTTCTGTAAAAAAGCCCATGAAAATTAGACGTTTTCAAAAAAAGAAATTATATAAATACAAAATGACAGAAGTTCTCAAAAAAAAAAAAATATTTAAATACAAAATGTCATAAGTATTCCATGTATATAACGAAACATCTTCTGAACAAAAAAATCTTCAGATAATTTTCTATAAATACAAAATTTATTATAATTTTTCTAAAAACACATATTTATCAAATACTTTCTATAAATAATAAAATCGACTAATTTTTTTCATAAAAATTCAAAGAAATTTCTATCTAATTTGATATAAATTTAAAATACTTAAAAAAATTTACATAAATAACCAATTTTAAAGAAATGTTTCAAAGAAGTTTTCTATAAACAAAAAATTTATAAATTTTCTAATAATAAATAACTAAGAAATTTTCTATATATTTTTATATATATGTCGTTAAATGTTTGATACAAATTTTCTAAAAAAAAATTTCTATAAATAAAAAATTTCTCAGAAATTTTCTATAAATAAATAATTTCTCAGAAATTTTCTATAAATAAAAAATTTCTGAAAAATTTTCTATAAATAAAAAATTTCTGTGAAATTTTCTATAAATAAAAAATGTGTGAAATTTTCTATAAATAAAAAATTTCTGTGACATTGTCTATAAATAAAAAATTTCTGAGAAATTTTCTATAAAAAAAATTCTAAAAAATTTCAAGAAATTTTCTATAAATAAAAAATTTCAAGAAATTTTCTATAAATAAAAAATTTCAAGAAATTTTCTATAAATAAAAAATTTTAAGAAATTTTCTATAAATTAAAAATTTTAATAAATTTTCTATGCATAAAAAATTTCAAGAAATTTTCTACAAAAAAATTATTTCAAGTAATTTTCTAAAAATTTCAAGAAATTTTCTATAAATAAAAAATTTAAAAAAATTTTCTATAAATAAAAAATTTCAAGAAATTTTCTATAAATAAAAAATTTCAAGAAATTTTCTATAAATAAAAAATTTCAAGAAATTTTCTATAAATAAAAAATTTAAAGAAATTTTCTATAAATAAAAAATTTAAAGAAATTTTCTATAAATAAAAAATTTAAAGAAATTTTCTATAAATAAAAAATTTAAAGAAATTTTCTATAAATAAAAAATTTCAAGAAATTTTCTATAAATACAAAATTTCTAAAATATTTTCTATAAATACAAAATTTCTAAGAAATTTTCCATAAATAAAAAAATTCTGAAACACTTTATAAAATAAAAAATTTCTAAGAAATTTTCTATAAATACAAAATTTCTAAGAAATTTTCTATTATTTCTAAGAAATTTTCTATAAATACAAAATTTCTAAGAAATTTTCTATAAATACAAAATTTCTAAGAAATTTTCTATAAATACAAAATTTCTAAGAAATTTTCTATAAATACAAAATTTCTAAGAAATTTTCTATAAATACAAAATTTCTAAGAAATTTTCTATAAATACAAAATTTCTAAGAAATTTTCTATAAATACAAAATTTCTAAGAAATTTTCTATAAATACAAAATTTCTAAGAAATTTTCTATAAATACAAAATTTCTAAGAAATTTTCTATAAATACAAAATTTCTAAGAAATTTTCTATAAATACAAAATTTCTAAGAAATTTTCTAAAAATACAAAATTTCTAAGAAATTTTCTATAAATACAAAATTTCTAAGAAATTTTCTATAAATACAAAATTTCTAAGAAATTTTCTATAAATACAAAATTTCTAAGAAATTTTCTATAAATACAAAATTTCTAAGAAATTTTCTATAAATACAAAATTTCTAAGAAATTTTCTATAAATAAAAAATTTCTAAGAAATTTTCTATAAATAAAAAAATTCAAGAAATTTTCTATAAATAAAAAATTTCAAGAAATTTTCTATAAATAAAAAAATTCTAAGAAATTTTCTATAAATAAAAAATTTTTGAGAAATTTTCGATAAATAAAAAATTTCTAAGAAATTTTCTATAAATAAAAAATTTCTAAGAAATTTTCTATAAATACAAAATTTCAAAGAATTTTTCGATAAATAAAAATTTTCTAAGAAATTTTCTATAAATAAAAAATTTCTAAGAAATTTTCTATAAATAAAAAATTTCTGAGAAATTTTCTATAAATAAATAATTTCTGAGAAATTTTCTATAAATAAATAATTTCTGAGAAATTTTCTATAAATAAAAAATTTCTAAGAAATTTTCTATAAATAAAAAATTTCAAGAAATTTTCTATAAATAAAAAATTTCAAGAAATTTTCTATAAATAAAAAATTTCAAGAAATTTTCTATAAATAAAAAATTTCAAGAAATTTTCTATAAATAAAAAAATTCTAAGAAATTTTCTATAAATAAAAAATTTCTGAGAAATTTTCTATAAATAAAAAATTTCTGAGAAATTTTCTATAAATAAAAAATTTCTAAGAAATTTTCTATAAATACAAAATTTCAAAGAATTTTTCGATAAATAAAAAATTTCTAAGAAATTTTCTATAAATAAAAAATTTCTGAGAAATTTTCTATAAATAAATAATTTCTGAGAAATTTTCCATAAATAAATAATTTCTGAGACATTTTCTCTAAATAAGAAATTTCTAAACAATTTTCAAAAAAAAAAAAATTTCTAAAAAATTTTCTATAAATAAATTACTCAAAATTATCTGCGTGGATTTTTTAAATTACAAATTTAGTTTTAGATTTTTCAAAAAAAAATTTACTGTATGAACGGAACGTAGATTTTTCTAAAAATTATTTGTTGCAAGAAAATTAATTATATATTTTTCCAAGAATTATTTGTTGAAAGAAAATCAATCGAGGTATTTTCTAAAAAGTTTTTACTGAAAGAAAATCAATCGTAGATTTTTCTATTACTTTTTTGGTGAATGGCAATAAATTCAAGATTTAAAAAAAAAATATTTACTGAAGACAATCACTCGCAGGTTTGTTACGAGTATTAAGAAAATACTACTAGAAAAATTCCCACAGATTTATTTATTATTATTCTCTTTTAGAAATTCATCGATTTTTCTACAATTATTTACTGATGGAAAATAATCAGAAATTTGCCTAAAAATTATTTACTGAAAAATCAATCCAAGATTTTTTAAATTTGTTTTTTATTTAATGAAAGCAAATAAATTTTTGATTTTTCTAAATACTATTTACTGAAACTAAGTAGATTTGGAAATTGTTATATTGTTGAATAGGACTTTAGGCAAAACAATTAGGATTGTTTACAAAACATGGATTTATTAAAAAAGATTAGAAAATAATTCTTCTGAAGTTTTCTTTTTACCCTTTGACGAACAATTACGGAAAGGCAGTCGAGCTTTTGAATTTGTGACAATTTTCAAACTAAATTTTTAGTCGAAATATTGGATAAAAATAAAGAAATTTAAAATCGAAAATTAACGAGTTTTAATTTCCAACAAAGGAACTCAAGCAGATATATCTGAAAATCAAAAAAAAAAAATTTAAAAAAACATAAAAAAAGTAAACAAAAATTGTTAGAAATTTTCTATAAATATAATTTTCTGCAAATAAAAAATAATTTTGTTATTTTTATGTTAACACCACTGTATTACATTTGCCACTTTAACGAAAACAAAAAAATAAATTGCAAACATTTGCAATTGTACTCAAGATATGACCGTATGGACAAACCTACATATATATGTATATATGTATGTATAATTACATCTGCCTACAATAGGCATGCATTCATACATACATACATATGTATTCTTCACATACTCAATACCTCTAAACAAAAACTTATCTCTGGGATACCCGTTTATATGGTTCACAGGTAAGCCGCACATGCGCAGTGCGCATTCGTCGTCTCTAACGTTTAAGTTGTGAAAAATAAAACTGAAAGTAAATTTGTTATGGTCTCGTTAGACACAAATAATCTAAGAAATGAACAAAATTTGTCTGTCCATCTGAGCTCCGATATCCAGGTTTTGTCTTTAACGATTTCATTGTGAAAAAAATGTTGAATTTTCTTAGACAAACGTTTTCGCGGAGAGAGAGATAAGGGAAAAAATGGCACTCAATTTTAACTATAGTGCTCAGCAATATGCGAAAGTGTTATTTTGTTTCGTTTTTTCTTCTGATTTTCATAAACTATAGTTTTTGGGTGAAGTTTTCAGTTGTTTTTTTGGTGTTTTTGACATACGCTTTCAATAATACGCTTTCTGTCTGTCTGTCAGTGGCCTTAAGGCTTTTGTCTGGAATTTTTTGAAGTTTAAAAATTTGTAATTGCTTTACAAGCAAAAAAAAAACTCATACTCTACACTACATACACAGCTCTGCAGCCTAAAAACAGGGGGTGTTAACATTTAAGACACGAAAAAAATCGTTTTTTACAACAGTTGCAAAAAAATATTTTAATTTCTTTAAAGCCGCTTTTGATCGATGTTTGATTTGGAGCACGTAAAATATTTGTGATTAAGAAAACGTCCAATTTATCTCATAGGCAATGCAAAAAAGCCCATTAGAGATTTGTTAGTTTATTTTGCAAAATTGTTTTTTTTTTTCAAACTTTCTCCTTTGATCGGCAGCCATTGCTCAAACAAGGAAAATTCAAATTATACATATGTACGTCAGCTATGAAGGATTATCAGGGATTTGTGAATGGAAATGGTTGCTTCATTGTCTTTCATAGTATCATTTATTATAAAGTGAATGTACAAAAACTTTGGCGAAAGAAAATCAAATACTAGATTTACCTCAAAATAATTAATTATAGATAAGAAATATTTACTACAAAAAAGCTAGTGAAGAATTTTGTTAATTTTAAAATAATTTTAACTTTAAATTTAACTTTAAAAATAATTTTTAGGTTTATTTTAAAATTATTAACTATAAGAAAATCAATCAAAAATTATTTACTGTATTGAGATATAAAGGAAACTCAATTATAGATTTTTTAAAAAATATTTACTGAACGAAAATCAATGTTAGAATATTTTAAAAATTATTTTCTGGAAGAAAATCTTTCGTAGATTTTTCTAACAATAATTTATTGATAGAATTTTCTAAAAATTATTTACTGGGAGAAAATCTATCGTAGATTATTCTAAAAATTATTTTAGGAAAGAAAATCAATTTACAAATTTTTATAAAAATTATTTTCCGAAATAAAATCATTCGCAAAATTTTTCTAAAATTTTTTATTTAACATTTTTTTTATTTTAAATTTATTTACTGAAAGGAACAATTATTTTCTGAAAGAAAATCTATCACAAATTCTTCTAAATATTCTTTAAGGTTTGAAAAATCCATCGTAGATTTTTCTAAAAAATATTTTCTGAAAGAAAATGTATTTTAGATTTTTCCAATAATTATTTGTTGATAGAAAATCAATTGTAGATTTTTCTAAAAAATGTTTTCTGAAAAGAAATATATCTTAAATTTTTCTTGAAATTATTTACTGAAAGAAAAATCAATAGTAGATTTTTTAAAAATTATTTGTAGAAAGAAGAAAAGAAAATCTTTAGTAGATTTTTTAAAAATTATTTGTAGAAAGAAGAAAAGAAAATCTTTCGTAGATTTTTTAAAAATTATTTAGAGAAAGAAGAAAAGAAAATCTTTTGTAGATTTTTTTATAGAAAATTATTGATATATTTTTCTACAAATTATTTACTGAGAAAAAATCTATCGTAGATTTTTCTAAAAATTATTTTAGGAAAGAAAATCAATTTGCAAATTTTTATAAAAATTATTTTCCGAAATAAAATCATTCGCAAAATTTTTATAAAATTTTATTATTTAAAATTTTTTTTTATTTTAAATTTATTTACTGAAAGGAACAATTATTTTCTGAAAGAAAATCTATCACAAATTCTTCTAAATATTCTTTAAGGTATGAAAATCCATCGTAGATTTTTTTAAAAATTATTTTCTGAAAGAAAATGTATCGTAGATTTTTCCAATAATTATTTATTGATAGAACATCAATTGTAGATTTTTCTAAAAAATGTTTACTGAAAAGAAATACATCTTGAATTTTTCTAATAATTATTTACTGAAAGAAAAATCATAGTAGATTTTTTAAAAATTATTTGTAGAAAGAAGAAAAGAAAATCTTTAGTAGATTTTTTAAAAATTATTTGTAGAAAGAAGAAAAGAAAATCTTTCGTAGATTTTTCTAACAATAATTTTTTTATAGAAAATTATTGATAGAATTTTCTAAAAATTATTTACTGAGAGAAAATCTATCGTAGATTATTGTAAAAATTATTTTAGGAAACAAAATCAATTTGCAAATTTTTATAAAAATTATTTTCCGAAATAAAATCATTTGCAAATTTTTTCTTTTATTTCAATTTTTTTTTATTTTAAATTTATTTACAATTATTTCTGAAAGAAAATCTATCACAAATTCTTCTAAATATTCTTTAAGGTATGAAAATCCATCGTAGATTTTTTTAAAAATTATTTTCTGAAAGAAAATGTATTGTAGATTTTTCCAATAATTATTTGTTGATAGAAAATCAATTGTAGATTTTTCTAAAAAATGTTTTCTGTAAAGAAATATATCTTAAATTTTTCTTAAAATTATTTACTGAAAGAAAATCAATAGTAGATTTTTTAAAAATTATTTGTAGAAAGAAGAAAAGAAAATCTTTCTTAGATTTTTTAAAAATTATTTAGAGAAATAAGAAAAGAAAATCTTTCTTAGATTTTTCTAACAATAATTTTTTGCTAGAAAATTATTGATTTATTTTTCTACAAATTATTTACTGAGACAAAATCTATCGTAGATTATTGTAAAAATTATTTTAGGAAAGAAAATCAATTTGCAAATTTTTATAAAAATTATTTTCCGAAATAAAATCATTCGCAAAATTTTTATAAAATTTTTTTATTAAAATTTTTTTTTATTTTAAATTTATTTACTGAAAGGAACAATTATTTTCTGAAAGAAAATCTATCACAAATTCTTCTAAATATTCTTTAAGGTATGAAAATCCATCGTAGATTTTTTTAAAAATTATTTTCTGAAAGAAATGTTTCGCAAAATTTTTATAAAATTTTTTAATTTAATTTTTTTTATTTTAAATTTATTTACTGAAAGGAACAATTATTTTCTGAAAGAAAATCTATCACAAATTCTTCTAAATATTCTTTAAGGTATGAAAATCCATCGTAGATTTTTTTAAAAATTATTTTCTGAAAGAAATGTTTCGCAAAATTTTTATAAAATTTTTTTATTTATTTTTTTTTATTTTAAATTTATTTACTGAAAGGAACAATTATTTTCTGAAAGAAAATTTATCACAAATTCTTCTAAATATTCTTTAAGGTTTGAAAAATCCATCGTAGATTTTTTTAAAAATTATTTTCTGAAAGAAAATGTAACGCATATTTTTTAACAAATTAATTATTGATAGAAAATCAATCGTAGATTTTTCTAAAAAATGTTTACTAAAAAGAAATACATCTTAAATTTTTAGTCGAAATATTGGATAAAAATAAAGAAATTTAAAATCGAAAATTAACGAGTTTTAATTTCCAACAAAGGAACTCAAGCAGATATATCTGAAAATCAAAAAAAAAAAATTTAAAAAAACATAAAAAAAGTAAACAAAAATTGTTAGAAATTTTCTATAAATATAATTTTCTGCAAATAAAAAATAATTTTGTTATTTTTATGTTAACACCACTGTATTACATTTGCCACTTTAACGAAAACAAAAAAATAAATTGCAAACATTTGCAATTGTACTCAAGATATGACCGTATGGACAAACCTACATATATATGTATATATGTATGTATAATTACATCTGCCTACAATAGGCATGCATTCATACATACATACATATGTATTCTTCACATACTCAATACCTCTAAACAAAAACTTATCTCTGGGATACCCGTTTATATGGTTCACAGGTAAGCCGCACATGCGCAGTGCGCATTCGTCGTCTCTAACGTTTAAGTTGTGAAAAATAAAACTGAAAGTAAATTTGTTATGGTCTCGTTAGACACAAATAATCTAAGAAATGAACAAAATTTGTCTGTCCATCTGAGCTCCGATATCCAGGTTTTGTCTTTAACGATTTCATTGTGAAAAAAATGTTGAATTTTCTTAGACAAACGTTTTCGCGGAGAGAGAGATAAGGGAAAAAATGGCACTCAATTTTAACTATAGTGCTCAGCAATATGCGAAAGTGTTATTTTGTTTCGTTTTTTCTTCTGATTTTCATAAACTATAGTTTTTGGGTGAAGTTTTCAGTTGTTTTTTTGGTGTTTTTGACATACGCTTTCAATAATACGCTTTCTGTCTGTCTGTCAGTGGCCTTAAGGCTTTTGTCTGGAATTTTTTGAAGTTTAAAAATTTGTAATTGCTTTACAAGCAAAAAAAAAACTCATACTCTACACTACATACACAGCTCTGCAGCCTAAAAACAGGGGGTGTTAACATTTAAGACACGAAAAAAATCGTTTTTTACAACAGTTGCAAAAAAATATTTTAATTTCTTTAAAGCCGCTTTTGATCGATGTTTGATTTGGAGCACGTAAAATATTTGTGATTAAGAAAACGTCCAATTTATCTCATAGGCAATGCAAAAAAGCCCATTAGAGATTTGTTAGTTTATTTTGCAAAATTGTTTTTTTTTTTCAAACTTTCTCCTTTGATCGGCAGCCATTGCTCAAACAAGGAAAATTCAAATTATACATATGTACGTCAGCTATGAAGGATTATCAGGGATTTGTGAATGGAAATGGTTGCTTCATTGTCTTTCATAGTATCATTTATTATAAAGTGAATGTACAAAAACTTTGGCGAAAGAAAATCAAATACTAGATTTACCTCAAAATAATTAATTATAGATAAGAAATATTTACTACAAAAAAGCTAGTGAAGAATTTTGTTAATTTTAAAATAATTTTAACTTTAAATTTAACTTTAAAAATAATTTTTAGGTTTATTTTAAAATTATTAACTATAAGAAAATCAATCAAAAATTATTTACTGTATTGAGATATAAAGGAAACTCAATTATAGATTTTTTAAAAAATATTTACTGAACGAAAATCAATGTTAGAATATTTTAAAAATTATTTTCTGGAAGAAAATCTTTCGTAGATTTTTCTAACAATAATTTATTGATAGAATTTTCTAAAAATTATTTACTGGGAGAAAATCTATCGTAGATTATTCTAAAAATTATTTTAGGAAAGAAAATCAATTTACAAATTTTTATAAAAATTATTTTCCGAAATAAAATCATTCGCAAAATTTTTCTAAAATTTTTTATTTAACATTTTTTTTATTTTAAATTTATTTACTGAAAGGAACAATTATTTTCTGAAAGAAAATCTATCACAAATTCTTCTAAATATTCTTTAAGGTTTGAAAAATCCATCGTAGATTTTTCTAAAAAATATTTTCTGAAAGAAAATGTATTTTAGATTTTTCCAATAATTATTTGTTGATAGAAAATCAATTGTAGATTTTTCTAAAAAATGTTTTCTGAAAAGAAATATATCTTAAATTTTTCTTGAAATTATTTACTGAAAGAAAAATCAATAGTAGATTTTTTAAAAATTATTTGTAGAAAGAAGAAAAGAAAATCTTTAGTAGATTTTTTAAAAATTATTTGTAGAAAGAAGAAAAGAAAATCTTTCGTAGATTTTTTAAAAATTATTTAGAGAAAGAAGAAAAGAAAATCTTTTGTAGATTTTTTTATAGAAAATTATTGATATATTTTTCTACAAATTATTTACTGAGAAAAAATCTATCGTAGATTTTTCTAAAAATTATTTTAGGAAAGAAAATCAATTTGCAAATTTTTATAAAAATTATTTTCCGAAATAAAATCATTCGCAAAATTTTTATAAAATTTTATTATTTAAAATTTTTTTTTATTTTAAATTTATTTACTGAAAGGAACAATTATTTTCTGAAAGAAAATCTATCACAAATTCTTCTAAATATTCTTTAAGGTATGAAAATCCATCGTAGATTTTTTTAAAAATTATTTTCTGAAAGAAAATGTATCGTAGATTTTTCCAATAATTATTTATTGATAGAACATCAATTGTAGATTTTTCTAAAAAATGTTTACTGAAAAGAAATACATCTTGAATTTTTCTAATAATTATTTACTGAAAGAAAAATCATAGTAGATTTTTTAAAAATTATTTGTAGAAAGAAGAAAAGAAAATCTTTAGTAGATTTTTTAAAAATTATTTGTAGAAAGAAGAAAAGAAAATCTTTCGTAGATTTTTCTAACAATAATTTTTTTATAGAAAATTATTGATAGAATTTTCTAAAAATTATTTACTGAGAGAAAATCTATCGTAGATTATTGTAAAAATTATTTTAGGAAACAAAATCAATTTGCAAATTTTTATAAAAATTATTTTCCGAAATAAAATCATTTGCAAATTTTTTCTTTTATTTCAATTTTTTTTTATTTTAAATTTATTTACAATTATTTCTGAAAGAAAATCTATCACAAATTCTTCTAAATATTCTTTAAGGTATGAAAATCCATCGTAGATTTTTTTAAAAATTATTTTCTGAAAGAAAATGTATTGTAGATTTTTCCAATAATTATTTGTTGATAGAAAATCAATTGTAGATTTTTCTAAAAAATGTTTTCTGTAAAGAAATATATCTTAAATTTTTCTTAAAATTATTTACTGAAAGAAAATCAATAGTAGATTTTTTAAAAATTATTTGTAGAAAGAAGAAAAGAAAATCTTTCTTAGATTTTTTAAAAATTATTTAGAGAAATAAGAAAAGAAAATCTTTCTTAGATTTTTCTAACAATAATTTTTTGCTAGAAAATTATTGATTTATTTTTCTACAAATTATTTACTGAGACAAAATCTATCGTAGATTATTGTAAAAATTATTTTAGGAAAGAAAATCAATTTGCAAATTTTTATAAAAATTATTTTCCGAAATAAAATCATTCGCAAAATTTTTATAAAATTTTTTTATTAAAATTTTTTTTTATTTTAAATTTATTTACTGAAAGGAACAATTATTTTCTGAAAGAAAATCTATCACAAATTCTTCTAAATATTCTTTAAGGTATGAAAATCCATCGTAGATTTTTTTAAAAATTATTTTCTGAAAGAAATGTTTCGCAAAATTTTTATAAAATTTTTTAATTTAATTTTTTTTATTTTAAATTTATTTACTGAAAGGAACAATTATTTTCTGAAAGAAAATCTATCACAAATTCTTCTAAATATTCTTTAAGGTATGAAAATCCATCGTAGATTTTTTTAAAAATTATTTTCTGAAAGAAATGTTTCGCAAAATTTTTATAAAATTTTTTTATTTATTTTTTTTTATTTTAAATTTATTTACTGAAAGGAACAATTATTTTCTGAAAGAAAATTTATCACAAATTCTTCTAAATATTCTTTAAGGTTTGAAAAATCCATCGTAGATTTTTTTAAAAATTATTTTCTGAAAGAAAATGTAACGCATATTTTTTAACAAATTAATTATTGATAGAAAATCAATCGTAGATTTTTCTAAAAAATGTTTACTAAAAAGAAATACATCTTAAATTTTTCTAAAAATTATTTACTGAAAGAAAAATCAATAGTAGATTTTTTAAAAATTATTTGTAGAAAGAAAATGAGCCGCAGATTTTTCCAAAAATTATTTAAAAAAGAATAAATGTTAGATTTGTCTAAAAGAAAATCAAAGCTTGATTTTTTAAATATATTGTAAGAAAATGTATCGTCGTCGAACTTAATTAATGAAAATCAATCGCAGATTTCTCTAAAAAATGTTTGTTAAAAGGAAAGCAGTCGTAGATTTTTCTAAATAGTATTTAGCAAAAAATCGATGATAGAGTTTCCTAAAATGAATTTAATGAATAAAAATCAGTTATTTACCAGCAGGAAATAATTCAAGAATTTTCTAAAAATTATTTACTAAAAGAAAACCATTGGTAATTTTTATTTGTTGAAAAAAAAAATCAATTATAGACTTCTTTGAAAAATATTTAGGGGATGAGAAAAGAAAATCAATCGTTGAATTTTGTAAACATTATTTATTAAAATAAAACTATTGGTAGATTTTTTAAAATAATATTTACTGAAAGAAAATCAATAATATATTTATTTAAAAATTATTTAAGAAAATAAAATCAAGCGTAGATTTTTCTAATGTTTATTTAGTGAAACGAAATCAGTCGTATATTTTTCTAAAAAATATTTACTGAAAGAAAATCAATGCAAGATTTTTTTAAAATGTATTTTCAGCGTAGATTTTTCTAATAATTATTACCCGAAAGAAAATCAATCGTTGATTTTTCTAAATTTATGTATTGAAAGGGAATAAATCGTAGTTTTTTGTAAAAGTTATTTGCAGAAAGAAGCATAGTCATAGATTTATTTAAAAATTATTTTCTGAGAGAAAATGAATCCTAGTTTTTTCTAAAAGAACATCAATTGAAGATTTTTCATAAAATGATTTTCTAACAAAATATCTTTCGTTGATTTTTCTATAAATTATTTGCAGAAAGAAAATCAATAGCAGATTTTTCTGATAGTTATTTATTGAATGAAATTTATTGGTAGATTTTTCTAAAAAATATTTACTGAGAGAAAATCAATCATAAATTTATTTAAGAAATTGTTGAAGAAAATAAAATCAAGCGTAAATTTTTCTAAAAATTATTTACTGAAAGAAATGCAATGCAAATTTTTTTTTCAAATGTATTTATTAAAATAAAATTAAGTTAGTTTTTTCAAATAATTATTTGCCAAAAGAAAACCAATCGTTGATTTTTCTAAAAATTATTTATTGAAAGGGAATCAATCGTACTTGTTTTGTAAAACTTATTTGCGGAATAGAAAAGAGCCATAGATTTTTTTAAAAATTATTTTCTAAGAGAAAATTTATCCTTGATTTTTTAAATAAGATAATTTTTCTAAAAATTATTTTCTGATAGAAAATTATTCGTAGATTTTTCTATCAATTATTTGCAGAAAGAAAATCAATAGCAGATTTTTCTAAAAAATATTTAATAAAAGAATATCAAGCATAGATTTTTTTTTGATTTGTTTATTGAAAGCAAATAACACTTAGATTTTTCTAATAATTATTTTCTGAAAGAAAATCTTTTGTAGAATTTTGTAAAAATTATTTATTCAAATGAAATTATTGCCAGATTTATTAAAACTTATTTACTGGAAGAAATTTTATAATAGATTTTTTAAAAAAATATTCAAAAAAAAAAAATCATTCATAGATTCTTTTAAAAAATTTTTTTAAGCGAAAGTATATCGCTAATTTTCCAAAAAATAATTTGCTGAAAAAATGTCATTCGTGTTTTTTTTCTAATTATTATTTATTAAGATTTTTCTAAAAATTACTGATTACGAGTAAAAGAATATCAATTGTAGACTTCTCTAAAAATTATTTGCCGAAAAAAATAATGCATTTACTGAAAAGAAATCGATCATAGTTTTTTAAATATTATTTAGGGAAATAAAACCATTAGTAGATTTTTCTAAAAATTATTTGGTGCTAGAAAATTATTTGTAGTTTTTTCTCAAAATTTTCTACTAAAATAAATTCTATCATAGATTTAAAAAAAAAATAATTATTGAAAAACTCAGTTAGATTTGTCTAAAAATTATTTATTGAGAGAAAATCAGAAGAATTTTTCAGCAGAATTTTCTAAAAAATTATTTTCTGCAAGAAATTCCAGCAGATTTTTCGAAATCAGAATGTTAATCGCAGATTTTTCTAAAAATTGTTTTCTGAAAGAAAATCCTTAACAGGTTATTCTAAAAATTATATTCTGAAAAAAATTCACTCTTAGATTTTTCTAAAAATTATTTACTGCGAGAAAATCATACGTGGATATTTCTAACCAATATTTTCTATTAGAAAAATCTAAGTGTTATTTGCTTTCAATAAACAAATCTAAAAAAATCTATGCTTGATATTCTTTTAGCAAATATTTTTTTAGAAAAATCTGCTATTGATTTTCTTTCTGCAAATAATTTATAGAAAAATCTACGAATAATTTTCTATCAGAAAATAATTTTTAGAAAAATTATCTTATTTAAAATATATAAAAATTTTCGAACAAATTTTCCATAATTAGAAAATGTTCTACGAATATAAAATTCTAACCAATTTTCCTTAATTAAAAATGTCTAAGAAATTGTCTATAAATAAACAAATCCAACATATTTTCCAAAAGTAAAAAAAATATTTAATATTCTTTGAATACTAGACTTTCTTAAATAAAATCTTTCTAAATATTTTTCCATTTTCTATAAGTAAAAATATTCCAACAAATTTTCCATAATTCAAAAATTTAAGATATTTTCTTTAAATAAAATTTTTTTTACAAAGAATATCTACCGTAGTTTAAAAAAATACTAACAAAAACTTTAACAATTTTTTAAGAAATCAATGGCAAGAAATTATTTATTCAAAATAAAATCATTCGTGGAATTTTGTAAAAATTATTTATTGAAAAAAATTATTCGTCGATTTTCCTAAAAATATTTACTGAAAGAAAATCAATCATAGATTCCAAAAAAAAAACTATTCCAAAAAGGAAAAAAAATGGCAAATATTTCTAAAAATTATTTTCTGAAAGAAAATCTTTCTTATAATTTTGTAAAAATTATTTAATGAAATAAAATTATTGGTCGATTTTTCTTAAAGTTTTTTGCAGAAAGAAATTCAATCACCGATATTTCTAAAAACTGTTTAATGAATGAAAACCAATCGCAAATTTTTCTAATAATATCATTTTTACAAAATTCTGCGAATGACTTTCTTTTAGAAAGTAATTTTTAGAAAAATTTGCGATAGCTTTTCATTCATTAAACAGTTTTTAGAAATATCGGTGATTGATTGTAATAAAATTAAAAGTTGATTTTTTAAAAAAAATATCTACTGAAAGAAGATACTTTTTTATTTTATAAAAGAAGTTCAATCGCAGGATTCTTTAAAAAATATTTTCTGAAAGAAAATTATTTGTGGATGTTTTTTAAAAATTATTTTCTGAAAGAAAAACATTTGTAGAATTAAAATAAAATTCTTGGTAGATTTTCGTTCATTCGCAGGATTTTTTAAAAAAATATTTTCTGAAAGAAAATTATTTGTGGATTTTTTTTTTAAATTATTTTCTGAAAGAAAAACATTTGTAGAATTAAAATAAAATTCTTGGTAGATTTTCGTTCATTCGCAGGATTTTTTAAAAAAAATATTTTGTGAAAGAAAATTATTTGTGAAATTTTATAAAAATTATTTTCTGAAAGAAAAACATTTGTAGAATTAAAATAAAATTCTTGGTAGATTTTTGTGAAACATGTTTACTGAAAGAATTTATTTTTCATTCGATTTGAACCAAACTTTGCATGTAGACCATTATCGTTCAAATATAGAAAATTTCAGTACATATCGAAAATATGCAAAAAAAAAGTTTGAATGATAAAACTTCTAAATGCAAAGTTTGGTTCCAATCGGATGAAAAATAAAAAAATATGAAAAAATTCGAGGTCTACTAAATAGCATATCTAGATTAGAGGAATGAAAATTGAAGTTTTGAGGATATGTATTACAAAAAATTATCATAAGAAAATTAATTCTTCGGGTATTTCAAGAAAATTAATGGTGGAATTATAAAAAATTTTTTACTACAAAAAGTGAATGCACCGTGACAAAAATATGTAATTATAAAAATCATATTCAATCAAAATTTATTTTTTTTATTTTTTTGTCATAATTTCCTATGATTTTACAATTATGACGTAATTAAATGCAATAATTATTGATCTAAATTAAATTCCTCAACTATTTAATAATCGTACAATTCAATCCAGCTGCGAAAATAATGCTAAGATGAATTTCATAAACAAAAGACTTAGGCAACAAACTTGCTGAATATAGAAAGCGCTCAGCAGGTTTGTTGCCCAAGTCTTTTGTTTTTGTTATGTTTTTTTTTATTAATGAATTCCACAGCTGTCTTCATAAAATATAAATCAATGATTGATTTTAATTCTGCTATTTTTAGAAAAATTTAAGATTCATTTTCTTACCGTAAATAATTTAAAAATCCGTATACGAATGATTTTCTTTCAGTAAAAACTTTTAGGAAACTCTACGATAAATTTTCTTTCAATAAATATTTTTTTGAAAAATATTTACAATTGATTATCTCTTATTAAATAATTTCGAAAAAAATCTTCCAATAGTTTACTTTCAATAAATTATGTTTTAGAGAATTCTACGAATGATTTTCTTTCCGAAAATAATTGTTTTGATAAATCTGAGATCGATTTTCTTTAGGTAAATATTTTTTTTTAAAAATGTACAATTTATTTTCTGTTAGTAATTAATTAAAAACTTCAATCTATGATTTATTTTCTTTCCACAAAATTTTTTTTAGAAAAATCTACGAATGATTTTCTTTCCGAAAATAATTGTTTTGATAAATCTGAGAACGATTTTCTTTAGGTAAATATTTTTTTTAAAATGTACAATTTATTTTCTGTTAGTAATTAATTAAAAACTTCAATCTATGATTTATTTTCTTTCCACAAAATTTTTTTTAGGAAAATCTACGAATGATTTTCTTTCCGAAAATAATTGTTTTGACAAATCTGAAATCGATTTTCTTTAGGAATATTTTTTTTTTAAACGTACAATTTATTTTCCGTTAGTAATTTATTAAAAATTCAATCTATGATTTATTTTCTTTCCACAAATATTTTTTAGAAAAATCTGCGACCGATTTTCTTGTTACAAATAATTTACTGAAAAATCCACGATTAATTTTCTTTCATTAAATTATTTGGTACTAAATTCTACGAATAATTTTCTTTTTCAAAAATCTACAATTATTTTTTTTTTCAATAAATAAATTTAAAAAAAAATCTATGTTCGGTTTTAACTCGATAAATAATTTTTACTAAAATCTACAACCAAAGTCGATTTTCTTTCGGTAAATAATCATTAGACGAATTTAGCATTAATTGTTTTTCAGAAACATTTTTTATAAAAATGTTTCTTTCATATAAAGGATTTAGAAAAAATTTCCTTCTTATTTTTTATATTTTAACATTTTTTTTTAATAAATTTTAAAAAATATGATATTAATTTTTTTCCGTAAATATTTTTTTTTAAAAATCTGCAAAAGATTTTCTTTCAGTAAATAAAAGGCCTATCTATGATAGGTTTTCTTTCAGTAAATATTGGTTAGAAAAATCTACATATGTTTTTCTCTTAGTTAATGATTTTTAGAAAAATCTAAGAGTGATTTTCTTTCGGAAAATAATTTTTAGAATAATCTGCAAATGATTTTCTTTCAGAAACAATTTTCAAAAAAATCTACGATTTATTTTTTATTACTAGACAATTTTTCGAAATTTCTACCTGCACTTTTTTGCAGAATATAATGTTAAGAAAATTGATTGATTTTTTTCTTAATATTTAAAAAAAAAAAAAAATTTCCTTTTACTAACTATTTGTTCGTTCTTTCACTAACTATTGACTAATACATTTTTTTCATTAAATAATTTTAACAAAATCCTAGGAAGAATTTGCTTTCAGAAAAATCTGCGATAGATTTTCTTTCAGTAGATAATTTTTAGAAATGATAACGTTTGATTTTCTATCGGCAAATAAAGAAATTATAATAAAAGAAAAATCTTCGATTAATAAGTAAATTTTAGAAAAATCTACCAAAATTTTATCTCAATAAATAATAAATAGAAAAAATACGTATTTTTGAAAAATTTGCGTTATGTTACAATATTCTACAAATGATTTTCTTTCAGAAAATAATTTTTAAAAAAATCCTGCGAATGATTTTTTTTCTTAAATAATTTTTATAACAAAACTTATTTTATGCTTTCAGTAAATATTTTTTAAAATAAAATTGGCTTATAATTTTAATTTAATAAATAATTTTTGCAAAATTCTACAAATAACTGTCTTTCAGAAAATAAGTTTTAAAACCCCTGCGATTGATTTTCTTTTCTTAAATAATTTTTAAAACAGTAAATTTTTCTTTCAGTAAATACTTTTTTAAAAAAAAAAATCGACCTATAATATTATTTTATTGAATAATTTTTACAAAATTCTACGAATGACTTTCTTTTAGAAAGTAATTTTTAGAAAAATTTGCGATTGATTTTCGTTCTTTATATAAATTTTAGAAATATCAGTGTTTGATTTTCTTTCAGTAAAAGAGCATTTAGAAAAATCGACTAATAATTTAATTTCATTAAATAATTTTTACTGAATTTGTAAGAAAGATTTTCTTAAGAAAATAACTTTTAGAAAAATCTGTGATTGATTTTTCTTTTTCATTTTTTTTAAATCTATGATTGATTTTCTTTCAGTAAATATTTTAAGGAAAATTGATCATTCATTTCTTTTCAATAAATAATTTTTACAAACTTCTACAAATGATTTTATTTGGAAAAAATTATTTTCTGCTTTTGATTTCTTAAAAATTTTTTAAAAAAAATCTGTGATAGATTTTCACAGAAAATAACCTAAGTTTACAAAGTTGTTTTTTGTATCTTGTTTGTGGCTTTTTGCTTAAGTCTTTTTTTGTTGTCACAGTGGCTGTTCTTAGGCATTAAGATGTACGAGTATGATGGAACTATTTATTTGTTTTGCATTTAGTATACTTTTTTTTGCAAAAAACTAAATTATTTTTTCAAAAATTATATACTTTTTTTTTTAAATAAATTTAAAAAAATCATTGATTGATTTCGCTTCTCAAATATTTTTGGAAAATCTATGATTAAATTTCTTTCAGAAAATATGTTTTTAAAAAATCTGCCAATAATTTTATTTTAGTAAATAATTTTTTACAAAATTCAAAAATGATTTTCTTTCAGAAAAACCCTGAATTAATTTTCTGTTCTTAAATAATTTTTAAAACAAAATCTATTTAATTTTTTTCAGTAAATATTTTTCAAAAAAATCAGCTAATAATTGTATACATTAAAACATTTGAAAAAATTCTACGAATGATTTCTTTTTGAAAATAATTTGTAAAAAAAATGTGCGATTGATTTTCTTTAAATTAATTTTAGAAATATCAGTGTTTGATTTTCTTTCAGAGAAAATTTTTTACAAATTTTATTTCATTAAATAATTTTTACAAAATTGTAAGAAAATTTTTCTCTCAGAAAATATTTTTTAGAAAAATTGCCATTGATTTGACTTTTTTAATTTTTTTTCAGAATCTAATAAAATCTAAGAAAATCGACCAATAATTTTTTTAAAAAAAAAGTTTTTACAAAATTCTAAAAATGATTTTATTTCAAAAAATATTTTTTTTGCTATTGATTTATTAAGAATTTGTTGTGATTTGTTTCTCTTAACTTTACAAAGTCGTTCTTTGTTTCTCATTGGAAGTTTGTAAAGTCTATTGTTTTGTCACAGTGACTGTTCTTAGGCATTAAATATATTGCGTTTGTTAATGTACGAGTATTCGAGTATTATGGCATTTTTTGTTTGTTTTGTATTTTTCTTTTTTGAAAAATCTATGATTAAATTTCTTGCAGAAAAATATATTTTTAAAAAATCAGCTAATAATTTTATTTTAATAAATAATTTTTACTAAAGTCTTTTTACAAAAATCCTGCGAGTGATTTTCTTTTTTTAATAATCATTAAAACAAAATCTATTTTCTTCTTTCAGTAGATAATTTTTTTAACAAATCAACTTATAATTTTATTTCATTAAATTATTTTTGCAAAATTCTGCGAATGACTTTCTTTTAATGACATTAATTTTTACAAAATTCTACAAATGAGTTTCTTTCAGAAAATAATTTTTAAAAAATCCTGCAATTGATTTCCTTTTCTTAAATAATTTTTAAAACAAAATCTGTTTTCTTCTTTCCGAAAATATTGTTTACAAAAAAACGACTTATAATTTTATTTTATTAAATCTCTCTTAGAATCTCTTTTAGAAAGCAATTTTTAGAAAAAATGTGCGTTTGATTTTTATTCTCTAAATGATTTTTAGAAATATAAGTGATTGATTTTCTTTCAGTAAAAAAACATTTAGAAAAATCGACTAATAATTTTATTTTAATAATTTTTTTTTACAGAATTGTAAGAGATTTTCGTTCAAAAAATAATTTTTAAAAAAATCTGTGATTGATTTAACTTTTATTTAAAATCTTTTTAAAGATCTATGATTGATTTTCTAAAATTAATATTATATATATATATATAAATATTAATAAATATTTTTAGGAAAATCGACCAATAATTTTTTTCAATAAATGATTTTTACAAAATTCTACAAACGATTTTATTTCGAAAAAAAAAATTTTGCCTTTGATTTCTTAAAAATTTGTTAAAAAATCTGTTATTGATTTTTACAGAAAATAACTTTTTGAAAATTTGTATAAGATTGTAGATTTTCTTTTCTTAACCTTACAAAGTTTTTTTTGTATGTTTCTCGTTTGAAGTTTGTTGCTTTTGCCACAGTGGCTGTTGTTAGGCATTAAATGTATTGCGTTTGTTTATTTACGACTATATGGTGGAGTTATTTATTTGTTTAATTTTTTTTTAATAAAAAATATCTATTATTGATTTTCTTTTCTTAAATATGTTTTTTTAAAAAATCTATGATTAAAATTCTTTCAGTAAATATGTTTTTAAAAAATCTGCCAATAATTTTATTTTAATAAATAATTCTTACAAAATTCTTCAAATGATTTTCTTTCAGAATATAATCATTCAAAAATCCAGCGAATGATTTTCTTTTCTAAGTAATTTTTAAAACAAAATGTATTTTCTTCTTTCAGTAAATATTAAAAAAAACAACTTATTATTTTATTTCATTGTGATTTGCAAAATTCTACGAATGACTGTTTTTAATGACTTCAATTTTTACAAAACTCTACAAATGTTTTTATTTTAATAAATAATTTTTACAAAATTCTTCAAATGATTTTCTTTCAGAAAATAATTATTAAAAAATCCTGCGAATGATTTTTTTTCTAAATATTTTTTAAACCAAAATCTATTCTCTTCTTTCAGTTAATAATTTTTTTAAAAAATCAACTTATAATTTGATTTCATTAAATCATTTTTGCAAAATTCTGCGAATGACTTTAATTTTTACAAAATTCTACAAATGAGTTTCTTTCAGAAAATAATTTTTAAAAAATCCTGCAATTGATTTCTTTTTCTTAAATAATTTTTAAAACATAATCTATTTTCTTCTTTCCGAAAATATTTTTTTAAAAAAACGATATAATTTTATATTATTAAATCATTTTTACAAAAATTACATTCTTTTAGAAAGTAATTTTCAGAAAAAATGTGCGACTGATTTTCATCCTGTAAATATTTTTTGGAAATATCAGTGATTTCTTTCAGTAAAAAAAAACTTTTAGAAAAATCAACCAATAATTTTCTTTCATTCAATAACTTGCAAAAAATTGTAAGAAAAATTTTCCTTCAGAAAATATTAAAAAAAAAAAAAATTGCCATAAATTTTCTTTTTTTAATTTTTTTAGAATCTATGATTGCTTTGCTTTCAGTAAATATTTTTAAGAAAATCGACCAAAATTTTTTCTATTAATAATTTCTACAAAATTCTACAAATGAATTTATTTAAAAAAATTATTTTTTTCCCATTGATTGTGATTTTTTGCTCTTAACTTTACAAAGTCGTTTTTTGTTTCTCATTTGAAGTTTGTTGCTTAAGTCTTTTGTTTTTTTTTCACAGTGGCTGTTCTTAGTAGGCATTAAACATATTGGGTTTGTTAATGTACGAGTATTATGGAATTATTTGTTTGTTTTGTATTTTGTACTTTGTATTTTTTTTTTGCAAAAAACAAAATTATTTTCTGAAAAATTTGCGATTTATTTTCTTTTTTAAACAATTTAAAAAAAATATGATTGATTTTTTCTTTATATACTTTTTTGAAAAATCTATGATTAAACTTCTTTCAGAAAATTATATTTTTAAAAAATCTGCCAATTATTTTATTTTAATAAATAATTTTTACAAAAATCCTGCGAGTGATTTTCTTTTTTTTTTATAATCACTAAAACCAAATCTATTTTCTTCTTTCAGTAATTTTTTTAAAAAAAAATTAAATTATAATTTGATTTCATTAAATCATTTTTGCAAAATTCTGCGAATGACTTTCTTTTAATGACCTTAATTTATACAAAATTCTACAAATGAGTTTCTTTCAGAAAAAAATTTTTAAAAAAACCTGCAATTGATTTCCTTTTCTTAAATAATTTTTAAAACAAAATCTGTTTTCTTCTTTCCGAAAATATTGTTTTAAAAAAAACGACATAATTTTATTTTATTAAATCATTTTTACAAAATTCTACGAATGACTTTATTTTAGAAAGTAATTTTTAGAAAAAATGTGCGTTTGATTTTCATTTTTTTAAATGATTTTTAGAAGAATCATTGATTGATTTTCTTTCAGTAAATAATTTTTGGAAAAATCGATCAATAATTTTATTTTACTAAAGTTTTTTTTAAAAAAAAAAAACATTTAAAAAAATCGACTAATAAGTGTATTTTATTCATTTTTTTTTACAGAATTGTAAGAAAGATTTTCTTTCAAAAAATAATTTTTAAAAAAATCTGTGATTGATTTTTCTTTTTTTAATTTTTTTTTTTAAATCTATGTAAATTTTTTTCAGTAAAATAAATTTTTAAAAAATCTGCCAATAATTTTATTTTAATAAATAATTTTTACAAAATTCTACGAATGACTTTCTTTTAGAAAGTAATTTTTAGAAAAAATGTGCGATTGATTTTCAATCTTTATATAAATTTTAAAAAAATCATTGCTTGATTTTCTTTCAGTTAAAACATTTAAAAAAATCGACCAATAATTGTATTTCATTTAATAATTTTTACAAATTGTAGTGATTGGTTTTCTTTTTTAAGTAGTTTTATTTTTAAAAAAATCTATACTTGATTTTCTAAAATAAATATTAAATGAATATTATATATAAAAATATCAATAAATATTTTTAAGAAAATTGACCAATATTTTTTTTTCAATAAATAGTTTTTACAAAATTCTACGAATGATTTTATGGCAATTTTATTTAGGGTAAAAAAATCTGTGATTGATTTTCACAGAAAATAACTTTTTGAAAATTGTAATTGATTGGTTATTAATTTCCTTTTTTTTCTTAACTTTACAAAGTTGTTTTTTGTTTCTTGTTTGAAGTTTGTTGCTTAAGTCTTTTGTTTTTTTCACAGTGGCTGTTCTTAGGCATTTAGTATATTGCGTTTGTTAATGTACGAGTATTACGGAATTATTTATTTGTTTAATTATTAATTAATTATTTTTTAATGAGAAAAATCTATGATTGTTTTTTTTCTTAAAATTTTTTCAATTAGAATAAATGATTTTTCAAGCTCGAGGTCATTTTATTAGTGATTTATTTATTTATATTTTCACATCGATATTTCGCAATTTTCATGAATTGCATCATCGGGATGTTTACGTAAAAAACAAAAATGAATAATACTTAAAGCTAAGGTAGCATCACTACCATCGTCTTCTGTTGTAAATATTACAATAAATCACTAACAAAATGACTTCGAGCTTGAAAAATCATTTATTCTAATTAATAATAAAAAAGGTCGAATTATATACACAAATTATGGAAAATTTTTCTCAAATTTTATTTTCTTTTTTCAGTAAATTTTTTTTTCAAAAATCAACTTATAATTTTATTTCATTAAATCATTTTTGCAAATTTCTACGAATGACTTTCTGTTAGAAAGTAATTTTTAGAAAAAATGTGCGATTGATTTTCATTCTTTAAATAATTTTTAGAAATACCAGTGATGGATTTTCTTTCAGTAAAAAAACATTTAGAAAAATCGACTAATAAGTGTATTTTCTTCATTTTTTTTTACAGAATTGTAAGAAATATTTTCTTTCAAAAAATAATTTTTAAAAAAATCTGTGATTGATTTTTCTTTTTTTAATTTTTTTTAAATCTATGATTGATTTTCTAAAATAAATATTTAATCAATATTATATATATATATATATATATATATATATAAATATAAATACATATCCTTTAATTAACTTTTAGAAAAATCTACCAATAATAATATTTCATTAAATAATTTTTATAAAATTGTAAGAAAGTTTTTCTTTCAAAATTTAATTTTTAGCAAAATCTTTGATTGATTTTTCTTTTTTATTTTATTTTTTTAAATCTATGATTTATTTTCTGTAAGTAAATATTTGAAGGAAAAATTTTCATTCATTTTTTTTTCAATAAATAATTTTTAGAAAGTTTTTCTTTCAAAATTTAATTTTTAGCAAAATCTGTGATTGATTTTTCTTTTTTATTTTATTTTTTTAAATCTATGATTTATTTTCTGTAAGTAAATATTTGAAGGAAAAATTTTCTTTCATTTAATTTTTGTTTTCAATAAATAATTTTTACAAAATTTTACGAATGATTTTATTTCGAAAAAAAAAATAATTTTTTGCAATGGATTTCTTAAAAATATGTTTAAAACATTTATGATTGATTTTCACGGAAAATAACTTTTTGAAAATTGTTATAAGATTATTGATTTTCTTCTCTGAACTTTACAAAGTGTTTTTTTTTTGTTTATCATTTGAAGTTTGTTGCTTAAGTCTTTTGTTTTGTCGCCTAGCCTGTTGTTAGGCATTAAATGTATTGCGTTTATTTATGTACGATTATGATGGAATTATTTAGGTGTTTTGTATTTTTTTTCCAAAAAAGATAAAACCGCAAAAATGTCGGCTGCAATGAAAAAAAAAACCAAATAAAACACCGCCTCAAATACTGAGGCAATTTATGTGAAATTTTGCAATACTCTGTATGCGGTAAAGAGACAGATATAAAAAATAGAAAAAATTAGTAGTTCTATTGAAGATAAGTCAATAATGTTTATTGCGTTTTTTTTTGATAATTTCTATTTATTGTTTTGACAAAGGGGTGGAACTTATATAAATCTGATTTCAATGGAAATCGACAATAAATATGAAGAAATCCCCTAAAGTAATGAAGATGATTGTGAAGATTTACAAATTTAAATTTATTTTTTATATTTTATTTTTTGAGATTTGTTTATTTTTTTTCTGTTTTTTAACAAAATGTATTCATTTCTTTTTTAAGAGGAGAAAGTTTTTCTCCTTTTCCGTTTTTATGAAGCAGGAAATTGCAATTTTACTGGAAATTCCAGAAATTAACAAAATTTTAATGTTTAACTTGTAACTCTGTCAGCTGAAGCAGGAAATTTTATGTACTGTCTTTGCAAGTTTTGCCTAAGTTGTTTTGTGACAAATTGCCGGCGAGAAAAACTCCTCATTTTTTCACACACATTTTTTTGAAGTTTCATCGATAATGTCTCGTATGGCTTGTTTTGTTTTGTCTTGTCTTGTGGGGTGGACATAATAGTAATCATCATTTCCTGTTCAACCATTTCATTATACGAATATTTTCTAATTACTTAACAAAACAAGTTCATCAACTTGCTATATTGTTATTTGTATTTTTTTCGCACTTTTTTTGCTCTCCACATTGGCCATAAACTTTGAGAAACTTTTGTTTTTGTTGCTTATCCATTTCAAATTGGAAATTTGCCTTAGGCAATGGCCAAGTAAAAAAGTGAATTGGCTTTTGTTGCTGTTGCTTTTTCATAATCATAAATGTCGCTGTCCAGCTTCCAGTTTGGGGTGGCAGTTTTGTTACCAAACTGCCACAGAAATTCAATTATCTCCTTTTTTTTTGTGGTAAAAATGCCAATTTTGAAATGGGTTGCGGCATTTGTTGTGTATTTTCCTTTTTTCATGGATTTCCTTCGCCCAACAATAGCTGCCTGCATTTGTTGGGTACTTGCGAATATTTCCACAAACACTTGTTTGGCGAAAAAATGTTGTTATTTTTTTTGTTTTTTTGGTTTTCTGCTGCAACAATCAATTAAAATATACCACAACCCCAAACCCCAGCCCACATACAAAGATTTCCACATCTCGGCCGCACATATTTTTGCCAAAACTATCTGAGTGGCTTTTAGGTTTTGACAAGAAAAACAAGTTTTTCTCACTTTTTTCCCAAAAGGAAAACAAAAATTGTAATAGCCTCTTGAGCCGCGACAAGAAAACAAAAATATTTGTATTTTTTTCTTTTAAAGAAAAAAAAAACTATTTGCCAATGCAAGACAAACTTCAAATCTTTTTGATTTGTAAAGTATTTTTTCCGAGGTTCCAAAAGAGAAAAATAAGAACTAAAAATCTTTTTGATTTGTAAAGTATTTTTTCCGAGGTTCCAAAAGAGAAAAATAAGAACTAAAATTACAGCCAATAAAAAAATAAATCAATTTTGATTTAAGATTTGAAAATAAAGCATTTGAATTTTTTTTTTTCATTTTTATTATATAAAATTTAAAATTTAGCAACTAAAGATGGGTATGACACAATTTAATATTTGTGTGCCAAATTATTTATTATTTTATTATTGAAAAATTAAACATTTCAATAATATCAAAAAAAAGGTTTAGGTTTTTATTTTATAAATGAAAGTTTTGCAATCAAAGATGGGTATGACTCAAATTAATAATTTTGCCTTATCATCAATCAAAAACTGATGGCAAAACTGTCACCTCGTTTTCATTGGAAAAATACCTCTAACATACCCCTAAAAAGTCGCCGGCAGAGGATGATTTAGCAAAAAGCAAACGTCATTCAAACAATGCCATTAACCTCTTTTAATCAAAACAGAAAAATTGAAAAAGTGCAAATGTCATCAACAAAAGACTGCAAATTATTAACAAATTAAATTTTTTTGGTAAAAAATTGACACATTTTAATTGCGAACTAATATAATATTTTCTGATATGTGTCTTAAGTCTTTCGTTTATGAAAATAAAAATAATGAAAAATATATAGAAAACGAAAGACATAAGAAAACAAACAGACAAACAAATTAATTTAAAAAAAAAACAAAATAAATCCTAAATTATTTCAAATATTTTTCAAAAAACAAAAAACATATATCTTAGTATTGTTAAATATTTTTTCAAAAATGAGAAAAATCAAACGTTGATTTTCAAATTATCTTATAACTAATATAATATTTTCTGACATGTGTCTTAAGTCTTTCGTTTATGAAAATAAAATTAATGAAAAATATATAGAAAACGAAAGATATAAAAAAACAAACAGAAGAAAATGAGAAAAATGAGAAAAATCAAACGTTTGTTTTTAAATAATATTTTTTAAACAAGAAAATGAAAGGTGTGTTTTATTAAAATATTTTTTAACACAAAAAAATCAATCCAGGATTTTTAAATATTTAATTTTAAAAAGAAAAATCGAACCATAATTTTTTTTTAATATTTTTTTAAATAAGTAAATAAAAGGTGGATTTTTTAAAGATCTTTTTAAAACAAAAAATCAATCAAGGATATTTTATATTTTTTTAAACAAGAAAATCAGACCAAAAATTTTAAAATATATTTAAATAGAAGTCTATCCAAGATTTTTTAAGTATTTTTTTAAAAACCAGATTATAAGTCACAGATTTTTTAAGAAAAAAAAATCTATTTTAAATTTAAAAATAATTTTTAAAAAGAATAAAATCAAAAGTGGGGGGTTAAAAACAAGGACATCTATCTGCGTGTTTTTTAAAACAAAAAAATCAATACAGGATTTTTTAAATTTTTTTTTAAAAAAAGTAAGACCATCACAAGTTTTTACATTTTTTTTAGTCAAATCAATTCAGTATTTTTTTTTTATTATTTTGTTAATCAAGAAATTCAATCCAGGGTTTTTTTTAAATATTTTTTAAAACCAGAAAATCAAACTTTGATTTTTTATTATATATTTCTAAAACTTTCAGAATCTTTTAAAGAAAATCAAATGTGGACTTATTAAATACGTTTTAAAACAAGAAAATCAAAACGGGATTTTCTAAGAAGAAAATCATATTCATGACTTTTTAAAATATATTTTTTTGAAACAATTAAGTTAACTAAGGATTTTTAAATAATTTTTTTTTAAATAATTTTCCAGGATTTTTAAATATTTTTTTTTTAAAGAAGTCTATCCAAGATTTTTTTTAAAAACCAGATTATAAGTCACAGATTTTTTAAGCAAACAAATCTATTGTAAATTTAAAAATATTTTTTAAAAGGAATAAAATCAAAAGTGGGGTTTTAAAAACAAGAAAATTTATCTGCGTGTTTTTTGAAACAAGAAAATCAATCCAGGATTTTTTTTTTTTTTAAAATAGTCAAATCAATTCAGTATTTTTTTTTTATTATTTTTTAAACCACTATATTCAATACAGGTTTTTTTAAGTATTTTTTTAAAACCAGAAAATCAAACATAGATTTTTTATTATATATTTGTAAAACTTTCAGAAAACCATTTCCGAATCTTTTAAATAAAATCAAATGTGGACTTATTAAATAAGTTTTAAAACAAGAAAATCAAAACGGGATTTTCTAAGATTTTTTTTTCTAAGAAGAAAATCATATTCATGACGTTTAATATTTTTTTCATATAAGCAAATCATATCCAGGATTTTTTAACATTTTTTTAAAACAAGAAAATCAGTTAAAAAATTTTTTTAGATATTTTTAAAACAAGAAAATCAGTCCTAGAATTTTTAAATATTTTTTTTTAATCAAACAATACAAATTTGTATAAAATATTAAAATATTATTTTTTTAAAATAAGAAAATCAGTAATAGTTATTTAAAATATTAGTCTCAGATTTGTTAAATATTTTCAAAATAGGAAAATCAGTAAAAGATTTAAAAAAAATTAAATAAAAAATCAGTCAGTGATTTTTTTAGTATTTATTACTTTTTTAGGTATTTTTTTTTATTTATAAGAAAATCAATAATAGTTACTTAAAATATTTTTTTGGAAAACAAGAAAAAGAGTCATATTAATTTTAAAAGATTTTTTTAAAACTCGAAAATCAGTCAAATGTTTTTTAAACAAGAAAATCGGTAATAGGTATTAAAAACATTTTTTAACCCAGAAAATCAGTCATAGATATTAAAAATATTTTTTTAAAACTTGAAAATCAAGCCAGAAACTTTAAAACATTTTTTAAAACAAAAAAAAAATCAAACAAGGATTTTCAAAAACATTTTTTTTAAAACAAGAAAATCAAATGGAGAATTTTTAAATATTTTTTTATAACAAGAAAATGAAATTCGTAGTTTTTAAATATTTTAAATAATTTTTTATTTCGTTTAAAACAAGAAAATCAGCCAGAGATATTTGAATTATTTTTTTAAAACTTGAAAATCAACGCAGAGTTTTTTAAAAAATTTTTAAAACAACCAAATCAAACATGGAATTTTATTTTTTTTTAAAACAAGAAAATCAAATGTGTATTTATTTAAAAATTTTTTTTTAAAACAAGAAAATCGGTCATAGATATTAAAAATATTTTTTTAAAGAAGAAAAAATTGACTTTTAAAATATTTTTAAAACAAGAAAATCAGTAACACATTTTTAAAACAAAAACAGTCATAGATATTTAAAATATTTTTTTTAAACAAGAAAATCAGTCGAAAGTATTTACAATTTTTTTTTAAATAAGAAAAATCAGTCATAGGTTTTCTAAATATTTTTTTAAAACAAGATAATCAGTCATTGATATTTAAAATACTTTTTTTAATCAAGAAAATCAGTAGTAGATATTTAAAATATTTTTTTAAAACAAGAAAAACAGTCATAGTTTTTAATTTTTTTTTTTTTAAAAGACAGATAGTCATATATCTTTAAAATATTGTTTTAAGACAAGAAAAGCAGTCATAGATATTTAAAATATTTTTTTAGAACAGGAAAATCGTCAATTGATATTTAAAATATGTTTTAAAACAAGAAAATTAGTCATATATTTTTTAAATATTTTTTTAAAGCAAGAAAACTAGTCATACCTGCTGATAATATTTTTTTAAGAAGAAAATCGGTAAAAGTTAATTAAAATATTTTTTTATAACAAGAAATTTGATATTTAAAGTATTTTTTTTAAAAAAAAGTAAATATATATTAAAAAATTTTTTTCTGCATAAAAATCAGTCATAGGTATTTAAAATATATTTTTAAAACAAAAAAATCTGCAATAGATATTAAAATATTTTTTTAAAACAGGAAACCACTCATAGATTTTTAAAATATTTTTTTACAACACGAAAATCATGCATAGCTTTTTTAAAAATTTTTTTAAAACAAGAAAATCACTCATAGTTTTTTAAAATATTTTTTTGAAACAAGAAAATCAGTCATAGAAAATTAAAATATGTTTTAAAAAATGGTAATAAGCAACTATTATATAAATATTTTAAAAAAAAAAGAAATATTTATTTGTAGTTGTTTAAATAAGAAAATCAGCCATAGCTATTTAAAATAATTGTTTAATACTTAAAAATCAAGCCAGAAACTTTTAAATATTTTTTAAAACAACAAAATCAAACAAGGATTTTTAAAACATTTTTTTTTAAACCAGAAAATCAAATGGAGAATTTTTAAGTATTTTTTTTATAACAAGAAAATCAAACTCGTAGTTTTTAAATATTTTAAATATTTATTTATTGTCGTTTAAAACAAGAAAATCAGCCAAAGATATTTAAAATATTTTTTTAAAACTTGAAAATCAAGCCAGAAACTTTAAAACATTTTTTAAAACAACAAAATCAAACAAGGATTTTCAAAAACATGTTTTTTTAAAATTAGAAAATCGAATTGAGAATTTTTAAATATTTTTTTATAACAAGAAAATCAAACTCGTAGTTTTTAAATACTTTTTTTTAAATAAGAAAACGAAGATTAAATTTTTTTTGAACAAAGAAAATTTTTAAAATATTTTTAAAACATAAAAATTAATCGAAGATTTTTTTATATATATTTTTTAAAAGAATAGATTTTAACGTGGATTTTTTAAATGTTTTTTAAAACAAGAAAATTAATCTAAGATTTTTTAGACAACAAAATCATAAGAGGACTTTTTATTTTTTTTTTAAACAAAGCGATCTTTCAGGTTATTTTTTACAAAGGTAATCAATTCAGAAAAGAATCGTTAGTCTTTGATATATGACATATTTTTTTTTGTAAAAGAAAAATTATATCCTACATTTTGAAAATAATAGAACTTTTAAATATTTTTATAGAACAAGAAAACCAATTCATGATTTCTAAAATATTTTTTTAAAACAAGTAAATCTATATATGTTTAAATCTATATATACATATATAGTTTTTTCTAAACATTTTTTTAAAAATGAAAATCAATCTTAGAATTTTTAAGTATTTTATAAGACAAATAAAATATAGAATTTTCAAATATCAATCAAAAACATAAATCTTGAAAATTTCAAATATTTTTTAAAACAATAAAATCATTTGTAAATTTAGAAATATATTTAAAAGAAAGAAAAAATCATTTGTAAATTTAAAAATATTTAAAAAAAATTAAACTTAGATTTTATTTTTTTTTTATAATACGGAAACCACTCCTGGATTTAAGAAATAATTAAAAAGAAAAAACTCATGCTTGGATTTTTTAAGTTTTTAAGCAAAAACACAAAAATCTATTGGTTTACTCAAAAGAAAAAAACTCAATTTTTGAATGGCATAAAATCCCTACATTCATAACATTGTCATGCCACAATAACACCAAACAACAAACCTTTTGGGTGGTTGGCATAGCCAGATAAAAAAACTAAATCTATGTATGCTGGCAGACTGGAACGTTTAAGTATGTTTTTTTCTCTCTCCTTTTATTTCGCAGATATTGAAAGTTGTCCATAAACTTGTTTACACTGTTTATACGCTAGTAAATTGTTTTTTTTTTGGTTAAACATAAAGAAATATTGTGAATATTACCTACCGACACTACACTCAAGAAAAACAATAAAATCGTGCCAAGAAAACAAGAATAAATCTCCATATAATACCCTGGGTCTTAAGATAAGACTTAGAGGCAATTATGCAAAATAGAACATGTTATGGGTGAACAGAATTTTTTATTAAAAACAACCCCATAAAAATCTCTTTGGCGGTTATTCTATTTTCCCATTTATTTTCCTACAGAAGAATAGATTTTATTTAACCGCCTTGTAAAATATGTACTACTTTTCTATTTCTTAAAACTTTAACGAAAAATTTCATAATTAATTGCTCTCCTGCCGAGTTTAGTTAATCATTTTGACTTAGAAGAATTTGTGTACATATCTTTTGAGTTTCTTAAGCTTTTCATGGACAGGTAATTTGTATAAAAAGCCTAGTATTCGTGAAATTCTTTCCAGCTGTGAAAATAGAGAGGTGCCCTGAATTTCACAAACAAAAGGCTTTGGCAACTAACTTGAGAAAATATCAGCGGAAAGTATGTTATCATTTTTGGTGCTAAATTGATAAAAATTCAGGTGTACTCGGTGATTTTCTTGTTTTTAAAAAGTATTTAAAAAATAATCGTTTGATTTTCTTGCTTAAAAAATACACGATTAATTTTTTTGTTTAAAAAATATTTTAAAAAGTTCTATTGAAAAGTCATCATTTGATTTTTTTGTTTAAAATATCTATTTATGTTTAAAATATTTATTCTTGTCCTAAAAAATGTTTTAAAAATAGTTTTGTTTTGATTTTTTGGTTTTAAAAAACAAAATCTACATTCGATTTTCAGTTTTGAGAAATATTTCAAAGAAATCCTAGAAGGATTTCAATCATTCAAAAATATTTTTTTTTAATATAAAAATTTAAAAGTATTAACATATAAAAATTTTAAAATATAGCTATATATAAATATAAAAATTTAAAAGTATTAACATATAAAAATTTTAAAATATAGCTATATATAAATATAAAAATTTAAAAAAATATATAAATACATATATAGAAATATAAAAATATGAAAATATAACAATATATAAATATAAAAAATATCAAAATATAAAAGTATAAAAATATGATAATGTGAAAATATAAAAACTGAAAAATATGTAAATATATAAATATATTAATATAATATATATTATTATATATATATTATGTAATACTAATATAATAATATAATATATATATTGTATATTATATATTAATATATAAATGTAAAAATATATTAAAATAAGAAAATATTAATATGAAAATATAAAAAAAATAAAAAAGTATACAAATTTTAAAATATAAACAAATATAAATATATGTGTAGAAATATAAAAATATACAGTAAAAATGCAAAATATAAAAACATACATAAATGGAAATATGAAAATACAAAAGTATAAAAATGTAAATATATAAAAATGTATAGATATATTACAATATATTATTATATAAATATAAAAATATATAATATATCTATATAAAAGTATAAAAATTTAGAAAAATAAAAAAATATAAAAGTATAAAATGATACAAAATATACATAATATAAAAATAGTAAAAAATATAAAAATTTAAAAATATAAACATATATAAATGTAAAAATACTAACATATTAAAATATACTGGGAATATAAAAACATAAAAGTATAATCTATATATATAAAAATGAAACGGTCCATCTGTGTAATGGCATCACGTCAGAACGGCTGGAGCGATTTGGATGATTTTTTTTTTATTCGATTCTAAATTTTCACGAGATGGTTTATATAGAAAAAAAAAATTAATTGGACAAAGGGGCGTGGTACCTCCCATACAAATCGCAGGTTAAAAATCCGATATTTCTGCTCCTATTATAGGTATAGTGCTGAAATTTTGTTTGTATGCATTTAATGGCAGATTATGTGAATTTTCCAAAAATGGGCGGAATCGGACCAATGGGCGTGGCCCCGCCCATATAAGCCAAATTTTGAAATTGAGATATTTTGCACAATTTGTTAGCGAGAGTGCTGGAATTTTGTGTATATGTAAACGGTGGCAGTCTACGTGATTGGTCCAAAAATGGGCGGGATCGGACCAATGGGCGTGGCCCCGCCCACATAGACAAAATTTTGATATCTTGCACAATTTGCTAGCGCGAGTGCTGCAATGTTGCGTATATGTATCTGGTGGCATTCTACGTAATTGGTCCAAAAATTGGCGGGATCTGACCAATGGGCGGGCCACCGCCCATATAAGCCAAATTTTGAAATTGAATTATCTTGCTCATTTTGTTAGCGAGAGTGTTGAAATTTTGCGCATATGTATCTGGTAGCAGTCTACGTGATTGGCTTTCAAATGGGCGGAATAGGACCAGTGGGCGTGGCCCAGCCCATATTTTGATATATCTTGCAAGTATTATATAGGAAATACATGAACAAAAATGCTCGGTATGCGATAATTACAGCTGCTCACTCCAATACAATCGCAATATGATAATGTGATGCAATATCAATGAAACAAGAATTTGGAAATTTTATAAGTATACATTTCTATTTTCTGGACTTTCCACTGAATTCGGTATTTTTTTCATTCAGTGAATTTATTACTAATACCAGTAAGGAAAGGCAGAAAGTCGGGCGGGGCCGACTATATAATACCCTACACCTCCCTAACAATGCGATAAGGGTCATTGCGATAATAATTTGGAATAATTGGTAAATGTATTTTGAACCGATAATCGCAAAATTAAGCAATATTCGTTCCTAAATTGAGAAAAATCTTTCTGGAGAACTTTGTAATGATCGGAAGTAAAGTACAACTTCTATAGCGCTTTGTAACCAAATCTGGAGGAACAGATCGGATATAAAACACAGTCTCTACAGCGCTTACATGTCAAATTGGGGGTAACATATATATATGGGGGCTATATCTAAATCTGAACTGATTTTCTCCGAATTTTGCGGCATTCCTTCATGTAATAAGAAACCTCTTTCTGCCGAATTTCTTACTGATCGGATATAAAATACAGTTTCTACAGCGCGAATTTTGACATGGGCAGCGAAGCGCACCGGGCTCAGCTAGTAATACAAAAATATTAAAGTACAAAAACTTGAAAATATAAA
Source organism: Eudasyphora cyanicolor (assembly GCA_963930755.1). Taxonomy (NCBI): domain Eukaryota; kingdom Metazoa; phylum Arthropoda; class Insecta; order Diptera; family Muscidae; genus Eudasyphora; species Eudasyphora cyanicolor. Next base: position 22,147,391 of record OZ005735.1, on the reverse strand, counting down.
AAATAAAAATATAAATATATAAAATTATAAAAATATGAAATTTTAAAAAAGTAAAAATATTAAAATATAACTATATTAAAATATAACTATATCAAAGTATAACACTATAAAAGTGTTATATAAAAATATAAAAATATAAATGATAAAAAAATAATATAAAGATATAAAAATATAAAAAATAAATATAAAAATATAAAAAAATGTAAATCAAGATATAAAAATAGAGATATATAAAAATATAAAACCAACAAAAATATACAAATATATAATAATATAAAAACAAGTAAGAAAGTTTCAGTCGGGTAAACCGACTAAGGTATATACCCTCACTTTGTGAGTAATGTAATATTCAATATTACTCGAATTATTCTGTCAATTTGTGTAGGAGTTACCAGAAGGGGTTTATATAATACACCCTTTTTTCGCTGAACATTAGATACTTTAAATTCATTGCACTGTGCCGACTTATAAGCATTTATGTGCACTGGTATAAACGTTATGAGACATTAAATTGTGGTATGATTTGGGAATTTTGTGTGGGAGGTACAAAAAGGGGCGTGGCAATAACGCCCATTTTTCACAGGGCTATAGACACTATAAAAACATTACACTGTAAAAAGTTTCAAGTATTTTTATACACTGGTTTTAATGTTATAAGCTGTTAACATTTGGTGCAAAAAGGTACCTTTGTGTGGGAGGTACCAAAAGGGGCGTGGCAACAACACCCATTTTTCCCTGGACTGTAGGCAATATAAAAGCATAATACTGTACAAAATTTCAAGTATTTTTATACACTGTTATTAATGTTATAAGCTGTTAACTTTTGGTGCAAAATGGTGTATTTGTGTGGGAGGTACCAAAAGGGACGTGGCGACTTCGCCCATTTTTCTCGAGTTGATAGCGACTAATAAGCTAATACTATGTGTGAAATTTCAAAAGATTCGAATAAGTAGTATAGCAGTTATTAAAGAATCAATATTTCACAACATTTTAACCCTTTGTGGGGGAGGTACTAGAAGGAGTAGACCAATATGGCCCATCTTCGAACTTAGCCGGAGATAGAAAAAAATATTACCACATACCAAATTTGAGGTCAATCGGTTACTCCTTTCGAGAGTTATCGTGCGCACCAGCCAGCAGACAGACAGACAGACAGACAGACAGACAGACAGACAGACAGACAGACAGACAGACAGACAGACAGACAGACAGACAGACAGACAGACAGACAGACAGACAGACAGACGGACATTGCTCATTCGACTTAAAATGACCCAAAACGGATTTCCTCCGAACATACTTGGGGTCTTAGGTCACTCCTTCGACGTGTTACACTTTTTTCCGTAGCAAATGATATATACCCTCGTCACACTAAAGTGAGGGTATAAATATAAAAATAGAAAAATATATATGTAAATAGAAAAATATATAAATAGAAAAATAAAAAATTATAAAAATATAAAAAATATAAAAATTGAAAAATATAAAAATATATATAAAAATTTTAGCATAGAAATTTAAAAATATCAAGACTTAGTTAAAACTATAAAAATATAAAAACATAAAAATGCAAAAATTTGAAAACATAAAAATATAGAATTAAAAAAATTATATAAAAATATAACAAAAAATATGAAGATATAATAATATATATATATTATTATATGCATATTATATAATATTAATATAAATATATAAAAATATATAGATATATTAAAATATATTTTTATATAAATATAAAACAAGTAAGAAAGTTTCAGTCGGGTAAACCGACTAAGGTATACCCTCACTTTGTGAGTAATGTAATATTGAATATTACTCGAATTATTCTGTCAATTTGTGTGGGAGGTACCAGAATGGGTTTATCAAATACACCTTTTTTTTGCTGAAAATTAGATACTTCAAATTCATTGCACTGTGCCGACTTATAAGCATTTATGTGCACTGGTATAAATGTTATGAGACATTAAATTGTGGTATGATTTGGGCATTTTGTGTGGGAGGTACAAAGAGGGGCGTGGCAATAACGCCCATTTTTCACAGGGCTATAGACACTATAAAAACATTACACTGTACAAAATTTCAAGTATTTTTATACACTGGTTTTAATGTTATAAGCTGTTAACTTTTGGAGCAAAAAGGTACCTTTGTGTGGGAGGTACCAAAAGGGGCGTGACAACAACACCCAGTTTTCCCTGGACTGTAGGCAATATAAAAGCATAATACTGTACAAAATTTCAAGTATTTTTATACACTGTTATAAATGTTATAAGCTGTTAACTTTTGGTGCAAAATGGTGCATTTGTGTGGGAGGTACCAAAGGGGACGTGGCGACTTCGCCCATTTTTCTCGAGTTGATAACGACTAATAAGCTAATACTATGTGTGGAATTTCAAAAGATTCGAATAAGTAGTATAGCAGTTATTAAAGAATCAATATTTCACAACATTTTAACCCTTTGTGGGGGAGGTACTAGAAGGAGTGGACCAATATGGCCCATCTTCGAACTTAGCCGGAGATAGAAAAAAATATTACCACATACCAAATTTGAGGTCAATCGGTTACTCCTTTCGAGAGTTATCGTGCGCACCAGCCAGCAGACACACAGACAGACAGACAGGCAGACAGACAGACAGACAGACAGACAGACAGACAGACAGACAGACGGACGGACATTGCTCATTCGACTTAAAATGACCTAAAACGGATTTCCTCCGAACATACTTGGGGTCTTAGGTCACTCCTTCGACGTGTTACACTTTTTTCCGTAGCAAATGATATATACCCTCGTCACACTAAAGTGAGGGTATAAATATTGAAATACAAAAATATATTATACATTAATATAAGAACATATAAAATATATAATATAATAATCTAAATAGAAAAATATATAAATAGAAAAATAAAAAATTATAAAAATATAAAAAATAGAAAAATTGAAAACTATAAAAATATATATAAAAATTTTAGCATAGAAATTTAAAAATATCAAGACTTAATTAAAACTATCAAAATATAAAAACATGAAAATATAAAAATTTGAAAACACAAAAATATAGAATTAAAAAAATTATATAAAGAATATAAAAAATATGAAGATATAATATATAATAATATATATTATTATATGTATATTATATAATATTAATATAATAATATAAATTATATATTGTATATTATATATTAATATATAAATGTAAAAATATATTAATATGAAAATATAAAAGTATAAAAATTTTAAAATATAAAAATATATATGTAGAAATATATAAATATAGAGTAGAAATGTAAAATACAAAAATATAAAAACATACATATATGGAATTATGAAATATTTTGTATTTACAAAATAAAAAACGTAAATATATAAAAATATATAGATATATTAAAATATATTTTTATATAAATATAAAAATATTGAAATACAAAAATATATTATACATTAATATAAGAACATATAAAATATATTAATATTAACATATAAAATATAATAATCTAAATGTAATGTAAATATAAAAATTTAAAAATATACAATTATAAAAATATAGTAAATATAAAAATAAAAAAATATATATAAATTTAAAAAAAATATGAAAATACTGTAAATGCAAAACTATAAAAATAAAAAGTATAAACATTTAGAAAACTTAAAAAATATATAAAAATAAAATAAATAAAAATATGTACAATATAAAAATAATAAAAAAATATAAAAATTTTAAAATATAAATATAAATATAAATAAATGTAAAAATACAAAAATATTAAAATATACTGGGAATATAAAAACAAAAATTACAATAATACAAAAATATTAAAGTACAAAAACTTGAAAATAAAAAAATATAAAATATATAAAAAATTATAAAAATATGAAAATTTAAAAAAATAAAAATATTAAATACAAAAATATTAAGATATAACAATATCAAAATATAACACTATAAAAATGTAAAAGATAAAAAATAAAAATACAGATATAATAGATACAAAATAAATATAAAGATATAGAAATATAAAAAAATAAAAAAATGAAAATATAAAGATATACAAATAGAGATATATAAAACATAAAAAACAATATAAAAAAATATACAAATATATAATAATATAAAAATATTATAAAAATATATAAATAGAAAAATAAAAAAATAATATATTATAACAACATACATATAAAATATATTAATTTACAAATCTAAATATAATGTAAATATAAAAATTTAAAAATACACAAATATGTAGAAATAGAAAAATTTAATAATATAAAAATATAGTAAATATAAAAATATAAAAAAAATATATAAATTTAAACCAAAAAAATATGAAAATACTGTAAACACAAAACTATAAAAATAAAAAGTATAAAAATTTAGAAAACTTAAAAAATATGAAAGTATAAAATGATAAAAATAAAATAATTAAAAATATACACAATATAAAAATAATAAAAAAATATAAAAATTTTAAAATAAAAACATTTATAAATGTAAAAATACCAAAATATTTAAATATACTGGGAACATAAAAACATGAAAGCATAATAATACAAAAATATTAAAGTACAAAAACTTGAAAATGTAAAAAAATATAAATATGAAAATTTAAAAAAATAAAAATTTTAAATATTAAAATATAAAAATATTAAAATATAACAATATCAAAATATAACACTATAAAAATGTAGAAATACAAAACTATAAAAGATAAAAAATAATAAATAAATATAAAGATATAAAAATATAAAAGATAAAAAGTAAATATAAAGATAAAAAGTAAATATAAAATATAAAACCAATAAAATATACAAATATATAATAATAAAAAATATGTAAATAGGAAAATAAAAAATATAAAATTTGACAAATATTAAAAAAAGAACCTTAAAAATATCAAGACTTAATTAAAATTATCGAAATATAAAATCATAAAAATACAAAAATTTGAAAACATAAAAATATAGAATTAACAAATTTATATTAAAAATATAAAAAAATATGAAGATATAAAAATGTAAAAAATATAAAAACATACATATGTATTAGGGCGGGTCGATTTAAAAATCGCCCATTGCTCAGTGAAAATCGTATTCTAGGGATCAAAATAAGAAACTTTGCCGAAGGAACCATACCTCTAAAACGAATTCTGATGTCCCGGAAAAAATCCCACTTTGACCCACTTAGAGTGCTCCAATCGAGTCCAAATGTATGGAACCCCCCGGGGGTTACAGGGGGTGTGCCACTGGCATGGGTGGGTCGGGCCTCCAAAGTTAGTGGGGGTCGGTCATACATTTGGACTCGATTGGAGCACTCTAAATGGGACAAAGTGGGATTTTTCAAAATTTGCCCCTACCCAAAAGTTCGACCCAAATTCCGGGACATCATAATTCGTTTTAGAGGTATGTTTCCTTCGGCAAAGTTTCTTATTTTGATCCCTATAATACGATTTTCACTGAGCAATGGCGACTTTTTTTGCCTCCAAACAAATCGACCCGGCCTAATATATATATATATATATATATATTGAACAGTAAAATTATAAAAATAAAAAAATATGAACATATTTTAAAATATAAAAATATATATAATATCAAATTTTGAGTGTCCCAGTAGGTGGGTTGGTAGCGAGCTCGCCTATGATTTTGGGGGCCATGGGTTCGATTCCCACCAGAGGCTCTGGTATTTCGATACAAAATACAGCAAGCGACATGGTGATTGTTGCCCGGCTTTTCCCTGAAACGTAAATACAGAACTACAAAAAGTCAACAATAGTAATATGCAAAAATACAAAAATTTTAAAACTGTTAAAATATTAAAATATATAAATATAAAAATGAAAAAATTTAAATTTATAAATATATAATATAATAAAAATATTAAAACTTTATAATATTAAACTTACAAAATATTAAAAATATAAAAGTAAGAATGTAAAAATACAAACTACACAAATTCGGAAAAAGCAAACTGCAAAAATACAAAAATTGTTAAATATCAAAATACTAAAATGTAAAAATATAAAAATTAGAAAATATGAAAATAGAAAAATTTAAAAATAAGGAAATAAAAAGATATAAATAAATATAAATAAAAAATATGTATATAAATACATAAAAATATGAAAATATAAAAGTGAAAAAATATCAAATATATAAAATTATAAAAATATGAAAACATAAAAATATAAGAATTTAATAATATCAAAAAATATAATAAAAATATGAATATATTTAAAATTTGAATATAAAAAATAAAAAAGTGCAAAAATATGAAAATATGTATAAAATATTAAAAAAATATAAATATTTGAAATATAAAAATATGTAAATATAATAATATACTAATATAAAAATATAAATGAATATATAAAATTATAAAAATATCAAAATAAAAATGAATACAAATATATAATAACATAAATATATAAAAAATTAAAAAGAGATAAATGTATTTATTAGAATAATTAGGCGAAATTATAAAAATATGATATATAAATATAAAAAATATGAAAACATTTTTTATGTTTATTGAAAACAAATATAAAATCATATTAAAATGTAAATATATGAATATATTGAAATTTTGAAAAAGTAAAAATATGAATACCCAAAAATAAAGTAAATTTTCGATTGTTTCGTGTCGAATCTCTTCAATGGCAAATTCGATTTCATGTTTCAACACTTTAATTGTCTCTGGATGCTTTGAGTAACATTTATCCTTAATGACTCCCCACAGAAAATAATCCAAAGGGCTAAAATCACAAGTCAAAGTAATCGAAATTTAAAATCTCAAATGTAATAATATAAAAATACTCCAAAAATAAAAATAAATAAGATACTTTTGTGTTAGGTTTTTTATTTCAAATTAAGGAAATCAATGATATCTTTTTTTTAGCATTTTTGTTAAAAACGATTTTTTAAATATTTTTAACATAAGAAAATCAATTGTTGTTTTTACAGCAGCTTTTAATACAAGAAATCAAGTGAGAGACATTTGTCTTAGCCTTATTGTCTTTAAAACAATATTTTTTCCTATTATTTATTATTGTTTTTCTTTTCTCATTTTATGCACTGTCACAGTTAGCCTCAATCTGTCATTTTCTGCAGACTGCAATTTAGCTTATATCACAATGTTGTGTTTATTCAACTATTTACGTTCAAAATCCGTTAAATATATTCATTAAATTCATTTACAAGGAATTATGCACGTAAATAATTACACATACTCGTACGTACATTCGCATAACTATATTTATATGAACTCATATATATATCAAAGATCGATTGCTGCACAATTGACAATTATGATGTTTGTTGTTTTTGCTGTTGTTGTTGCTTTCGTTTAGTTACCATTCCATGGTTTAATTAACATTTATTATGTCCGTGTGGTAATTTGTGACTTGTTTTCATTGTAGTTATGACCCGTGGCTTGGCCGTTGTGTTGCGTCCACTGCGTCTACTACTACAACTACTCTATGTCCGCCAGTCCCCCAGATTTCTGGAGAAAAACAAAAATTGCTGTTAAATATTATCCGACAGTTTGAATTTGTAATGTTTTTAGTTTCTGTTTCTGTCTGTATCTCTCACTTGCGATCAATTGCGCATAAATAGTAGTGAGAGATAAAGAAACAAGAAAACCATAACGTAAATGAAAAGGAATTTTTTGTTATATAAAAAAAATGTGTAATAAAGAAATATCTGCGGTACCTGTTCGTTCATATGAATAACAATTTTGCAACGTCAATGGTACCCGAGTATCCTAATTAAAATTCCAAGCATATTTTCTGATTTAGAAACTGAGAATGTTGAAAATGACAGGCAAACAAAAAAATATTTAGATTATTGGGGTAGTACCTAAGTACGACGCATAATTATACAATATGGAAACGAGAATGAACTTTGAGGTTGTGCAGGTTGTAGGGAAAGTTGTTTAGAATGCAAATAATGGGTAAATATTGTGTTACGGAAAAATGAGATATTCTCCGGAACTGCAAGAAACACTAATTATTATATTAAACAATTATGATTGTATTCATTTATATTCCAAAGAAACAAAGATTTTCTATGTTTTTGTATTTCATCGAGTTTGTTTCTTAAGTCTTTTGTTTAAATGTACATTGATCAGGTTTTTATATTTTTATGGTTTAAATATTTACATTTTTCAATCAATAAAAAATAAATTTTTATATTTTTATATTTTTATATTATATTTTTAATTTTTTTTTTATATTTGTGTATTTTTATATTTTTTATATTCTTTATGTTCTTATATTTTTATATTTTTATACTTTTATATTTATATATTTTTAATTTTTTTTATATTTTTATATTTGTGTATTTTTATATTTTTTATAATTTTATATTTTTATATTTTTAAATTTTTTATTTCTATATTTTTATATTTTTATACTTTTATATTTTTATATTTTTATATTATGATATTTTTATATATTTATATTTATATTTATATTTTTATATTTTTATATTTTTATATTTTTATATTTTTATATTTTTATATTTTTATATTTTTATATTTTTATATTTTTATATTTTTATATTTTTATATTTTTATATTTTTATATTTTTATATTTTTATATTTTTATATTTTTATATTTTTATATTTTTATATTTTTATATTTTTATATTTTTATATTTTTATATTTTTATATTTTTATATTTTTATATTTTTATATTTTTATATTTTTATATTTTTATATTTTTATATTTTTATATTTTTATATTTTTATATTTTTATATTTTTATATTTTTATATTTTTATATTTTTATATTTTTATATTTTTATATTTTTATATTTTTATATTTTTATATTTTTATATTTTTATATTTTTATATTTTTATATTTTTATATTTTTATATTTTTATATTTTTATATTTTTATATTTTTATATTTTTATATTTTTATATTTTTATATTTTTATATTTTTATATTTTAATATTTTAATATTTTTATATTTTTATATTTTTATATTTTTATATTTTTATATTTTTATATTTTTATGTTTTTATATTTTTATATTTTTATATTTTTATATTTCTACATTTGTATATTTTTATATTTTAATATTTTAATATTTTAATATTTTAATATTTTAATATTTTAATATTTTAATATTTTAATATTTTAATATTTTAATATTTTAATATTTTAATATTTTAATATTTTAATATTTTAATATTTTAATATTTTAATATTTTAATATTTTAATATTTTTATATTTTTATATTTTTATATTTTTATATTATATTTTTAATTTTTTTTATATTTTTATATTTGTGTATTTTTATATTTTTATATTTTTATATTTTTATATTTTTTATATTTTTTATGTTCTTATATTTTTATATTTTTATAGTTTTATATATTTATATATTTTTAATTTTGTTTATATTTTTATATTTGTGTATTTTTATATTTTTATATTTTTAAATTTTTTATTTCTATATTTTTAAATTTTTTATTTCTATATTTTTATACTTTTATATTTTTATATTTTTATATTTTTATATTTTTATATTTTTATATTTTTATATTTTTATATTTTTATATTTTTATATTTTTATATTTTTATATTTTTATATTTTTATATTTTTATATTTTTATATTTTTATATTTTTATATTTTTATATTTTTATATTTTTATATTTTTATATTTTTATATTTTTATATTTTTATATTTTTATATTTTTATATTTTTATATTTTTATATTTTTATATTTTTATATTTTTATATTTTTATATTTTTATATTTTTATATTTTTATATTTTTATATTTTTATATTTTTATATTTTTATATTTTTATATTTTTATGTTTTTATATTTTTATATTTTTATATTTTTATATTTTAATATTTTAATATTTTAATATTTTAATATTTTAATATTTTTATATTTTTGTATTTTTATATTTTTATATTTTTATATTTTTATATTTTTATATTTTTGTATTTTTATATTTTTATATTTTTATATTTTTATATTTTTATATTTTTATATTTTTATATTTTTATATATTTATATTTTTATATTTTTATATTTTTATATTTTTATATTTTTATATTTTTATATTTTTATATTTTTATATTTTTATATTTTTATATTTTTATATTTTTATATTTTTTATATTTTTATATTTTTATATTTTTATATTTTTATATTTTTATATTTTTATATTTTGATATTTTTATATTTTTATATTTTTATATTTTTATATTTTTATATTTTTATATTTTTATATTTTTATATTTTTATGTTTTTATATTTTATATTTTTATATTTTTGTATTTTTATAATTTTATATTTTTATATTTTTATGTTTTTATATTTTTATATTTTTATATTTTTATATTTTTATATTTTTATATTTTTATATTTTTATATTTTTATATTTTTATATTTTTATATTTTTATATTTTTATATTTTTATATTTTTATATTTTTATTTATTTATTTATTTATATGAATTACAATACAAAGTAAATTTATATTCTAATTTTAAGGTCCAGGGAAATGCCGGGTTACAAAGACCATATGGCTGAATTTTGTTTGCAGCGACAGACCAGAGCCTCTGGTGGGAATTGAACCCACGACCCCCAAACTCATAGGCGAGTACGCTACCAACTCGCCTACTGGGGCGCTCATTTTTATATTTTTATATTTTTTTATTTTTATATTTTTTTATTTTTATATTTTTAGATTTTTAGATTTTTTAACTTTTTTTATATTTTTATATTTTTATATTTTTATACTTTTGTTTTTTTATTTTTATATTTTTAGATTTTTATATTTTTTAACTTTTTTTATATTTTTATATTTTATATTTTTATAGTTTTATATTTTTATATTTTTATATTTTTATATTTTTATATTTTTATATTTTTATATTTTTATATTTTTATATTTTTATATTTTTATATTTTTATATTTTTATATTTTTATATTTTTATATTTTTATATTTTTATATTTTTACATTTAATATCCAATTCATGTTTTTATATTTTTATGTTTTTATATTTTTGTTTTTATATTTTTATTTTTTTATGTATTTATATTTTTATATTATTTATATTTTTTATATTTTTATATTTTCATATTTTTATATTTCTATTTTTCATATTTTTGTATTTTTATAATTTATATATTTTTATACTGTTGTATTTTTTATATTTTTATATTTGTATGTCTTAATATATATTTCTATTTTTATATTTTAAAATTTTTGTATTTTTTTATTTTTATACTATAATTTTTTAAATGTTTAGTTTTCTATCCTTATATTTTTTTTGTATATTTATATAATTATATATTTTTATTGACATATTTTTTTTCTGTATTTAACTTTTTTGTATTTCTTTATTTTATTTTTGCACTTTGTTTTGTTTATTTCAAATTTGTGTGCAATAAATGAATGTTAACCCACAAAAAAAAAAACTCAAATATGTTAATGTAATCTAATAACCATGCTACAACATTAGACTGTAAATTAAAATTACATCCATGTCTTTTCTCATATCTACACGGCTATGTCTATTTTCGCAAATTACCACAATTTCCAAAATTGATCTAAAACATGTCTGTTCGTGTACCCACAATGTCAGAATTGTAAATATTTGCTCTACATTCGGCGAAAGACACACATCGCAACGCCAATGAAACGAAAGACTTAAGCAACAAACTCATGTAATTCAACCATCGCAAATTTGTTGTCTGACGTCTCGAACCACGAATCAATAAAATATATTTGGCGATGTGTTTCTTTATTTTTTTTCGAAAATTATAAATATTTCGATTATTCATCTATACATGGGCAATAAAAAACATGAATTTATTGAATGGCCAATGAAAACAAATCGTGTTGCGATATGCAAATGTTGTGGTGGAAAAAAATGTAAACATAATTAACAAAGTTTGCAAAATGTAGTCTTAAATTAATGATTAAATATTTGCGTTTATTATTTCACAAACACAAATTATTGATATGATTTGGAGTAAAGTTTAACCTGAGAATTGGGTGCTTTTTGGTTGTATTACTCGTAACTATGTCGTTTGAAGAATATTCCTACACTGAAAAAACGAATAACTTGATTCAATTACAAAATTTGTGTAGTCTATACAAATTTTGCTTGAAGTTTTTCAATTGTGTTGTTTATTTGAATAAAGTAAATTATTGTGCCAATTAAAAGATGTAATTGTTTTTTGTATTTTCGTAAAATACATTCCCTGCATGGTTACATTAAAAAATATTAATATTTATCGAAAGTAAGTTTTGCTAGTTGAATTTGAATTTAATTTTTATTTTTTCACTAAAGAAAGATTCTATGCAATTAATTTTGCGCCTCAGTATGTCAATATTGTTTTAAAGTAAAGATCGAATTTCTTGATTTCAAGTAAAGAAAAATTGAGAAAAAATATTTATTTTATCTAATTTAAGAGTGCATTTCTAACAAGTTTTCTTTTCTTCTTCCAGATTATCCCTACGAAATGTTCGATGAATATCACAATGCCACCATAAACTCTGGTAAGATTTTAATTAATTGTTTACCACTTAAACATTTATATATACTTATAAGTAGTGATGTCAAACGGGAAATCCCGATCCCGAAAAATCCCGAATCCTGGGATTTTTTAAAAGGATTCCCCGGATATTTCAATAATAAAGTAAGAAACTTTCTCTTATAAAATATTAAGTGAAAGATAGATAAACTCTGTCGAAAATGTAAACTAATGAATCAAATTGTTAACATCAAAAAACTTTGACATAATTCGGTGAAAAAATTAGAAATTTGGAGAAGAATTACAAAATATATCATAAATTTAATTAGAAACACGTAAACTTAAAACAAGAACACAACTGGAGTTTGTGTCCCACACAACGAAGAACACTGTATTCTATTTTTTTCAAATTTATGAAAAAATCCTACTTTTGATCTGATTTGGATCGACACTTCGATTTGGTTCTTATAAAAACGGAATTAGTCAAAATTTCAAATTTTTCAAATTTATGAAAAAAATCCTACTTTTGATCTTATTTGGATCGACACTTCGATTTGGTCCTCATAAAAACGGAATTAGTCAAACTAATTTCTCAAGTTGGAAAAAATATTTTTTGTTCAAATTAAATTAAAACTGAACTTAAAAAAAACTGAAATTAAAACTGAACATTATTAAGAATGAAAAAAATCCCGAATTATCGCGAAAACCCCCGAAAATCCGGGGATATAGAAACCTCCCGGGATCCCGAAAAATCCCGGGATTTTCAATAAAAAATCCCGAATCCCGGGATTTGTAAAAACCAATCCCGAATCCCGGGATTTGTAAAAACCAATCCCGTTTGACATCTCTACTTAAAAGTATGAAACAAGCTCATAGTCTATTAATAAAACAATGTCCCTCAAAAGTCTTACTCTTTTTAGTTAATAGCACTTCGGATGTCTTATTCTATACTGGATATGTGTCAGAGTTCTTGTATGTTAGAGTTGACCTCACAAGCCTTCCCCTATATTAGAGCCAACTTTAGAGGTTTTAGAATTAGAATAAGAATTGACCTCTTAGGTCTCAGTCTATATAACACACAACTTCAGAGGTCTTATTCAGTATAAAAATCTACTTCAGAGATCTTCATCTATATAAGAGTCGACCCCAGAGGTATTTCTCTTTAAAAGAGCCGATCTCAGAAGTCTTCCTCTATATAAAGTTTGATCGACAACAGAGTCGACCCCAGAAGCCTTCTCATATATATAAGAGTTCGCTTCAGATGTCTTCCTCTATATATTTATAACAGCTGATCTCAGATTCTGTTTAAGATACAATGTCTGTGGTCTTCGTTAATATTTAAGATTAGAGATTTTCCACTTTATATGAGTCTATTATTATTGTGCTTTCCCTGTATAAGAGTTGATTTTATAGGGATTTAGAAAGTTCGCTTCAGAGGTCTTCCTCTATACATAAGAGTTGATCTCAGATTCTTTATATATATATAAATCTATTTTATTGTGCTTTCCCTATATAAGAGTTGATTTTATAGGGGCTGAGAAAGCTCGCTTCAGAGGCCTTCCTCTATACATAAGAGTTGATCTCAGATTCTGATGCCAGTGGTCTTCCTTAACATTAAAGATTAGAAATTTTCCACATTATAAGAATCTATTTTATTGTGCTTTCCCTCTATAGGAACCGAGTTTATAGGGATTTCCCTCAGTAAGAGTCGAAATCAGATATATTTCTACACAGAAAAGTCAATCTCAGAGGTAATGTATTTATCTGTATTGTATAGGTGTAGCTCTGTATAAGACTTTACTTGATCTGCCTTTATGTAAGAATCAAACTTAACGATATTTTGCTATATAAGTTTCGACTTCATGGATTTTCTCTATGGAAGAGTCGACTTCAGAAGAGTTCATCTATCTAAAACTTGACCTCAGAAGTCGCTGTGTATAAGACTCTACCTAAGAGTCGACTCTATATAAAAGTCGACCCTAAGGATATTTTTCTATATAAGCTTCGATTTCATAGATCATTCTCTATAAAAAATATTCGACTTCAGAAGTCTTTCTCTATATAAGACTAGTCACCATATGTTTTTATACCCTCCACTATAGAATGCGGGGGGCGGGGTTATATTCATTTTGTCACTCCGTTTGTAACACCACTAAATATTGTTCTGAGGTCCCATAAAGTATATATATTATTAATCGTCGTAAAATTCAAAGATGATTTAGTCATGTCCGTCTTTCTGTCCTTCCGTCCGTCTGTCCGTCCGTCTGTCGGTACGTCTGTCTGTCCGTCTGTCCGTCCGTCTGTCCGTCCGTCTGTCCGTCCGTCTGTCCGTCCGTCTGTTCGTCCGTCTGTTCGTCCGTCTGTCCATCCGTCTGTTCGTCCGTCTGTTGTAATCACGCTACAATCTATAATACTTGAGCAAGGTAGCTGAAATTTGGTACATATACATACTTCATACATCTGCAGGTATGTTGGGATTGAAAATGAGCAATATCTGTCCAATTTTGGATATAGCCCCCTTATATGACATCTCCCCGATTTGACTTATTAACGTCATAGAGACCACAAATGTCAACTGATCGGGCTGAAAGTTGGTAACTAGGGTTTATTTATGCCTGGTATCCTTCATACAAGCAGCGTTAGTCATAGATCCATGTTTTGATATAGCCCCCATACAAAGGTCCCTCCAGATTTGACTTCTTAACGCAAAAAAAAAAACTCAGATTTCAACGAAGTGAGCTGAAATTTGGCATAATGAGTTTATTAGTAGCCGTCACCATTCACGTGCGATCCATGGTGGAGGGTATATTAGATTTGGCATGGCCGAACTTAACGCTTTTACTTGTTCTCTATATAAGAGTCAACCTCAACGATATTTCTCTGTAAAGCAGGCGACCCCAAAAGTATTGCTTTGTATAAGAGTCGACCTCAGAAGCCTTTCCCTATATAAGAACCAAGTGCAGAGGTCTCCCTCTATATAAGAGTTGAACTCAGGGGTTATACTCGATATAAGACTCGGTGTCAGTGGTCTTGCTCAGTATTAAAATTAACTTAAGTTATCTTCCACTATATAGATATATTTAGAGTTGACTACATAAGTAGTTCTCTATATAAGAGTCAATCTCAGAGGAATTTCTTTATACAAAAGTCAACCTCAAAGGATTTTATCTATATAAGAGTCGAGGTCTAACTCTATATAAGACTCTGCTCGATTTTCTTCTACCCTAAGAAAAAAAAATCGCTTCTGTAGTATATATTCTGGAAACATATTATATTTGGGAAAAATTACTTTTTTCCTATAGGTAGGAAAACAAATTCTGTAGCCGATTTAAATATTTCCCCGTTTTTAAAGATAATTTGCACCAAAACTCCGAAAAAAATAACATTGACAAGAGAGATATTCACACTTTTTTTCCGGTATGTAAATATAAAATATTTGCACCAAAGTATATTTTATTTAAATTTTGATCGCAAACATATTATGTTTCTTGTTTTTTTCTCCGTGTATATAAGAGTTGACCTAAAAGATATTTTCTATTTATGGTTCGGTTTCAGAAATTATTCTCTGGAATAGAGTTGACTTCAGAAGTTTTCCTCTATATAAAATTCGATTTCATAGAGTTTTCTCTATATCAATTAACCTCAGATGGTCTTCTCTATATAAGAGTCGACGCCATATGAGTTTTTCTATAAAGGCGTTGACCTCAGAGGTATTTTTCTCTATAGGAGTCATCCTTAAAAGGTCTTTCTCTATATAAGAGTCGACATGCAGAGGTTTGTTTTATTATAGCCGATCTCACATGTTTTCCTCTGTATAAGGGTTGACCCTTAAAGTCACCACTGTATTATTAGATTGGAACTCAACGATCTTTGCTATTAGCTGAAAGAATAAGATTTGGCCCTAAGAGGCTTCTTCTATATAAATCTCAACTTCTGAGGTCTTTCTGTATATCGATGGCTTATATGCAAAAGCTGTTGTTATTAAAAAAATACAATTTTTTAGGAGAGCAGAAAAAAAACTGGTGAATTTTATTATTTCGCGATAATTTGTATATGATATGAATTATCTATACTAACGTATATAATGTATACCTTCGAATTCTTAACTGATATCATATTATAATTATGGCGAAATAATAAAATTCAACAGTTTTTTGCTCTCTTGAAAAATTGGGTTTTTTTTACTATAGCAGCTTTTGGATATATGTAAGCCATCGATATAAGGTTTGACCTTAGATGGTTCCTCTATATAAGACTCAAATTCAGAGGTCTTGGTGTACATATATGTAAGGGGTTAATTTCAGAGAAATCGACCTCGGAGATTTTTTCAATTTAGAACTAGTTTTTCTTTTATATATCTCTCTGAGGGTTTCCCCTATATAAGAGTAAACTTTCGCAGCTATCCTCTATACTAAAGGCACCTTTATATATCAAGTCAAGTTCAGAGGTCTTTCTAAATATATGGGTCATTTTCTAGAGGCCTTTCTTTACACTCATACTCGATTTCAAAGGTCGTCCCACCCCTATAAAAAAAATAAAATCCCACTCTTGGTCAATAAAGGTGTTGCTACGATTAAATGTTATGAATAAAAAGAGTAAATTAACTCAATTAAATTTAATTTAAACTAATTCCACAGTTTTTCTACAATTATTTGTTGACCAAAAAAGTCTTTAAACTAAAGATCACAAAACAAAAGACTTAAGCAACAAACATAATGGCCACGGCAACGGATATAATTCAAATGCGTGATTAAGAAACAAAAACATTCGCCCAGAAAACCTTGACAAACACACACACACACACACACACACAAAAGAAAACCCTGAAGAAAGAAATTAAAAACTAATAATAAAAAATTGTTATTAAATTATCAAAGCGACAACAGAGAGAAAAAAGCTAAAACCAAAAAAAAAAAAAAAAATAGTAAGAAAAGGCAGAAAGTCGGGCGGGCAATGCGATAAGGATCATTGCGATAATAATTTGGAATAATTGGTAAATGGGTAGGAACATATTATCTAATTCTGAACCGATAATCGCTAAATTAAGCAATATTCGTTCCTAAATTGAGAAACATATTTCTGGAAAATTTTAATGATCGGAAGTAAAGTACAATTTCTATAGCGCTTTGATACCAAATCAGGAGGAACATATATACGGAT
Source organism: Eudasyphora cyanicolor (assembly GCA_963930755.1). Taxonomy (NCBI): domain Eukaryota; kingdom Metazoa; phylum Arthropoda; class Insecta; order Diptera; family Muscidae; genus Eudasyphora; species Eudasyphora cyanicolor. Next base: position 22,129,716 of record OZ005735.1, on the reverse strand, counting down.
GTTATATATAAATCTGAACCGATTTTCCCTGAATACTCATTCATGTAAAAAGACTTCTTTCTGTCGAATTTCGTACTGATGGGATATAAAATACAGTCTCTACTGCGCTTACATGTCAAATTGGGGGGTAACATATATATGGGGGCTATATCTAAATCTGAACCGATTTTCTCCGAATTTGGCAGCATTTCTTCATGTAGAAGGAAACCTCTTTTTGCCGAATTTCGCACTGATCGGATATAAAATACAGTTTTTACAGCGCTTACATGTCAATTTGGGGGTAACGTATATATGGGGGCTATATCTAAATCTGAACCGATTTCTTCCAAATTTAACAGTGTTCATTCAAATAACAGGAAACCTCTTTCCGTCGAATATCATACTGATCGGATATAAAATACAGTTTTTACAGCGCTTACATGTCAAATTGGGGGTAACGTATATATGAGAGCTATATCTAAATCTGAACCGATTTCTTCCAAATTTAACAGTGTTCATTCATATAATAAGAAACCTCTTTCTGCCGAATTTCAGACTGATCGGATATAAAATAAAGTTTTTACAGCGTTTACATGTCAAATCTGGGATAACATATATGTAGGGACTATATCTAAATCTGAACCGATTTCAACCAAATTCAATAGGCATCGTCCTTGGGCCAAATAAAATATATGTGTAAAGTTTCGTCGAGATCGGACCATAATTGCGACCTGTACTTTGATTACAAGAATACATGCACAGACAGACGGACAGACAGACGGACAGACAGACGGACAGACAGACGGACAGACAGACGGACAGACGAACATCTAAATCAACTCAGAAATTGATTCTAAGTCGATCGGTATAATAAACAATGGTTCTATTTCTTCTCCTTTTGGGTGTTACAAACAATTGCACAAAGTTATAATACCCTGTACCACAGTGTGGTGTAGGGTATAACAAGTATGCGTTAAGTTCGGCCATGCCGAATCTTATATATCCTCCACCATGGATCGCACGTGAATGATTACGGGTACCAATAAACTCATTATACCAAATTTCAGCCAAATTCGTTGAAATTTGAGGTTTTTGTGGCGTTAAGAAGTCAAATCTGGAGGGACCTTTGTATGGGGGCTATATCAAAACATGGACCTATAACTACCGTTGCTCGTGTGAAGGATACCGGGTATTAATATTACCAACAGTTACCAACTTTCAGCCCGACCAGTTGACATTTGTGGTCTCTATGACGTTAAGAAGTCAAATCGGGGAGATGCCATATCTGAGGGATATATATTCAAAATTGGACCGATATAGTCCATTTGCAATCCCAACATACCTGCAGATATAAGAAGTATATGTACCAAATTTCAGCCACCTACCTCAAGTATTATACGGACGGACGGACGGACGGACAGACGGACAGACGGACGGATGGACAGACGGACAGACGGACATTGCTAAATTAGCTTAGAATTTAACAACGATTAATAATATATGTACTTTATGGCGTCTCAAAACAATATTTAGTGGTCTTACAAACGGAGTGACAAAATGAATATACCCCCCATCCTATGGTGGAGGGTATAAAAAAGCAAACCTAACAAAAACCAGTTAATGACAGGGAAATTAAGCTGTACCTCTTGGCTTCAAAATGAACAACTATGTACATCAGCATGCGTTTTGCCCAGACTCTAGACTCAGGGCTGAAGAGAAAACCAATGCAGGATAAATCTTATTCGGGGGCAAAAGAAAAAAATACATCATTGCCAAGAAACACGACAATCAGCAGTTTTTTGTTGCCTAGCCTTGTTCAGAAGAAAGAACTGGCAAAAGAGGCTTGGATTTCATTTGAATTACTTTCAATTTGCATATCACTTTACAGAGCAAAATCTTTTTGGGCAAACATTCGAAAAAGCTACAATTAATAATACTTATACACTTTGGCAGGCTCAAGAAAAAAAAATCGTTTGCCTAGCTAATCTCCAAGCAACCGCCACTTATTCCCATTCTCAATCCTTTAGCCAAACACTTCATCATAATTTGCCATCGCATATTTGCCGCACAAATGGGTGTAGACAATTTGTAGAAATTCTTGTCTATTATTTATATGTTTCCATATTTTTTATACCCTCCACCATAGGATGGGGAGGGTAGCATTTTGTCACTCCGTTTGTAACACCTCTATATATATTTATCTGGGACCCCATAAAGTATATATATTCTTAATCGTCTTAAAATTCTAAGACGATTTAGCCATGTCCGTCTGTCCATCCGTCCGTCTGTCCATCCGTCCGTCTGTTGTAATCACGCTACAATGTATAATACTTGAGCTAGTTTGCTGAAATTTGGTTTAGATACTGCTTATAGCTGCACGCAACTTGGGATTGTAAATGGGCAATATCGGTCCATATTTCGATATAGCCCCATATATGCAGGATTTTCCAACAAGAGGTGTTATTTTGAATCACCCGGTATTTCGGTAGCTGTCACTTTTAAAGCTTTTATTCTTTGACATTCGACATGTGGAAACTACGCCATTACTAACCAGTAAGGAAATGCTAAAGTCGGGCGGGGCCGACTATATAATACCCTACACCACTCTCGTAATATTGAATAACTCTGATATATAAATTTTGTAATTCATGTATAAATTGTTTACATAAATTTACTTTTGAGTCATTTTATACTTAAATAATACCCTGTACCACAGTGTGGTGTAGGGTATAAAAACGATTGGATCTAAAGAGCCAAATCGGACGAAACATATATATGGGAGCTATAGCTAAATCTTAACCGATTTTCTTCAAATTCGGCAATGTTGGTTCATGGATCAAGAAACTCTACCATTCTAAATTTCAAAACGATTGGATGTAAAATACAGCTTTTATAGGACTAAAGGGCCAAATCGGACGAAACATATATATGGGAGCTATAGTTAAATCTTAACTGATTTTCTTCAAATTCGGTAGTGTTGGTTCATGGATCAAGAAACTCTACCATTCTAAATTTCAAAATGATTGGATGTAAAATACAGCTTTTATAGGACTAAATGGCCAAATCGGACGAAACATATATATGGGAGCTATAGTTAAATCTTAACCGATTTGCTTCAAATTCGGCAATGTTAGTCCATGGATCAAGAAACTCTACCATTCTAAATTTCAAAACGATTGGATGTAAAATACAGCTTCTATAGGACTAAAGGGCCAAATCGGACGAAACATATATATGGGAGCTATAGCTAAATCTTAACCGATTTTCTTCAAATTCGGTAGTGTTGGTTCATGGATCAAGAAACTCTACCATTCTACATTTCAAAACGATTGGATGTAAAATACAGCTTCTATAGAACTAAAGGGCCAAATCGGACGAAACATATATATGGGAGCTATAGCTAAATCTTAACCGATTTTCTTCAAATTCGTTAGTGTTGGTTCATGGATCAAGAAACTCTACCATTCTAAATTTCAAAACGATTGGATGTAAAATATAGCTTCTATAGAACTAAAGGGCCAAATTGGACGAAACATATATATGGGAGCTATAGCTAAATCTTAACCGATTTTTTTCAAATTCGGCAATGTTGGTTCATGGATCAAGAAACTCTACCATTGTAAATTTCAAAATGATTGGATGTAAAATACAGCTTCTTCAGGACTAAAGTGCCAAATCGGACGAAACATATATATGGGAGCTATAGCTAAATCTCAACCGATTTTCTTCAAATTCGGTAGTGTTGGTTCATGGATCAAGAAACTCTACCATTCTAAATTTCAAAATGATTGGATGTAAAATACAGCTTCTACAGGACTAAAGAGCAAAATCGGACGAAACATATATATGGGAGCTATAGTTAAATCTGAACCGATTTTCTTCAAATTCGGTAGTGTTGGTTCATGGATCAAGAAACTCTACCATTCTAAATTTCAAAATGATTGGATGTAAAATACAGCCTCTACAGGACTAAAGAGCAAAATCGGACGAAACATATATATGGGAGCTATAGTTAAATCTGAACCGATTTTCTTCAAATTCGGTAGTGTTGGTTCATGGATCAAGAAACTCTACCATTCTAAATTTCAAAATGATTGGATGTAAAATACAGCCTCTACAGGACTAAAGAGCAAAATCGGACGAAACATATATATGGGAGCTATAGTTAAATCTTAACCGATTTTCTTCAAATTCGGTAGTGTTGGTTCATGGATCAAGAAACTCTACCATTCTAAATTTCAAAATGATTGGATGTAAAATACAGCCTCTACAGGACTAAAGAGCAAAATCGGACGAAACATATATATGGGAGCTATAGTTAAATCTTAACCGATTTTCTTCAAATTCGGTAGTGTTGGTTCATGGATCAAGAAACTCTACCATTCTAAATTTCAAAATGATTGGATGTAAAATACAGCCTCTACAGGACTAAAGAGCAAAATCGGACGAAACATATATATGGGAGCTATAGTTAAATCTGAACCGATTTCAACCAAATTCAATAGCGATCTTAACAGCTGCGAAATACTCTAAACTGCAAAATTTCAGAACGATCGGAGTGAAATTGCGACCTGTAGTCGACGAACAACTTTACATGGACAGACGGACGGGCGGACAGACATGCTTAAATGGACTCAGTTAGTGATTCTGAGTCGATCGGTATACTTTAAGGTGGGTCTAGCTGTGTTATTTTCAGGTGTTACAAACATCTGGCGTGAAACAAACTTATAATACCATGTACCACAGTGTGGTGTAGGGTATAAAAATAGAACGAGACACGATCAAAAAACGATCGAACAAAAAACGATACGAACGATACAAAATCATCTTGACTGAGGAGCCCCATTTCCACCTCGGTGTGCCACGTTAACAAGCAAAATTGTCGAATCTGGGGCTCGGAAAACCCAAGAGTTATTGTTGAGAAGCCGCTCCATCCTCAACGTGTGACTGTTTGGTGCGATTTATGGTCCGGCGGGGTCATTGGACCTTACTTTTTCGAAAATGAGGTTGGATCTACAATTACGGAGAATGGATTGCGCTATACAGAAATGATTAATGAATTTTTATGGTCGGAGTTGGATGGTACAACTGGACAACAACGTTTACATTCAACAAGACGGCGCTACGTGCCACACAAGCAACGAAACCATTGCTCTGTTACGGGAAAAGTTTCCGGACCGTGTTATCTGTCGAAGAGGTGATCACAATTGGCCACCGAGATCTTGTGTTTTAACACCTTGCGACTTCTTCCTTTGGGGTCACGTGAAAGATAAGGTCTACGCCAAGAGCCCAGCGTCGATTAAAGTCCTCAAAAATAGAATTCGTGAGGCTATCGAGGACATAGGGCAGCCACTTTGCGATTTGGTTATGGAAAATTTCATCAAAGGATATGGTCCTGTAAGCGTGGTCGTGGTGGCCATTTGGCTGATGTTGTTTTTCATAATTAAGGGCTTACCTTCCTCTTTATTATGAAATAAACATCCGATCATTTATCTAAAAAAAATGGAATTTTTCTTTGAATACCAAAATAACACCTCTTGTTGGAAACCCCTTTAGAATCATACCTATTGTGATTCCTACTGTTCTCATCTACATTTACCATATTTGTATAACCTCCACCATAGGATGGGGGTATATTCATTTTGTCACTCCGTTTGTAACACCACTAAGTATTGATCTGAGACGCCATAAAGTATATATATTACACTGTGCAACAGTGAAAAAATACACGGACTTGACAGTATAGGTTCGATTCTACTATCAAAGGGTAGTATAAGCCTATACTCGGTTTGGCGAAATTGGTGACCAATTTTTTTTATGGGCCCCCAAAGTTTCTGAAAATCAGTGGGCCACTCGCAATAGGTGTCATCAGCTTTTGTCCAACAACTAATTCAGACTTGGTGATACCGCTTAACTATGTTTGGCAATAATGTAGCTAAGAATATGCTGAACAAATTTTCTTAGCATTTTTTGCGAAAAAAATAGTTTCCGGTACTTTTTTTTTGAAAAAGTGAAGGAAAAAATATTTTTTTTTTCACTTTTTTCCGCATAACTTCCGGGGACTCGTAATTTTTCACTAACAATGCTTGGCAAAATTGTAGCCAACGTAAATCTGAACAACTTTTGTGAACATATTAATACAATCTGAACGTGTCTAGGCACCATAAATAGCTCAAAAAACCTCATTGTACCCCAAAAATGTAAGTATTTCACTGTTATGTAACAAAAATAGATTTTTTTGGTATAGGGCATGTACAGCAACTTTATAGAAAATATTAAGGCCAATATTTTTGTGGAACATTTTAACCCTCTAGCTCCCCCACATAACTGTAATTTTTGGCCCCATTTTAACAAATCGTAAAAAACACCCCTTAAAAGGGGGAGGGCGTGGATGAAATGTTCTACAAAAATGTTCGCCATAAAATTTTACTGTATGTGTCAGAACACACCAAAGCTCAAAACATAACACAAACACGAGTCCCCGGAAGTTATGCTGAAAAAAGTGAAAAAAAAATATTTTTTTCCTTCACTTTTTCAAAAAAAAGTACCGGAAACTATTTTTTTCGCAAAAAATGCTAAGAAACTTTGTTCAGCATATTCTTAGCTACATTATTGCCAAACATAGTTAAGCGGTATCACCAAGTCGGAATTAGTTGTTGGATAAAAGCTGATGACACCTTTTGCGAGTGGCCCACTGATTTTCAGAAACTTTGGGGGCCCATAAAAAAAATTGGTCACCAATTTCGCCAAACCGAGTATAGGGTTATACTAGCCTTTGATAGTATAATCGAACCTATACTGTCAAGTCCGTGTATTTTTCAAAAAGTGTTCATTTGTTGCATAGTGTTATTATTCGTCGTAAAATTCGAAGACGATTTAGCCATGTCCGTCCGTCCGTCTGTCCGTCTGTTGTAATCACGCTACAATCTACATATAATACTTGAGCTAGGTGGCTGCAATTTGGTACATATACTTTCTTATATCTGCAGGGATCTGTTGGGATTGCAAATGGGCAATATCGGTTCAATTTTGAATATACATATATCCCCCAGATATGGCATCTCCCCGATTTGACTTCTTAACGTCATAGAGACCACAAATGTCAACTGGTCGGGCTGAAATTTGATAACTGTGGTTTATTTATACCCGGTATCCTTTACACGAGCAACCGTGGTCATAGGTCCATGTTTTGATATAGCCCCCATACAAAGGTCCCTCTAGATTTGACTTCTTAACGCCACAAAAACCTCAAATTTCAACGAATTGGGCTGAAATTTTGTATAATGACTTTATTAGTACCCGTTATCATTCACGTCCAATCCATGATGGAGGGTGTATAAGATTCGGCATGGCCGAACTTAACGCTTTTACTTGTTTTCTTTAGCTTTTTTTCTAGCGTTGGCGTCAGTGTCAAAATTGTTTTTGATTAGTTAGTTAGACTTCTCCATCATCTACAGCTTAGTCATCGTTGTGTGTTCTTCACTTGCAAATGGGGAGAAGAACTTGGCTAAACGACTCCTGGAGCGCCACATTACAATAAAATATTGCCATTCCTATGCACTACTCTACTACACATCATTTAGAGATTACTCGACTTCGACTAGTGGCGAGTGGACTGCTTTCGCAGTTGCGCCTGCGCACTGCCACAGAGTCTTAAGGTGTCTCTCCGTCCGTCCGTCCGCCTGTCACCCAGCCCACTTGTCGTGCACTTTGGTTTGTTGTGTTTTGCTGAATTCTATAGTTCTCCAAAAAAAAAGAAGTGTATTTATTTATGCTAGACATAGATTTATAGTTGTAGTTCCATTACTTGACATGCAATTCAATGGATTCAGTGAAGCCTTTGCCACTTCTATTATTGAGTCTTGGAACGACAAAATACGAAAAACTTAAACAGGTTTTGTTTACTGATGAGTGACTAATCGAATAAAAGTGAAAAAATGTCAGTCAGTCTCTATTGGGCGATCGGCAATTGAAATCTTAAAGGGAAAATGGGTAGCCCATGACTGGTGGGTAGGTGTGAATTAATTCAGTTAATGAACTCAGTCATAGAGTGCATTGCACTTGCACTGCACACCCATAGCATATTGGCAATCGATCAAAAACTTTCCATGGGAATGTTAGGTTTAAGTTAGATAAGACAACAGTTTTTTTTTTCTTCGAACAAAGCTTTTTAACTAAATCACTGATAGGAGGGGGTGTCCCGCTCCACATTCCAGTCCATAGCATAAACCTTTCCCTATATAAGAGATAACCTTTCGCTGTAAAGGAGTAAACCTTAGAGTTATAACACTTTGTAAGAGACGATCTCATTGACTTGGGATTGTAAACATTTTGATCACAAAGTTCTACCTTAAAAAAAAAATATCCTCAGTATTCTTAGTTAGGTATGAGAGATAACCTTAGACATTACTCTTATACAAATTACTATCACAGAATAGTTATCAGAGATGTTGCCCTATACAAAATATAATATATAAATGTATAAGAGTTAACATCTATATAAGAGTTTACAGAATTCTAACTCTACGTAAGACTCTACCTCACAGGTCTTCCTCAGTTTTAAAAAATACTTAAGAGATCGTCTTCTATCTAAGAATCTAACTTAAAGATATTTTTCGTTATAAGGTTCGATTTCATAGATCTTTTTCTACGTGAAGCGTGAACTTCCGAAGTCTTTCTCTATGGAGGACACAAGTTCATATGTCTTGCTCTCTATAAGAGTCAACACTATAGGTCTTCCTCTATATTAGAATCAACCTTAGAGTTTTTCATCTATAAACTACTAGTCGATCTCAGAAGTCCTCATCTTCTATGGAAGAGACTCCATTTCATCGATAACTTAAGGGACATAACATTTTTGTATTCTAAATATTCCAAATTATATTCAGACAAAAATTTTGGTATTTATCCATCTAGAGGTCTTTCTCTATAAAGGAGTCGATCTCAAAGGACTTTCAATACATAACAGTCAACCTCAGAGGTCTTTCTCTAGATAAGAGTCGACGCCAGAGGTCTCAGAAGTCTTCATCTACTCGTATATTAATACATAGAGACCTATATAATAGTTGACCAAATAAGCCTTCCTCTATAGAATTGTTCATTTTTACAAAGGTTAACCTATATAAAAATCGACTTCGAAGGTATTTATACCCTACACCACACTGTGGTACAGGGTATTATAAGTTTGTTTCACGGCAGATGTTTGTAACACCTGAAAATAACACAGCTAGACCCACCTTAAAGTATACCGATCGACTCAGAATCACTAGCTGAGTCGATTTAACGATGTCCGTCCGTCCGTCCGTCTGTCCATGTAAAGTTGTTCGTCGACTACAGGTCGCAATTTCACTCCGATCGTTCTGAAATTTTGCAGTTTAGAGTATTTCGCGGCTGTTAAGATCGCTATTGAATTTGGTTGAAATCGGTTCAGATTTAGATATAGCTCCCATATATATCTTTCGTCCGATTTGGCCCTTTAGTCCTATAGAAGCGTATTTTACATCCGATCGTTTTGAAATTTAGAATGGTAGAGTTTCTTGATCCATGAACCAACATTGCCGAATTTTAAGAAAATCGGTTCAGATTTAGATATAGCTCCCATATATATCTTTCGACCGATTTGGTCCTTTAGTCCTATAGAAGCTGTATTTTACATCCGATCGTTTTGAAATTTAGAATGGTAGAGTTTCTTGATCCATGAACCAACATTGCCGAATTTGAAGAAAATCGGTTCAGATTTAGATATAGCTCCCATATATATCTTTCGTCCGATTTGGTCCTTTAGTCCTATAGAAGCTGTATTTTACATCCGATCGTTTTGAAATTTAGAATGGTAGAGTTTCTTGATCCATGAACCAACATTGCCGAATTTGAAGAAAATCGGTTAAGATTTAGCTATAGCTCCCATATATATGTTTCGTCCGATTTGGTCCTTTAGTCCTATAGAAGCTCTATTTTACATCCGATCGTTTTGAAATTTAGAATGCTAGAGTTTCTTGATCCATGAACCAACATTGCCGAATTTGAAGAAAATCGGTTAAGATTTAGCTATAGCTCCCATATATATGTTTCGTCCGATTTGGCCCTTTAGTTCTATAGAAGCTATATTTTACATCCGATCGTTTTGAAATTGAGAATGGTAGAGTTTCTTGATCCATGAACCAACATTGCCGAATTTGAAGAAAATCGGTTAAGATTTAGCTATAGCTCCCATATATATGTTTCATCCGATTTGGCTCTTTAGATCCAATCGTTTTTATACCCTACACCACACTGTGGTACAGGGTATTATTTATGTATAAAATGTCCCAAAAGTAAATTTATGTAAACAATTTATACATGAATTACAAAATTTATATATCAGAGTTATTCAATATTACGAGAGTGGTGTAGGGTATTATATAGTCGGCACCGCCCGACTTTAGCCTTTCCTTACTGGTTTTCATATAGAAATTGACTTCAGAGTGTTTTCTCTATATGAAAGAAATCTGCAGTCTAAGACCCTTATTCATAAAAATTTAATGAAGGTTTGAAGAACGCTTTAACACTGCTAAAGCGTTCCTCAAAGCTTCTTTAACTTTTTATGAATAAGGCCCTAACTCTGAGCAGCATTACTCTGTATAAGAGTCAAAATTAAAGTTTTGCTGTGCGAAATCTTTCTCTACGTAAGTACCGAGGTTTTTTTCTTTATATGGAACGATTTCAGCTATCTTTCTCTATTTAATGATCGGCCTCAGAGGTCTTCATCTAGAGGTTATCGTCTATATAAGGATCGACCACAGATGTCTTCCTCTATAAGAGTCAACTACACATAGGGCCTCCCTTTTTATAATAGTCGTTCTCAAAGTTCTCCTCTATATGTATATGAGTCGACCTCAGAGAAGGTGACTTTAAAGATCTTTTCATCCTTCACTATATAAGAGTCAACTTCAGAGGTCTTCCTCTATATAATACTCGTAATTGACCATAGAGGTCTTCCTCCATTTATGACTCGACCTAAGAGGTCTTCCAAAGTACTATTATCATTTTCAGAGGTCTACCTTTATAAAAGTCTTCAGAGGCTTTCCTTTATAATAGTCGACCTCAAAGACCTCTCTTTATGGAGGTGACTTTAAAGGTCTTGAGCTATATAATAGTCAACATCAAAAACCTTACTATATACAATAGTTGATCTCAGAGGTATTATATACTATATAAGAATCGACTTCAGAGGCCTTCCTGAGAATATTATCATTTTTAGAGACTCTCCTTCATATCTATATTCAGAGGTATTCCTCTTGAAGAGTTGTCCTCAGTGTTCATTTTCTATATAAGTGTCGATCTCAGAGTTCTGCCTCTATATAACACAATTCTTCTTAAATGGCTTCTTAAGAAAATCTTATTTATCTTCTCCTTATTCTCAAGAAATTCTCTTTAATGTAATATTTTATTTTCTACCCCACTTTTTCAAGTTATTTGAAAGTTTTGCCAATTCTTTCACATTCCATTAATGAAATTGCCTTAAGCAAAAAAAAAACACTTTTCTGTTGGCGGGGACTAATTGAGTCAACTTTGTAAACTATTATTATTATTATTAAATAATTACGTAAAATAATACACATAATCGTTTCATTTATACATTTTTGTTTGTTTCGTTCAAAGAATAAGATCATAAATTTTATTTAGAATTAATTATTAAAACAACTATTATATAAACAAAGCGCAAATAGCAACGTGGCAATAGAAATATTTAAAATTCCTGTGATTACGGACTGAATAAATGTTACTCGAGGCTGCTGTTGGTTCGCATACGGAGTATAGAACCTACCACAAAACAAAAGACTTAGACAACAAACCCGCTGTGATACCGCAAAAGCGACGACAGTTTGTTGTGTTCTGCTCTTTTTATCGGTCAGAAGAAATCTATTAAAACTGCAAAACATTAAAAATTTTAATTAAATACCTGTATCGAATGAGAACGAATACTAATAATAATAAGAAATATGAAATAACCAAGACAGATGAGGAACAAAAAAAAAACAAAAAGATATGAGCAAAATATATAATTTCAAACAGGGGTTTGAAAGGGGGAATTTTTTGGTGGACATTTTTTCTTAAAAAATCTTAATTATTAAGAAAATTATTTTAAATTGGCTAGAATTAAATATTTTATAGAGTCATTGAAGGAGACAAAGTGTTTAAATAAAGGTTAAATTATTTAATTGTTTTTTTTTGTTTTAGAAAAAATATATAATAAATTATTTAATAAGAAAATTATTTAAACTTAACTGGAATTTAATATTTTATAGGGTAATTTCAGGAGACAAAGCGTTTAAATAAATATTAAATTATTAAATTGTCTTTTTAATTTTTGATAATTCTGATAAAATAAATACCAAATTTTTTAAAATTGAACGGAATTAAATATTTTATAGATTAATTTTATATAAATAAATACAATATTATTTAATAAGACAATTATAAATTTGGGAGACAAAGAGTTTTAATAAATATGAAATTCTTTAATTGTCTTTTTGATTTTAGAAAAACTAAATACTAAATTATTTAATAAGAAAATTATTTATTTATTTATTAAAATTAACTGGAATTAAATATTTTATGAGGAGACAAAGGGTTTAAAAAATATTAAATTATTTAATAGTCTGTTTTAATTAAAAAAAAATAAATACAAAATTATTTAATAAGAAAATTAATAAAAATTGACTGGAATTATAAATTGTATAGAGTAAATTTGGGAGACAAAGAGTTTAAATAAATATGAAATTCTTTAATTGTCTTTTTGTTTTAGAAAAAATAAATACTAAATTATTTAATAAGAAAATTATTTATTTATTAATTAAAATTGACTGGAATTAAATATTTTAGAGGGAGACAAAGTGTTTAAAAATATATACTTTGTCTCCCTATAAAATATTTAATTCCAGTCAATTTTAATTAATAAATAAATAATTTTCTTATTAAATAATTTAGTATTTATTTTTTCTAAAATCAAAAAGACAATTGAAGAATTTCGTATTTATTTAAACTCTTTGTCTCCCAAATTTACTCTATACAATTTATAATTCCAGTCAATTTTTAATAATTTTCTTATTAAATAATTTTGTATTTATTTTTTTAAATTAAAACAGACTATTAAATAATTTAATATTTTTTAAACACTGTCTCCCCATAAATTATTTAATTCCAGTCAATTTTAATAAATAAATAAATAATTTTCTTATTAAATAATTTAGAATTATTTAATAGTCGGTTTAAACTAAAAAAAAATACAAAATTATTTAACATTGACTGGAATTAAGTATTTTATATATCGTAATTTTAGGACACAATGTGTTTAAATAAATATAAAATTATTTAAGTGTAATTTAATTGTTTTTTTAACTTTAGAAAAAATAAATACTAAATTATTTAATAAGAAAATTACTTCAAATTGACTGGAAATAAATATTTTTTTTACGAATTTTAGGAGACGTAGTATTTAAATAAATAGTAAATTATTTAATTGACTTTTTAATTTTAGTAAAAATAAATACTAAATTATTTAATATGAAAATTGTTTAAAATTGACTGCAATTAAATATTTTATAAAGTAAGTTTAGGAGACAAAATGTTTAAATAAATATTAAATTATTTATATTTCTTTTCAATGTTAGGAAAAATAAATACTAAATTATTTAAAACTGACTGGAATTAAATATTTTATAGAGTAATTTAAAGAGACAAAGTGGTTAAAACAATATTAAATTATTTAATTGTTTTTTAATTTAATAAAACATAAATTCTAAATTATTTAACAAGAAAATTACTTAAAATTGACTAGAATTAAATATTTTTTTGAGTAATTTTTGGAGACAAAGTTTTTAAATAAATATTAAATTATTTATATTTCTTCTTAATTTTAGGAAAAATAAATTCTAAATTATTTAATAAGAAAATTATTTAAAATTGACTGGAATTAAATATTTTATAGAGTAATTTTAAGAGACAACGTTTTTAAATAAATATCAAATTATTTTTATGTCTTTTTCTTTTTTTTTAAAAAAACATTAAATAATTTAATAAGAAAATTATTTAAAATTGACTGGAATTAAATATTTTATAGAGTAATTTAAGGAGACAAAGTGTTTAAATAAAGGTTCAATTATTTAATTGTTTTTTTAATTTTAGAAAAAATATATACAAAATTATTTAATAAGAAAACTATTTAAATTGACTGGAATTAAATATTTGTTAGAGAAATTTTAGGCGACATATTACATTATTTAATTGTCATTTTAATTTTAGAAAAAAAAAATACTAAATAATTTAATAAGGAAATTATATAAAATTTTAGGAGACAAAGTCTTTAAAAAAATTTTTAATTATTTATTTGTCTTTTTAATTTTAGCAAAATATATACAAAATTATAGAATAAGAAAATTATTTATAATTGACTGGAATTGAATATTTTATAGAGCAATTTTAGGAGACATCAAATAATTGAATTGTCTTTTTAATTTTAGAAAAAATAAATAATAAGAAAATTATTTAAAATTGACTAGAATTAAATATTTTATAGAGTTGTTTTAGGAGACAGAGTGTTTAAATAAATATGAAATTATTTAATTGTCGTTTTTAATTTCAGAAAAAATCTAAATTATTTAATTGTCGTTTTAATTTTAGAAAAAATAATTACTAAATTATTTAATAAGAAAATTACTTAAAATTGACTGGAATTAAATATTTTTTTTTGTAATTTTGGGAGACATAGTATTTAAATAAATATTAAATTATTAAATTGAATTTTTAATTTTAGTAAAAATAAATTCTAAATTATTTAATATGAAAATTATTTAAAATTGACTGGAATAAATATTTTATAGAGCAATTTTAGGAGAAAAAGTGGTTAAAATATATTAAATTATTTAATTGTTCTTTTATTTTATAAAACATAAATTCTAAATTATTTAACAAGAAAATTACTTAACATTGACTAGATTAAAATATTTTTTTGAGTAACTTTTGGAGACAAAGTGTTTAAATAAATGTATTATTTTTTAATTGTCCTTTTAATTTTAGAAAAAATAAATACTAAATTATTTAATTAAAAAATTGATAAAATTTTAAATATTTTATAAAGTAAGTTTAGGAGACAAAATGTTTAAATAAATATTAAATTATTTCCTTTTTAATTTTAGGAAAAATAAATACTAAATAATTTAATAAGTGATTCTAACTAGGATATTCTCCCGGCTTCAAGACCATTTTGTTTCTATATTATTATAGAAACAAGTATTTTATACATGGCGGTGTATAAATATGTATTAAAAAATAAGAAAATTATTTAAAATTGACTGGAATTAATTATTTTATAGAGTAATTTTAAGAGACAAAGTTTTTTAATAAATATTAAATTATTTTTGTCTTTTTCTTTTTTTTAAAAAACATTAAATTATTTAATAAGAAAATTATTTAAAATTAACTGGAATTTGGTATTTTATACGGTAATTTCAGGAGACTAAGTGTTGAAATAAATATTAAATTATTTAATTGTCTTTTTAATTTTAGAAAAAAATATACAAAATTATTTAATAAGAAAATTATTTATAATTGACTGGAATTGAATATTTTATAGAGCAATTTTAGGAGAAATTAAATTATTTAATTGTCTTTTTAATTTTAGAAAAAATAAATACTAATTTATTTAATAAGAAAATTATTTAATATTGACTGGAATTAAGTATTTTATATAGTAATTTTAGAAGACAAAGTGTTTAAATAAATATTAAATTATTTATTTGTCTTTTTAATTTTAGAAAAAAACTTAATTATTTAATTGTCATTTTAATTTTAGAAAAAATAAATATTAAATTATGTAATAAGAAAATTATTTAAAATTTACTGAAATAAAATATTTTTTAGAGTAGTTTTATGTAGTTTTTTGTATAGTTTTAAAAAACATTAAATAATTTAATAAGAAAATTATTTAAAGTTTACTGGAATTAAATATTTTATCGAGTAATTTAAGGAGGCAAAGTGTTTAAATAAAGGTTAAATTATTAAATTGTTCTTTTAATTTTAGAAAAAATATATACAAAATTATTTAATAAGAAAGCTATTTAAATTGACTGGAATTAAATATTTGTTAGAGCAATTTTAGGAGACATATTACATTATTTAATTGTCATTTTAATTTTAGAAACAAAATACTAAATAATTTAATAAGGAAATTATTTAAAATTTCAGGAGACAAAGCCTTAAAAAAAATTTGAATTATTTATTTGTCTTTTTAAATTTAGCAAAATTTATACTAAATTATATAATAAGAAAATTATTTATAATTGACTGGAATTTAATATTTTTTAGAGAAATTTTAGGAGACATTAAATTATTTAATTGTCTTTTTAATTTTAGAAAAATTAAATAATAAGAAAATTATATAAAATTGACTAGAATTAAATATTTTATAGAGTAATTTTAGGAGACAGAGTGTTTAAATAAATTTGAAATTATTTAATTGTCTTTTTAATTTTAGAAAAAATCTAAATTATTTAATTGTCGTTTTAATTTTAGAAAAATAAATACTAAATTATTTAATAAGAAAATTACTTAAAATTGACTGGAATTAAATATATTTTTTTTTAATTTTAGAAGACATAGTATTTATATATTATTATTTAATTGTCTTTTTAATTTTAGAAAAAATAAATACTAAATTATATAATTAAAAAATTGATAAAATTTTAAATATTTTATAAAGTAAGTTTAGGAGACAAAATGTTTAAATAAATATTAAATTATTTCCTTTTTAATTTTAGGAAAAATAAATACTAAATAATTTAAAAAGAAAATTATTTAAAATTGACTGGAATTAAATATTTTATAGAGTAATTTTAAGAGACAAAGTTTTTTAATAAATATTAAATTATTTTTGTCTTTTACTTTTTTTAAAAAAACATTAAATTATTTAATAAGAAAATTATTTAAAATTAACTGGAATTTAATATTTAATACGGTAATTTCAGGAGACAAGGTGTTTAAATAAATATTAAATTATTTAATTGTCTTTTTAATTTTAGAAAAAAAATATACAAAATTATTTAATAAGAAAATTATTTAAATTGACTGAAATTAAATATTTTGTAGGGAAATTTTAGGAGACATGTTACATGATTTAATTGTCATTTTAATTTTAGAAAAAAATACTAAATAATTTAATAAGGAAATTATTTAAAAGTTAATGGAATTAAATAATTTATAGAGCAATTTTAGGAGACAAAGTCTTTAAAAAAAGATTTAAATTATTTAATTGTCTTTTTCATTTTATTTCAAAGTAAATACTAAATTATATAATAAGAAAATTATTTATAATTGACTGGAATTGAATATTTTATAGAGCACTTTTAGGAGACATTCAATTATTTAATTGTCTTAAAATTGACTGAAATTAAATATTTGTTAAAGTAGTGTTATGAGTTAAAGCGTTTAAACACAAATTAAAAAGACAGTTAAATAATTAAATATTTATTTAATCCTTTGTCTCCTAAAATTAATCTAAAAATATTTAATTTATTAATTTTTAAATAGTTTTCTTATTAAATAATTTAGTATTTATTTTTTCTAAAATAAAATGGCAATTAAATAATTAAATTAAATAATTTAGATTTTTTACTAAAACTAAAAACACAATTAAATAATTTGATATTGTTTAAATAAATATGTTTAAAGTGTTTAAATAAATAGTAAATTATTTAATTGTCTTTTTAATTTTAGAAAATAATTACTAAATTATTTAATAAGAAATTATTTAGAACTGACTGGAATTTAATATATTATATAATGTAATTTTAGGAGACAAAGTGTTTAAATAAATATGAAATTATTTGTCTTCTTAATTTTATAAAAAATTAATTCTGAATTGTTTTACCAGAAAATTATTTCAAATTTAGAGACAAAGTGTTAAAATAAAAATTAAAAAGACAATTAAATAATTTAATATTTGTTTAAACACTTTGTCTTCTAAAATGTTTCTATAAAATTTTTTATTCCAAAAATTAAAATTAAAAAGACAATTAAATAATTTAGTATTTATTTAAACACTACATTTGCTAAAATTACTCCATAAAATATATAATTCTAGTTGATTTTAAGTAATTTTCTTATTAAATAATTTAGTATTTATTGTTAATAATATTAAAATGACAATGGCAATAAATAATTTAATATTTATTTAAACACTTTGTCTCCTAAAATTACTCGATAAAATATTTAAGTCAATTTTAAATAATTTTCTTATTAAATAATTTAGTATTTATTTTTCTGAAATTAAAATGACAATTAAATAATTTAATATCTATTAAAAAACACTTTGTCTCCTAAAATTACTCTATGAAATATATAATTCCGTTCAATTTTAAATTATTTTTTATTAAATAAATTATTATTGTTACTAAAATTAAAAAGACATATAAATAATTTAATATTTATTTAAACACTGTGTCTTCTAAAATTACTCTATAAAATATTAAATTTCAATCAATTTAAAATAATTTTCTTATTATTTTAAATTTGTCTCATAAAATTTCTCGATAAAATATTTAATTCCAGTCAATTTTAAATTATTTTTTTTATTAAATAATTTAGTACTTATTGTTAATAAAATTAAAAAGACAATTAAATAATTTAAGTTTTATTTTAACACTTTGTTTCTTAAAATTACTCTATAAAATATATACCAGTCAATTTTAAGGAATTTTCTTAATAAACAATTTAGTACTTATTTTTTAAAAAATTAAAAAGAAAATAAAATAATGTAATTTTTATTTAAACACTTTGTCTCTAAAAAAAACTCTATAAAGTATATAATTCCAGTAAATTTCAAGTAATTTTCTTATTAACTAATTTAGTATTTATTGTTTTCTAATATTATAAAGACAATTTAGTAATTTAATATTTATTTAAACACTTTGTCTGCTAAAATTACTCTATGAAACGTTTATTTCCAGACAATTTAAAATAGTTTTCCCATTCAATAGTTTATTATTTATTTTTTTTTTCCTAAAATTAAAAAGACAATTAAATAATTATTTATTTAAACACTTTGTCCCCAAAAATTACTATATAAAATATTTAATTCCTGTCAATTTTAAATAGTTTTCTTAATAAATAATTAAAATACTTTCCAAACTTGTAGTTTTAATTTTAATAAAAATAAATACTAAATAATTTAAAATTTAGTGGAATTTAAATATTTTATAGAGTAATTTTAGGAGACGAACTGTTTAAATAAATACAAAATTATTTAGTAGTTTTTTTTTCAATTTTAGAAAAATTTTACTTTAAATAAATCTTATTTTATTTAATTGCTATTTAAATTTTAGAAAAATTTTTGATTTTTTGAAAAGTTTAGAATTTGTTTTTTAATAAATCTTGTCAACTTCAACTACAATTTTCAGGGTTTCCACCCCCAGATGAATGTGGCAATTATTTATGACTCCATTACTGAACAAACTGAATTGCCACCGGAAATTCCAAACCACTGTCTGTCCGTCTGTCTGTCTGTGTATGTGTATTTGTACTGTAATTAAGTGACATATGTACTCGTTTTGCAATAAAGAATTGTCGCAATTTTGAATGTTCTTTTCTGTAAGAACACAAACCTGTAATGCAAAACTTTTCAAAAGAATAAGACTCGCTTGTTTAAAGTTCTTTAGAAGATTTTGTTTTTGTTTCTCTTAGCATTAGCCAAACAACAACAAGACATATTCGCAGTATTAAGAACAAGGTAAACATCAAATGTTGTCAAGATGAAAAAAATTCTACATTTTTTTCAACTGAGTAATACACAAAATGATTTAACATTTCAATTTCAATGAAAATCACAATAATTATGGCAATTATATGGAAATTCAAAGATGTCAACAAAGAGCAAAAAAATCACAAAAATTCTAGAAAAACAATTTACTCAAGTCACTTTCATTCAAAACATAGAAAAGAATTTTGTTTTACAGATTTTTGTTATTCCCCCCAAAACGTTTAAAAACTCTTAAGTCATTACATGACTTTTGTCTGGTGGGGACTCTGGAATAAGTTTATTTCATATTTAGTTAAGCTTAACATTTGGCCTTTTTTCTCTTTGTATGTGTGTGTTTTTTCTTTTCTTTGTGCTCTTAAACGCTTGATCATTTAAATCCATAAAATGAAACCGGTTTGAATGCATGAAAATGGTTGAAATGACCCGGTAAGAAAATTTCCAAAAACTAATTAAGCACGAGCGTCAACCGCCACAACAAAGCAAAAGAATTAAAGTCACTGGGTAAAGTTTTGTATCTTTTTTTTTGCTAATAAAATAACCCACAAATATGTGACCTACTCGCCGTGGAAGTTTACTGTGTGGGTCATGACCTGCTGTGCTCCACCGGTGTCAGTTTAATTATAGCCTCAAATTAATTTCTGGGGAAAATATGTTACACTTTCGTTAAACTTTCTTAGGGGAAACCAGAACTATGATTTCCTACAGGTTTTTTAGAGAAATCTGAGAAGTTTTTTTTTATAAGGAAATTTTAATATTATTTAATTCATTTTCCTCAATAGTACAGACAACCTCAGAGGCTTTCAGGCTTTCACTTTACAAGACCTTTGTCCAGAAAAGATGAGAAAGGAAACATCATTGGTTTCTGTATAAAAAACTAAGAGCGCTTCCTCTATCTTAAAGATAATATCAAAGGACACCTTATATAAAGGAGGAGAAAAGTCCAGTTTTCGGGAAAACGAAAATATTGCAATTTTTTGCAGAAAAGAAATCGCCATAAGTGTCGACTTTGGCATCTTCGTCTATATAAGAGTCGACTTCGATTTTTTTTAATATGGGAGTCGATCTCATATCTTAATCTGCGGTCTTCTTCTATAGGGTTTTCCAATAGGGATGATATGATTTTGAGGTGACGTTTCAATTCAGACCTCATTTGTTTTTCATTGTATTCAGAAGTGTTTACACTTTCATCATGGAGAGATATACGCAAGAACAACGTTTACAAATTTTTCAGTTTTATTATCATAATAATCGTTCTCCAATTGTAACTTTTCCAAGTCCATTTTTAAATCCAATCAAAACCACTTTCCGGTCGACCTGCGACCTTGACACCCATGAGCAATATTTTTGCTCTCGTTAAGAGCTATCATTTTGTCATTGGCCGATTCCCGATCCGACGTACCATTAAGGAGCTAGAGCAAAAATAAACTTTCCCTTCACACTTGAAAGTAATGCTAAGTCCATTTTTTTTAAATCCATAAGAAAACCCCTTTCCAGTCCACCTACGACTTTGACACCGATAAGCAATATTTTAGCTCACGTTAAGAGCTATCTGACCGATTCCCGATCCGACGTAACGTTAAGGAGCTAGAGGAAAATACGCTATCCGTTCACACTTGAAAGTAATGCTAAGTCTATTTTTTTGTAAATCCAAAAAAAGACACTTTCCGATCAACCTATGACCTTGACACCCATGAGCAATATTTTAGCCCTCATTAAGGGCTATATTTTTGCCATTGACCGATTCCCGATCCGACATAACGTTAAGGAGCTAGAGGAAACTACGCTATCCGTTCACACTTGAAAGTAATGCTAAGTTTTTTTTTTTAAATCCAAAAAAAGACACTTTCCGGTCGACCTATGACCTTGACATCCATAAGCAATATTTTAGCTCTCGTTAGCAGCTACCTTTTTGCCATTGACTGATTCCCAATCTGATGTAACGTTAAGGAGCTAGAGGAAAATACGCTATCCGTTCACACTTGAAAGAAAGCTGTCCATTTTTTTTAAATCCATAAAAAAAACCCCTTTCCAGTCCACCTACGACTTTGACACCCATGAGCAATATTTAAGCTCTCGTTAAGAGCTATCTTTTTGCCATTGGCCGATTATGGCTACAAAGTGCCACACAGCAAATGAAACAATTGAATTGTTGCGAGAAAAGTTTGGAGATTCGATTATTTCAAGAAATTGTGATATTGAATATTGGCTTCCAAAAGTTGTGATTTAACACCATTAGACTATTTCTTGTGGGGTTATTTGAAGTCATTGTTCTTTCGAAATAAACCAGACTCTCTTCAAGCTTTACAAGTCAATATTGAACGTGCCATTCATGTCGTATGACTTGATTTAGTGGAAAAAGTGCTCCAAAAATTGGGTTCATCGAATTCGTTCCTGCAGAAAAAGTCGTGGAGGCCATTTGAATGACGTTTTATTTCGATTGTACACGCACATTAAATAAAAAAACTTTTGAATTTCCTTAACAATAAGTGTGGGTTTTTTTCAAAGAAATCATATCACTCTTATTGGAAAACCCTGTGTATAGTATTAAGTTTTCTCTGAGGTTTTTCTCTATAAGATACGAGCTCCGAGATATTTCTTTAGTATGAGATACAATATCTTTCATTCATGTCTGTAGCTTAAGTCTTTTGTTTTGTTGTGCGGCTGACTGACTGAACGTCTAAAAGCATTTGGCTCATTCATCTCTTTCAGATATGATTTTAATATGTCCGTAAAATATTAATAACAATTTGCATGTCTATAAAAAATTTAGGCAAATTTGTTTACAAATTTTGTTAGTTGCTAAGTGGCGGAAAATGTGTAATTAATCTGAAAAATCGGCATTTTCAACTGTTTCCTTTCATGCCTAAATTGATTTGTCCGAGCTTAAAGTTTGTGGCTTAAGTCTTTTGTTTGAATAATGAAATGTATTATTTGGCCGGGCTTATTCATAATAGTTTATAGTGTACACAGAAAGAAACCAGTAAGGAAGGCTAAAGTCGGGCGGGGCCGACTATATAATACCCTACACCACTCTCGTAATATTGAATAACTCTGATATATACATTTTGTAATTCATGTATAAATTGTACTTAAATAATACCCTGTACCACAGTGTGGTGTAGGGTATAAAAACGATTGGATCTAAAGAGCCAAATCGGATGAAACATATATATGGGAGCTATAGCTAAATCTTTACCGATTTTCTTCAAATTCGGCAATGTTGGTTCATGGATCAAGAAACTCTACAATTCTAGATTTCAAAACGATTGGATGTAAAATATAGCTTCTATAGAACTAAAGGGCCATATCGGACGAAACATATATATGGGAGCTATAGCTAAATCTTAACCGATTTTCTTAAAATTCGGCAATGTTGGTTCATGGATCAAGAAACTCTACCATTCTAAATTTCAAAACGATTGGATGTAAAATACAGCTTCTACAGGACTAAAGAGCCAAATCGGATGAAACATATATATGGGAGCTATAGCTAAATCTTAACCGATTTTCTTCAAATTCGGTAGTGTTGGTTCATGGATCAAGAAACTCTACCATTCTAAATTTCAAAACGATTGGATGTAAAATACAGCTTCTATAGGACTAAAGGGCCAAATCGGACGAAAGATATATATGGGAGCTCTATCTAAATCTGAACCGATTTCAACCAAATTCAATAGTGATCTTAACAGCTGCAAAATACTCTAAACAGCAAAATTTCAGAACGATCGGAGTGAAATTGCGACCTGTAGTCGACGAACAACTTTACATGGACAGACGGACGGACGGACGGACAGACATGGTTAAACGACTCAGCTAGTGATTCTGAGTCGATCGGTATACTTTAAGGTGGGTCTAGCGGTGGTATTTTCAGGTGTTACAAACATCTGCCATGAAACAAACTTATAATACCCTGTACCACAGTGTGGTGTAGGGTATAAAAAAAAAACAAGTAAGAAAGTTCAGTCGGGTAAACCGACTAATGAATCCCCTCACCTTGAGTCCCAAAAAAAATATTAGTAAATTTATTTTTTTTTTTATTTAAATTATTATCAATTTAACTTGCATTTAGAGCGCCCCAGTAGGTGAGTTGGTAGCGAGCTCGCCTATGAGTTTGGGGGTCGTGGGTTCGATTCCCACCAGAGGCTCTGGTCTGTCGCTGCAAAAATTTGCCACATGGTCTTTGTAACCCGGCTTTTCCCTGGACCGTAAAATTAGAATATAAATTTACTTTGTATTGTAATTCATATAAATAAATAAATAAATTGCATTTAATAACTTTAAAGTATCTATGGTCCATTTGTGTGAGAGGTACCATAAGGGGCGCCCCAATGACGCTCACTTTTCTCTGGACTCTAGGTACTATAAAAGCATTACACTGTACAAAATTTCAAGTATTTATATGCAATGGTATTCAAGTTATAAGCTGTTAACTTATGGTGTAAAATGGTCAATTTGTGTGGGAGGTACCAAAAGGGGCGTGCCAATAACGCCCATTTTTCTGTGGACTCTGGGTACTATAAAGGCAATACACTGTACAAAATTAAAGTCCTTGTATGCACTGGTATTAAAGTTATAAGCTGTTAACGTTTGGCACAAAAAGGTCCATTTGTGCGGGAGGTACCAAAAGGGGCGGGCCAATAACGCCCATTTTTCTCTGGACTCTAGGTACTATAAAGGCATTACACTGTACAAAATTTCAAGTCCTTGAATGCACTGGCAATAAAGTTATACGCTGGTAACTTTTGGTACAAAACGGTCAATTTGTGCGAGAGGTACCAAAAGGGGCGGGCCAATAACGCCCATTTTTCTCTGGACTCTAGGTACTATAAAGGCATTACACTGTACAGAATTTCAAGCCCTTGAATGGACTGGCAATAAAGTTATACGCTGGTAACTTTTGGTGTATAATAGACCATTTGTGTGGGAGGTATCAAAAGGGGCGTGGCAACTTCGCCAATTTTTCTCGAGATATTTGTAAATAATAAGCTAATATTATGTGTAGAATTTCAGAGGATTCAAATAAGTAGTGTAGTAGTTATTAAATAATCAATATTTCACTAAATGTTAACCCTTTGTGGGGGAGGTACTAGAAGGAGTGGACCAATATGGACCATCTTCGAACTTAGCCCGAGATAGAAGAAAATATTACCACATACCAAATTTGAAGTCAATCGGTTTCTCCTTTTGAGAATTATCGTGCGTACCAGCCAGCAGACAGACAGACAGACGGACGGACATTGCTTATTCGACTTAAAATGAACCAAAACGGATATCCGCCGAACATACTTAGGGTCTTAGGTCACTCCTTCGATGTGTTACACTTTTGGTTCGTAGCAAATATATATACCCTCCTCTCTAAGGTGAGGGCATAATTATTTAGCAGAAACGAAATTGTAGACAATTACATCAAAAGTATTTTCGACAAACGAAATTTTCTTTGTTGAAGCCGAAATTTTGATCTTTAAACTATATCTTGTTATTGGCAAAATAAAGTTCTACTGTGTAAATAATTTTTTACTTTGAGTGTATTTTTATTGATATATTGAGGTAATAATATGTATGTAATAATATTTTAAACATTTTATAATTTTCTATGAATACGGCTTTATCTGTATATTCCGCTGAAATGAGTTTAGATACAGACAACCGATTAGTTAGTTCGGAATTTTTTTAGATTTTAATCATTTCTGAATTCACAACTTTTTTCTCTTATTTACATTTCTTAGGGTTTGTCTAGGGGTTTCTGCACTCGAAAGTCAAACTTCCAATTTATCACTATGTATTTTAAACTATTCCCCGATGCTAACTAAGCATAAATACACATGTTAATCAGATTGTCATGTTTCCAGGGTTTAGTTACACTTAAATCTAATCTCTATAAAAATTCTTTAGCCATTCCATCAAAAGAAAGCAATTTGAATATTATAAGATTTCAAACCAGTATAAACATATTTAACATCGAAAAGAGGCCGTCATCTAATAAATTTCTAATTAAAATTATGTTCTACATTTGTTAAACGACGACACACCCTGACCCCCCCCCCCCTGTCCAGCTAAACCGGTTGGCTTTGTTTCGAAAATTCAAAAATGTATCTTCTTCTTTTAATCTCTCACTAACTTGCAGACTGTATAAATATATTTTGACTTTTCGCTTGGCTTGTTTCCACATTCTCATATAATTAGCCCTAAGCAATTATTTAAATCAGCCACAGCGGCAAAAGACAAAAATATAATGATAAAAATTAGCATCTGCGAGAATCAACATTTTTGCCAATTTATTATTGTTTTATTTTTTTTTTTTTGGAGAATTATCAGTAGAATATTTATAGTTTTATCCCCAAAAACACAACTTCGGGGGCTTCTCGAGGTCTTTGTTCTAAATATTTGTGTATTCAACTCACATAATTTATGGGCAATTTTTGGTTTTTTTTTTGCTAAAATTTCTAAAGCGTGTCGCTGGAAAAATTCTCATATTATTTCTGGATATTAATTAGAAAGATTCGGACAAAGAGATTTATAAAATCTGAGGAAGAAAAAGCAAAGAGTTTAAATTAAGGAAAAAAAAATTACAAACCTCTACGCTTTTTTTTCCTAAGCAGAAAATTTAATAAACAAATGCAGAAAAAACCATGAAATATTAAAATCAAAAGAAAAAAAAATTTTCTAAGAAAAACCTGTCAAACCTCTCAAAGATTTTTTTCCGCGGGAAAAAGATAAGAAGTGAAAAAAACAAACAAAAAACTATAATATCAGTAAAACAACAAAAATACATTAATTCTAGACATAACGTACACACCTCCAAGATCTTATCCGTGCGAGAAAGAAATAGAAAATTTTAAAATCCCAAAAATTAGATGAAATTACAAAATCACCCAAAATTTCTTTGGGGAAATAAATTTTAAGAAATTCCCTAATTAAAAGAAAATCTTACATTTGTTGTCGGGCTTGAAATATATGAAAAAAAAAAATTGCTGAAAATATCAACAAATTTTAAAATTCAAAAAATTAAAGAAATTTACAAATCACCCAAAATTTCTTCGGAGAAATAAAACTTAAGATATTCTCATAAAATATAATGAAAACAAGTAAGAAAGTTCCGTTGGGTAAACTGACTTATGAATCCCCTCACCTTGTGTCTCAAAAAATATTCGTAAATTTATTTATTTTTTGTTTTATTTAAATTATTATCCATTTAAATTGCATTTAATAACTGTAAAGTATGTACAGTAGGGCGGGTCGATTTAAAAATCGCCCATTGCTCAGTGAAAATCGTATTCTAGGGATCAAAATAAGAAACTTTGCCGAAGGAACCATACCTCTAAAACGAATTCTGATGTCCCGGAAAAAATCCCACTTTGACCCATTTAGAGTGCTCCAATCGAGTCCAAATGTATGGAACCCCCAGGGGGTTCCAGGGGGTGTGCCACTGGCATGGGTGGAGGCCCGACTCCAAAGTTAGTGGGGTCGGTCATACATTTGGACTCGATTGGAGCACTCTAAATGGGTCAAAGTGGGATTTTTTGCGGGACATCAGAATTCGTTTTAGAGGTATGATTCCTTCGGCAAAGTTTCTTATTTTGATCCCTAGAATACGATTTTCACTGAGCAATGGCGACTTTTTTTGCCTCCCTACAAATCGACCCGGCCTAATGTACAGGTATTAAAGTTCAAAGCTGTTAACTTTTGGTACAAAATGGTCCTTTTTTGTGAGAGGTACCAAAAGGGGAGTCCGAATAACTGTCACTTTTCTCTGGACTCTAGGTACTATTAAAGCATTACACTGTACAAAATGTCAAGTATTTATATGCACTGGTATTAAAGATAACTTTTGGTACAAAAAGGTCCATTTGTGTGGGAGGTACCAAAAGGAGCGGGCCAATAACGCCCATTTTTCTCTGGACTCTAGGTACTATTAAAGCATTACACTGTACAAAATTTCAAGTATTTGTATGCACTGGTATTAAAGTTACAAGACGTTAACCTTTGTTACAAAATGGTCCATTTGTGTGGAAGGTACCAAAAGGAGCCCAAATTTTACTGTATTGTAGGTACTATTAAACCATTACACTGTACAAAATGTCAAGTCTTTGTATGCACTGGTAATAAAGTTATAAGCTATTAACTTTTGGTTCAAAATTGCCCATTTGTGCGGGAGGTATCAAAAGGGGCCTGGCAACTTCGCCCATTTTTCTCGAGGTAATAGTGACTAATAAACTAATACTAGGTGTAGAATTTCAGAGGATTTAAATAAGTAGTATATAAGTTATTAAATAATCAATATTTTACTAAATGTTAACCGTTTGTGGGGGAGGTACTAGAAGGAGTAGACCAATATGGCCCATCTTCGAACATAGCCGGAGATAGAAGAGAATATTACCACATACCAAGTTTGAATCGGTTACTCCTTTCGAGAGTTATCGTGCGCAACAGCCAGCAGACAGACGGACGGACGGACATTGCTCATTCGAATTAAAATGACTCAAAACGAATATCCGCCGAACATACTTAGGGTCTTAGGACACTCCTTCGATGTGTTACACTTTTGGCTCGTAGCAAATGATATATACCCTCCTCTCTAAGGTGAGGGGGATAATAAATTCTAAAAAGGAAAATCCCACATTTATTACAAATCTAATAAAAGAAATTGTGAAAAAAATGCATAAAATACATTATAAATAATCAAAAATTTCTTTGGGGAAATAAATCTTTAGAAACTCTCAAATTCAAGGGAAATCTCAAATTATTTAAATCTCTTAATTATCTATGTGAAAGAGGATATATGTATATACATATTCCTCAGCCACGAATTTTGTGGTTTATGTTTCGCTTGATGAGAGCAAATGGTTTTTTTTTAATTAAGTTATTTTTTCTTTTGTGGGGTGAAATGTAAAGTTATGATTTATCATTTGCTCATTTCCGCCGGCGATGTTTGTTGCTTTAGATTTCTCATTATTTATAATGGAGAAACTATTTTTGTGTTTTTATTTTATTTAAAAATATCGGCAATTTTTTAAGGAGAAAAATCATTTTTTTTTTGCAACATGAATATTTTGCTTATTTTCTTTTATCTGAAATAAAATTATTAATTAAGGGAAATGGTCTAGTTTTATTTAGCAAATTTCCGACAGCATGTTTGTTGTTTTTATATAAAATAGAATTTTATTTCTGTGAATTACAATACAAAGTAGATTTATATTCTAGTTTTACGGCCAGGGAAAAGCCAGGTGACAAAGACCATGTTGCTTGGTTTATTTTTGTAGCGACAGACCAGAGCCTCTGGTGGGAATCGAACCCACGACCCCCAAACTCATAGGCGAGTACGCTACCAACTCACCTACTGGGTCGCTCAAGTAATTATCCCCTCACCTTAGAGAGGAGGGTATATGTATATCATTTGCTACGAACCAAAAGTGTAACACATCGAAGGAGTGACATAAGACCCTAAGTATGTTCGGCGGATATCCGTTTAGGGCCATTTTTAGGTCAAATGAGCAATGTCCGTCCGTCCGTCTGTCCGTCCGTCTGTCTGTCTGAAAGGAGTAACCGATTGACTTCAAATTTGGTATGTGGTAATATTTTCTTCTATCTCCGGCTAAGTTCTAAGATGAGCCATATTGGTCCACTCCTTCTAGTACCTCCCCCACAAAGGGTTAACATTTAGTGTAATATGGATTATTTAATAACTTCTATACTACTTATTTGAATCCTCTGAAATTCTACACATTGTATTAGTTTATTAGTCACTATTACCTCGAAAAAAATTTGGGGAAGTGGCCACGCCCCATTTATTACCTGCCACACAAATGGACAATTTTGAACCAAAAGTTTATAGCTTATAACATTATTGCCAGTACATACAAAGACTTGAAATTTTGTACAGTGTAATGGATTGATAGTACCTACAATACAGTGAAAAATGGGCATTATTGCCACGCTCCTTTTGGCACCTCCCACACAAATAGAACAATTTGAACCAAAAGTTACCAGCATATAACTTTAATACCAGTGCATACAAATACTTGAAATTTTCTACAGTGCAATGTTTTTCTAGAACCTAGAGTACAGAGAAAAGTGACCGTTATTGGAACACCCGTTTTGGTACCTCTCACACAATGTACCTTTTTGTAGCAAATACCAATACACACTTTAATGTTATTAAATGCAGTTTAAATTGATAATAATTTAAATAAAACAAAAAAGCCAGTCGACCTACGATCTTGACACCCAAAAAAAATTTTTAGCTCTCGTTAAGAGCTATCTTTTTGCCATTGATTGATTCCCGATCCGACGTAACGTTAATGAGCTAGAGCAAAAATAAACTTTCCCTTCACATTTGAAAATGATGCTAAGTCCATTATTTTAAATCAAAAAAACACTTTCCAGTGCACCTACGACCTTGACATCCATTAGCAATATTTTAGCTCTCGTTATGAGCTATCTGTTTGCCATTGACCGATTTCCGATACGACGTAACGTTAAGGAGCTAGAGGAAAATACGCTATCAGTTCACATTTGAAAGTAATGCTAAGTCCATTTTTTTAAATCCAAAAAAACAGTTTCCAGTCGAACTACGACCTTGACACCCATGGCCAATATTTTAGCTCTCGTTAAGAGCTATCTTTTTTCCATTGAGCGATTGTGGCTAAGTGCCACACAACAAACGAAACAATTGAATTGAGGAAAATACGCTATCCGTTCACACTTGAAAGTAATGCTAAGTCCATTTTTGTTTAAATCAAAAAAACACTTTCTAGTCTACCCACGACCTTGACACTCATGAGCAATATTTTAGCTCTCGTTAGGAGCTATCTTTCTGCCATTAACCGATTCCATATCCGACGTAACGTTAAGGAGCTAGAGGAAAATACGCTATCCGTTCACACTTGACAGTAATGCAAAGTCAATTTTTTTTAAATCCAAAAAAATACACTTTCCAGCCGACCTACGACCTTGACACCCATGAGCAATATTTTAGCTCTCATTAAGAGCTATCTTTTTTCCATTGACCGATTGTGGCAAAGTGCCACACAACAAATGAAACAATTGAATTGTTGCGAGAAAAGTTTGGAGATTCGATTATTTCAAGAAATTGTGATAATGAATGGCCTCCATTAGACTATTTTTTGTGGGGTTATTTGATGCCATTGGTCTTTCGATATAAACCAGACTCTCTTCATGCTTTACAAGTCAATATTGAACATGCCATTCATGACATACGACTTGATTTAGTGGAAAAAGTGCTCGAAAATTGGGTTCATCGAATTCGTTCCTGCAGAAGAAGTCGTGGAGGCCATTTGAATGACGTTTTATTTGAAACTTAATTGTATCGATTATACTGCACATTCAATAAAGTATGTGTCTTAAGTCTATTGAATCTTTCAAGCAGAATTTTAATATTTTACGCATGCGTTAGACCACAACATATGAATAAAGTATGTGTCTTAAGTCTTTTGATTTAAAGCCTAGTCTTTGTCTTTTCATAAAAGGCGATCTTTTATTAAATTATCCATGAAATCAGCGCCATAATTAAACTTTCATTTTATTTAGAAAATTAACATGTTTTAAAACAAACAAAAAAAAAAACAAGAGCCGCCACAACAACGCCAAAACAAAAAAAAACTAAAGACATTTCAATTAACCGCACTAACTAAGTAACTAAGTAAACAAACAATCCTGACAAAATCATTAACAAATAAAACCGAGAAAGAACAAAAATATCATATCAAAATAATAAAAGTGTAAAGTTATTAAAATTTTCACTTTTGTTTATTATTTTCTTACTTCAAGAAAATAATTTGTAGATTTGTTACAGATATTCTACTTCAAGAATTAGTTGTAGTTGTAAAAATCAACTTTATAAAAAAAATATTTCACATCAAGAAAATTATTTGTAGATTTATTGTAAATATATAGAATAAGTTGCTGCTTCATTTCCAAACATTTTACTCCAAGAAAATTCATTTAAGATTTATTTGAAAATATTTCACTTTAAGAAACAAATCAATAAATTTATTAAAAATATTTTGCTTCAAGAAAATCAGTTGTAGATTTTTGAAAAATATTTTCAGTAAGGAAATTTTCTATACGTATTTTTGTTTGATATATCATTTATAGATTTATTTAAAAATATTTTAATGAAAATAAAACTAATGTAATTAATTATTCTTGGAAAATATTTTATTTAAAGAAAATAATTTTTTTCATTTTATTTCACAAAAATTTTTTTTTTCCCAGAAAAATAATTTGTAAAATTATTTACAAATATTTGACTTCAAGGATACTCATATCATTTGCAGGTTTTTCTTTTAATATTGTACAGATTTGCAATAAGATTTGACTTTTCCACTTCCCTTTTTTGTATAGTTTTTTTTTTTTTCTTAAAGTCAATGTGTCTCACACAATGACCAACACATTTATTTCGATTATTTATTGCCGTTTCATTTGCATGTTTTTTGCCGTTTTTCTTCTCTCGTAAAAAATTCTTTTCCATAACTTTTAACATTCAAAATGGACACGATTTAAGTCAGCTCGCCAGTTTTTTTATTTTATCTAACATTTATTGAAGGTTTTCTCAAAGAGATAAATATTTCGTTGGCCATTTTTTTATTGGCAACTTTGTGGAAGAAGAAAAAAACCTAACAACATATCCGAGGCTTGTAAACCAAACCAAAATTGTTTGGGCCATTAGAGACTTGTTTAAACAGCCATCGATAGCCAGTAATTTTAAGCGTACACACCAAAAAATACAAAAAACCACAAAAAACCTTAAGCTATATTAATAACATATATAAAACCACAAAAAAAAAATCAATGAAAATTATATACTGCTACAACAAACAGGCAAATACCAATCAATGCATTGCAGTAATAGTTTAAAGTGGGGCTATTAAATGTTAAAAATTCAGCAGAAGAAAAAATATGTAAGAAAAATTATGCAAAAATGTATGAAACGTTAATGACCATTTTGCGTTTCAATGCGAATTTGATTTGTGTGTGTGTGTGTTTAGCGGGCGAGAGCAAAACTTTTTTTTGTTTAGCATTTTGGTATGATCAACCATAAGCCTTAATATGAAATGCCAGTGGTAATGGTGGCCAAGAGAAAATATAAACCAAAGAAATTGTTAATTACTTTAAACGCAGCGTTTTCAATTGTCGTTAGCCAAACCAACAATATTTTTAAAAACAAAAAACTGTAGAAGAAAAAACAAAAAAAACAAAAGTGAAAATTTAAATAACTTTACACTTTTACAAGTATTATTTTGATATGATATTTTTTTCTCTCTCGGTTTTATTTGTTAATGATTTTGTCAGGTCTGTTTGTTCATTTGTTTGTTTACTTAGCTGCTTTTAGTGCGGTTAATTGTAATGTCTTTAGGTTTTTCTTTGTTTTGGCGTTGTTGTGGTGGCTCTTGTTTTTTTGGTTGTTTTAAAACATGTTAATTTTCTAAATAAAATGAAAGTTTAATTATGGCGCTGATTTAATGGATAATTTCATAAAAGAGCGCCTTTGTGAAAAGACAAAGACTAGGCATTAAATCAAAAGACTTAAGACACATACTTTATTTATATGTTGTTGTCTAACGCATGCGTAAAAGATTAAAATTCTGATTGAAAGATTCAATAGACTTAAGACACATAATTCATAGCTAACCCCCCCCCCCTCAATTTGGGGAAAGGTTAACAGTATTTATGAGAGACAGAGTGAGCAACAAAAGACTTAAGACACATACTTCGTAGTCGATATGAAGCGTGTGGCAAATTGTCATGGTTTGGTATTATGAAAATTATCTTAAATTAACACCAATTAAATTCGAAAGTGTAACCACATCAAAAAAAAGATTAAATTCCTGTCTTTATAAACTATAGCATTTGTGGCCTTGTGCTCTAAATACGAGTAGTTCTTAAAGATTTAATGCTAATTTCCTACTGGAGTTTGGAGTTGATGATTCGTTTGCGATTAAGGGCTCCACTTTATTGCAAATTTTCACTCTTAAAATCTTGATTATGAAAGCAAATCGCAGTCAAGTAAACCGTCTCAGGTATAACTTCACCTTCAGAGAAATATAATTTGAAGTTTGGTATTATGTGTGGGAGACGTTTGCTAATTTTGTACACGATTATAGGCATAGCAAAAATAATCGAACATTGCAAATTTGAAGACATCTAAATGATTGGTACAAAAGCTTTGTTGCAATGACTTTCACATGAGAGAGACACATTTTCCTAACAATTTTTCCATCTTTTCTCGAGCAAAATGTGGTCTCTGACAACGCTTCCTTAGGAATGGGTGATCTCTAACAACTTGTCCTTGGAAAAAGGTGGTCTCTGACAAATTTTCCTTAGAAAAAGCAGTTCTCAGGCAACTTTTCCTAAGGAAAAGGTGGTTTGGGTTTATCCGAGACCACCTTTTCTCAAGTGAAAGTAGTCAAGGACCACCTTTTCCAAAGGAAAGGTGTCAGAGACATGCTATGCATAGGGAAATGGTGTCAGGTAATAAATAAATCTTCATATAATAATTTTCTTCAAATAAAATATTTTCCAAAAAAATGATATTTTTTTAAATAAACTATTTTTAAAATAATCCGCAAATTATTTTTTTTTAAGAAATAAAAAAAAATTAACAATGGAGTCTCTGACAACTTTTCCTACGCATCTGTTTTTTTTGGGGAATGTTGGTCTGTGAAGAGGTAATCCTAACTACTTTTCTTTAGGAGAAGGTAATCCTAACTACTTTTCCTTAGGAAAAGGTGATCCCTGACAACTTTTCTTTTGGAAAAGGTGGTCTCCGACAACTTTTTCCTAAGGAAAAGGTGGTCTCCGACTACTTTTCCTTAGGAAAAGGTGGTCTCCGACTACTTTTCCTTAGGAAAAGGTGGTATCCCACAGCTTTTCCTTAGGAAAAGGTGGTCTCCGACTACTTTTCCTTAGGAAAAGGTGGTCTCCTACAACTTTTCTTTAGGAAAAGGTGGTCTCCCACAACTTTTTCTTAGGAAAAGGTGGTCTCCCACAACATTTCCTTAGGAAAAGGTGGTCTCCCACAACTTTTCCTTAGGAAAAGGTGGTCTCCCACAGCTTTTCCTTAGGAAAAGGTGGTCTCCTACAACTTTTCCTTAGGAAAAGGTGGACTCCTACAACTTTTCCTTAGGAAAAAGTGGTCTCCGACAAATTTTCCTTAGGAAAAAGTGGTCTCTGACAAATTTTCCTTAGGAAAAAGTGGTCTCCGACAAATTTTACTGAGGAAAAGGTGGTCTCTGACAACTTTTCCTATGAAAAAGGTAGTCTCTGACAACTTTTCCTAAGAAAAAGGTAGTCTCTGACAACTTTTCCTAAGAAAAAGGTAGTCTCTGACAACTTTTCCTAAGAAAAAGGTTGTCTCTGACAACTTTTCCTAAGAAAAAGGTTGTCTCTGACAACTTTTCCTAAGAAAAAGGTTGTCTCTGACAACTTTTCCTAAGAAAAAGGTTGTCTCTGACAACTTTTCCTAAGAAAAAGGTTGTCTCTGACAACTTTTCCTATGAAAAAGGTAGTCTCTGACAACTTTTCCTAAGAAAAATGTTGTCTCTGACAACTTTTCCTAAGAAAAATGTTGTCTCTGACAACTTTTCCTAAGAAAAATGTTGTCTCTGACAACTTTTCCTAAGAAAAAGGTTGTCTCTGACAACTTTTCCTAAGAAAAAGGTTGTCTCTGACAACTTTTCCTAAGAAAAAGGTTGTCTCTGACAACTTTTCCTAAGAAAAAGGTTGTCTCTGACAACTTTTCCTATGAAAAAGGTAGTCTCTGACAACTTTTCCTAAGAAAAAGGTAGTCTCTGACAACTTTTCCTAAGAAAAAGGTTGTCTCTGACAACTTTTCCTAAGAAAAAGGTTGTCTCTGACAACTTTTCCTAAGAAAAAGGTTGTCTCTGACAACTTTTCCTAAGAAAAATGTTGTCTCTGACAACTTTTCCTAAGAAAAATGTTGTCTCTGACAACTTTTCCTAAGAAAAAGGTTGTCTCTGACAATTTTTCCTAAGAAAAAGGTTGTTTCTAACAACTTTTCCTAAGAAAAAGGTTGTCTCTGACAACTTTTCCTAAGAAAAAGGCTGTCTCTGACAACTTTTCCTAAGAAAAAGGTTGTCTCTGGCAACTTTTCCTAAGAAAAAGGTTGTCTCTGACATCTTTTCCTCAGAAAAAGGTTGTCTCTGACAACTTTTCCTAAGAAAAAGGTTGTCTCTGACAACTTTTCCTAAGAAAAAGGTTGTCTCTGACAACTTTTCCTAAGAAAAAGGTTGTCTCTGACAACTTTTCCTAAGAAAAAGGTTGTCTCTGACAACTTTTCCTAAGAAAAAAGGTTGTCTCTGACAACTTTTCCTAAGAAAAAGGTTGTCTCTGACAACTTTTCCTAAGAAAAAGGTTGTCTCTGGAAACTTTTCCTAAGAAAAAGGTTGTCTCTGACAACTTTTCCTAAGAAAAAGGTTGTCTCTGACAACTTTTCCTAAGAAAAAGGTTGTCTCTGACAACTTTTCCTAAGAAAAAGTTTGTCTCTGACAACTTTTCCTAAGAAAAAGGTTGTCTCTGACAACTTTTCCTAAGAAAAATTTTGTCTCTGACAACTTTTCCTAAGAAAAAGGTTGTCTCTGACAATTTTTCCTAAGAAAAAGGTTGTCTCTGACAACTTTTCCTAAGAAAAAGGTTGTCTCTGACAACTTTTCCTAAGAAAAAGGTTGTCTCTGACAACTTTTCCTAAGAAAAAGGTTGTCTCTGACAACTTTTCCTAAGAAAAATGTTGTCTCTGACAACTTTTCCTAAGAAAAATGTTGTCTCTGACAACTTTTCCTAAGAAAAATGTTGTCTCTGACAACTTTTCCTAAGAAAAAGGTTGTCTCTGACAACTTTTCCTAAGAAAAAGGTTGTCTCTGACAACTTTTCCTAAGAAAAAGGTTGTCTCTGACAACTTTTCCTAAGAAAAAGGTTGTCTCTGACAACTTTTCCTAAGAAAATAGTTGTCTCTGACAGCTTTTCCTAAGAAAAAGGTTGTCTCTGACAACTTTTCTACGAAAAAGTCTCTGACAACTTTTCCTAAGAAAAAGTTTGTCTCTGACAACTTTTCCTAAGAAAAAGTTTGTCTCTGACAACTTTTCCTAAGAAAAAGTTTGTCTCTGACAACTTTTCCTAAGAAAAAGTTTGTCTCTGACAACTTTTCCTAAGAAAAAGTTTGTCTCTGACAACTTTTCCTAAGAAAAAGTTTGTCTCTGAAAACTTTTCGTAAGAAAAAGGATGTCTCTGACAACTTTTCCTAAGAAAAAGGTTGTCTCTGACAACTTTTCCTAAGAAAAAGGTTGTCTCTGACAACTTTTCCTAAGAAAAAGGTTGTCTCTGACAACTTTTCCTAAGAAAAAGGTTGTCTCTGACAACTTTTCCTAAGAAAAAGGTTGTCTCTGACAACTTTTCCTAAGAAAAAGGTTGTCTCTGACAACTTTTCCTAAGAAAATAGTTGTCTCTGACAACTTTTCCTAAGAAAATAGTTGTCTCTGACAACTTTTCCTAAGAAAAAGGTTGTCTCTGACAACTTTTCCTAAGAAAAAGGTTGTCTCTGACAACTTTTCCTAAGAAAAAGGTTGTCTCTGACAACTTTTCCTAAGAAAAAGGTTGTCTCTGACAACTTTTCCTAAGAAAAAGGTTGCCTCTGACAACTTTTCCTAAGAAAAAGGTTGCCTCTGACAACTTTTCCTAAGAAAAAGGTTGTCTCTGACAACTTTTCCTAAGAAAAAGGTTGTCTCTGACAACTTTTCCTAAGAAAAAGGTTGTCTCTGACAACTTTTCCTAAGAAAAAGGTTGTCTCTGACAACTTTTCCTAAGAAAAAGGTTGTCTCTGACAACTTTTCCTAAGAAAAAGGTTGTCTCTGACAACTTTTCCTAAGAAAAAGGTTGTCTCTGACAACTTTTCCTAAGAAAAAGGTTGTCTCTGACAACTTTTCCTAAGAAAAAGGTTGTCTCTGACAACTTTTCCTAAGAACAACTTTTCCTCTGACAACTTTTCCTACGAAAAAGTTTGTCTCTGACAACTTTTCCTACGAAAAAGGTTGTCTCTGACAACTTTTCCTAAGAAAAAGGTTGTCTCTGACAACTTTTCCTAAGAAAAAGGTTGTCTCTGACAACTTTTCCTAAGAAAAAGGTTGTCTTTGACAACTTTTCCTAAGAAAAAGGTTGTCTCTGACAACTTTTCCTAAGAAAAAGGTTGTCTCTGACAGCTTTTCCTAAGAAAAAGGTTGTCTCTGACAGCTTTTCCTAAGAAAAAGTTTGTCTCTGACAACTTTTCCTAAGAAAAAGGTTGTCTCTGACAACTTTTCCTAAGAAAAAGGTTGTCTCTGACAACTTTTCCTAAGAAAAAGGTTGTCTCTGACAACTTTTCCTAAGAAAAAGGTTGTCTCTGACAACTTTTCGTAAGAAAAAGGATGTCTTTCCCTTAGGAAAGGTTATCCTTAGGAATATAATGTCTCTGGAAACTTCTCCTTAGGAAAATTATGGTCTCCAACAACTTTTCCTTAGGAAAAGGTGGTGTCTGACTACTTTTCCTTTGGCAAAGGTGTTCTCTGACAACTTTCTCTTAATAAATCGGATATCTGACATCTTTTCCTTAGGAAAAGGGGGTCTCTGACAATTTTCCATAGGCAAAGGTGTACTCTGACTACTTGTCCTTTGGTGGCCTTCGAGGTCCTTTGGAATCTCTATAGCAAATTGCTCCGGTGATAAAAATAAATTAATAAAAACTTCAACAGATTACACAAAATGCAATTTAAGTATACTTGCCATAAGCTAACATAGAAAAAAAAACAAATAATAAATTTTTTTAATTTGAATATTAAAAGTTGCGAAATGTAATTTTAAAATCCAGTTTTGAGCTTTTTTTAATAGCAATGAAGATTACTCATTTGAGGATGATACTGATGATGATTTGTGGATGTAATTGACACTAGCGAATTGCAAATGCCAAACAAATTGTTAAGGCCATTCACGGTCCATCAGCAGCATTTGGGATCATTGCCCATTGGCCACAGAGAAAAAGGGTAATGAACGATTTTCCCCCAAATGAAAAGAAATTGCATTTCTTCAATGGTTCAATGTCGAAAAGGTGGCTTCTTCATGAACTGATGTCTGGCTTTTGTAGTTTGACGTACATCCCCTCTAGACATTCAATCACGTTTTCTTTAAAAGGATAAAGAAGCTCCGTCCATTGTTATTGCTATTATTTGGCAATGGCTGTTAATGATACTCGTATGTACATCCTCGTCCCATGGTGGAAGTTCACTTTCACTAACTCATTTGTACATCTGCCATGTATCGGACGGATGGGCTGTTAATCCATCATAATAATAATGAGAGGATGTTAAGACCTCCTCATCCTCTAGATAATGTCATACATATACTAATGACAAACGGTTGAGACTCTTGAAAACCATATACAATAAAATATTACAATTTATATGTTATTTATTTGAAAAGCACTCATTTATTTATTAAAAAAAAGTAGGCTTCATTTATTGACATTATTGTTTATAAGCCAATATTGTTTGTTTATAGAACAAAAAAACAACAATATTTATTCTTATCTTTGGTTGTTTGTTTTATTATTATTAATGGCCTTTTTGTTGTGTCTTTTATATTTATTTATGTATTTTGGAAGTAGCCGTTGAATTTAAGAAAGCCCCATCAAAAAAAAAAAATGGCTAACAAATGAGTTCATTGACTTTGACAAAATCTGCATGGCTAACAAAAACAACACATTCTGCCAGGCCACAGCCATAGCTTCGAAATATGTATGTATGTACGAATAAAAATCGAAGACGAATATGAATATATTGATGTTTGGCTGATCATGATGCGGTGGCTGATCACGGCGTCGACGACGATAAGAAGTCAGGCAAATCATAATTTCCCATATTATTTCCAGTAAATTATAAGACTCAAAATTATATGTTTATAAACAACTTCAACGAACAGTGAAACAACAACATGAGCCAGCGTTAATCTTAGCGGCAGCCATGGAAATGAAGCAAAATTGCCTTTAAAAATACAGCTGCAATTTTTTGTGTATATTAGCTGATCATCAATGATTTGGCTGGATTGGCTCACTTAGCTACTACCCAAAGTACACATTGGGACAAAATCCTAAATTTTTTAAGAAATTTTAAAAAAATATCAATTCATTTGCATTTTTCCTGTCATGACACAAAAAACCTTCTATTAATTTTAAATTCCAGTCAAAGGAATATATGTATATAAAATTGTGGAAACTATTTCTAAAGACCAGTTTAATCAGTTTTTGATATAATACTAAATCTTATGTGAAATTTCATTACTTAATACAGTGGACGAAATGTCCACTCAAGCTGTATTAAAGTAATACCTTCAATATTTAAAAAAGGTGACCTCTTAAAAATGTTCCTTAAGAAACGGAAAAATGTGATCTCCGACAACTTTTCCTTAGAGAAAGGCGGTCTCTTTTTCGTAGGAAAAACTGGTTATTGACAGCTTTTCTTTAGGAAACGATGATGTCTTACAAAAAAGAAATAGTTGTCTTTACAACTTATCCTAAAGAAAAGCTGTGCATGACAACTTTTAGGAAAGGTGGTCTCTAACAACTTTTCCTTAGGAAATAGTGGTCTCTGGTATCATTTCCTTGGGAAAAGGTGGTCTCTGACAACTTTTTCTTAGGAAAACTGACAACCTTTCCTTAGGAAAAGGTGGTCTCTGACAACTTTTCCTTAGGAAAAGGTGGTCTCTAACAACTTTTTCTTAGGACAAGGTGGTCTCTGACAAATTTTCCTTAGAAAAAGGTGGTCTCTGACAACTTTTCCTTAGAAAAAGGTGGTCTCTGACATATTTTATTTCTGGAAATTTTTGTTGTTATTTTCTGGAAAAAAAAGGAAAACATTTTTAAACTATAGAAATTAGAAATTTAAAATTTAAGAATTTTTCGATATACAAAAACATAAAAATTTTCTATAAATAAAAAATTAAAAAGAAAAACCATTCATACAAAAATTCTAAGATCTTCTCTAAAATAAAAAAATTCAAGAAAAATAATTATTAATAAATTCTAAGAATTTTCTATAATTTTTTTTAGAAATTTTGTATTAATAAAAAAATTCAAAGAAATTTTCTATACTTATACAAACAATTTAAATTTTATATACAAAAAAAAATCCAAGACATTTTATATTACTTAAAAATTCTGTGAAATTTTCTATTAATAAAAAATCCCACAAGATTTTCTATTAATGAAAATTATAAGAAAAAATAATACTACTTCGATTCGGTCTCTAACAAATTTTCCTTAGGAAAAGGTGGTCTCTGATATCATTTCCTTGGGAAAAGGTGATCTCTGACAACTTTTACTTAGGAAAAGGTGGTCACTTACAACTTTTCCTTAGGAAAACTGACAACCTTTCCTTAGGAAAATGTGGTCTCTGACATCTTTTCCTTAGGCAAAGGTGGTCTCTGACAACTTTTCCTTAAGAAAAGTTGCTTTCTGACAACTTTTACTTAGGAAAAGGTGGTCACTTACAACTTTTCCTTAGGAAAACTGACAACCTTTCCTTAGGAAAAGGTGGTCTCTGACAACCTTTCCTTAGGAAAAGGTGGTCTCTGACAACCTTTCCTTAGGAAAAGGTGGTCTCTGACAAGTTTTCCTTAGGTAAAGGTGGTCTCTGACAACTTGTCCTTAGGAAAAGGTGGTCTCTGACAACGTTTCCTTAGGAAAAGGTGGTCTCTGACAAATTTTCCTTAGGAAAAGGTGGTCTCTGAGAACTTTTCCTTAGGCAAATGTGGTATCTGACAACTTTTCCTTAGGAAAATGTGGTCTCTGACAACTTTTCCTTAGGAAAAGGTGGTCTCTGACAACTTTTCATTAGGAAAAGGTGGTATCTGACAACTTTTCCTTAGGAAAAGGTGGTCTCTGACAACTTTTCCTAAGAAAAAGGTTGTCTCTGACAACTTTCCCTAAGAAAAAGGTTGTCTCTGACAACTTTTCCTTAGAAAAACTGGCAACCTTTCCTTAGGAAAAGGAGAAAAATTTCATTAAATAAAAAAAATTCTAAGAAGTTTTTTAAAGAAAAAATTACTATATATAAATAATGAAAATAATTTCTCAAATTAAAAAGTCCAAGGCATTTTTTATAAAAACAATTTTTCTAGAAATAATAATATCTAAGGATTTTTCTATAAAAAATCAAACGTTAAATTAAAAGATTTCTAAAAATAAAAAAAAAAACAATTTTACTAATTCTAAGAAATTTTCTGCAAATTAAAAAATGTTCTATGAAAAACGGTCGAAGAAGTTTTCTAATAATAAAAAATTCTAAGAAATTTTCTATAAATAAAAAAATATAATAAAAAAATCTAAAAAAAAAATATATATATAAATAACTAAGAAAGTTTTTAGAAAAAAATTGTCTATAAATATAATGTTTTGAAAATAAAGGTTCGAAGAATTGTTCTTTTAATACAAAAAATTCGCGAAAATTTGCATTTCCTTTACATTTGCTATTAAAAAAGTCTAAATAATTTCATAGGAATAAAAAAATCCAATAATTTTTTACAACAAAATAAAATGTAAAGACTTTTCCAGCAAAAAAAAATTCTAACACAAATACTTTAAATAAAAAAATTTTAAGAAGTTTTTTTTAAAAAGGTGATGGATGTTATTAAATATATACATAAATAATGAAAAAAATTTCTCAAAGTAAAAAGTCTAGACATTTTTTATAAAAACCATGTTCTTAGAAATAATAATTTTTCTATAAAAATTCAAACGTCATATTAAAATATTTCTAAAGAAAAAAAAATTATTTTACTAATTCTAAGAAATTTTTTTCAATGAAAAACGGTCGAAGAAATTTTCAAATAATAAAAAATTCTAAGAAATTTTCTAATAATAACAAATTCTAAGAAATTTTCGAATAATAACAAATTCTAAGAAATTTTCTAACAAATAAAAAATAAACACAATAAACAAGGTCTTAAGAAATTTATATATAAGAATATAGTTGAGAAAGTTTTTAGAAAATTTTCTATATATAAAATGTGTCTAAGATAAAAGTTCGACGAAAAGTTCTTTTAATGCAAAAATTTCGAGAAATTTGTATTTTCTTTACATTTTCTATTAAAAAAGTCTAAAAAATTTTCTAGAAATAAAAAAAACCATTAATATTTAAAAAAATGAAATTTTAAGGCTTTTCTATTAAAAAAAAAACCCCAAAAAAAAATTCGATAAATAAAAAAAATTCTGAAAAATTTCGTTAAATAAAAAAGTTCTAAAAAATTTCTTTAAATGAAAAATTCTAAGTAGTTTTTTTAAAGACGAAATGTCTTTAAATATTAATAATGAAAATAATTTCTCAAATTAAAAAGTCTAAGACATTTGATTATAAAAAAACGTTTCTATTAATAATAATATCTAAGGATTTTCTATAAAAATTCAAACATCATATTAAAAGATTTCTAAAAATAATAAAAAAAAATATAAATTCTAAGAAATTTTCTGTAAATAAAAAAATCTTCTATGAAAAACGGTCGAAGAAATTTTCTATAAATAAAAAATAAAACGCAATAAAAAATTTGTAATAAAAATGTATTTATAAAAATACCTAAGAATGTTTTTTACTACCCGGCAAATTTTCTAGGAGTATAAAATTTCCTACAAATAAAAAAAATTGTCCAGAACTATGCCGTATCACTTTTTCGAAATTTCTGTTAATAAAAAATAGTTTTTTTTATTGTGAATTTTTTAGAATTAAATATAATATAAAATTTTAAATGTAAATAAAAAGTAAAAGAAATTTTCTATAAATACAAAATTCTATGAAATGTTT
Organism: Eudasyphora cyanicolor; assembly: GCA_963930755.1. Lineage (NCBI taxonomy): Eukaryota > Metazoa > Arthropoda > Insecta > Diptera > Muscidae > Eudasyphora > Eudasyphora cyanicolor. The sequence goes on along the minus strand of OZ005735.1, from coordinate 22,086,093 downwards.
ATAAAAGAAATGGGCTTTACATAAAAAAATCTCAGTAAATGTTAAAAAATTAAAAACAAAATTGTTAAAATATTAAATAGAGTATAAGAAATTCACAAAGTAGTGTATTTAATAAAGAGCAAAAAATCGTTCCATAAAAATTATTGAAGAATTTTTTTCAAAACAATAAATTTTAATTTATAAAAAAAATCCCAAAAAATACTTACATACACTGAAAAAATATTTGTCATAAAATTAAAGAAATGCTCCAAAGAAGTCATTAGTTTTTAAAAACAAAAAATCATTCCATAAAAATTATTAAAGAATTTTTTTCTAAACAAAAAATTTCAATTTATAAAAAAAAATCCCAAAAAATACTTACATACAATGAAAAAAAAATTGTCATAAAATTAAAGAAATGCTCCACAGACGTCATTAGTTTTTAAAAAAAGTACATTATGTACTCAAAATATAGATAATGTCAATGATATTAAGTAATTTACTTAATTTTAAGTACATTTTCTTAATTTTAGGTAAAAAATGTACTTATTTTGAAGACTAAGGACGTCTTTGGAGCATTTCTTTAATTTTATGACAAATTTTTTTTCAGTGTATATATAAAAATGAGCCATATATAAAAATGCCTACAACATTTTCTGAGAGATTGCCTTTAAGCAAATAATTTCCAATAAATACAAAATTACAAATAATGTTTATATAAAAAATGCCCACAAATTTTTACACTAAAAGCAAACTAATTTTCAGTTATTATTGATTTATACTCGGATTAGGGTATGTCTTAAGATATGAGTCTGTAATATCTGCAACGATACAAAAAATACGAAATTATTAAAAAGCGATTTGCACAGAACTTATGTTATTCACATCTAAAAACAAAAGACTTAAGACACAAGCACGCCTATGTTTCCCGAGTGATTCAAATTTTTAGAGTAAAACAAAAATGTCATATTCAATGCAATGAAACGTTAAAGAACTTAGGAAATACTGTTCTATTTTTTTCAGATAACATTGTATTATATTAGGGTGCCTCTTAAGGTGTGGGACTTTGATTTCCGGAATTTTTTAGTGTCTTTTTAGAGAAAAATGGAAATATTTTTTTTAATCAATAGAAATTAGTACATTTGTTTTTTGCTATTTTCGAAAAACACTGAGCTATATTAGGGAGTGTCTTAGGATATGGATATGCCTTTCATTTCCGGTTTTTTTCTGTTACGATTTCAATTCAAAAAGGGAAAGGGATTTTTTGGTAAACTTTTTTTTGAAATTCACTTTAGTTTTGTATCTCTTAATCTCTTAACAAAACTCTCTTATCTCTTTGACGAACACGTTCATCCGAGTTTTTTTCGAGCTTGACACATGGTTTAGAGTTTAGCGACATTCTGAGGTTGTTTAGTTGCTCTATCACGCCCACAACCACGTTGATCTTGTTTTGTGGTTTAAGTTTAAGTTTTAAAATGTATATGTTTTGAAGAAAAAACTATTTTATAAACTTCAAAATAAATTTACATGAAAAATTAATTTTATGAACTTTAAAATAAATTTAAATAATTTTCAAGCTTTTACTAATCTATGCATATGTTGTTTGCTTTTATTTAATTACAGATAATTAACCACAATTACAGAAAAAAACCTAAGCACAGGCAGTCACATATCACCGCTTCCACACAACACTGTTTCCTACGGACAAGTTTACATGGCAATGTAAACTTCAGCTGAACCGAGAAGCGCGAAATGTTTTGAAAACTGAAAAAACACAAACTACAACTAAAAGCAACATTATCTGGATGAAAGAAATGCAGAAAATCAACCGGCCATGTAAAAAACATTACAGCCAGACAAACGTGACAAATTCCAATATTAATAAAAATACAGTGGAAGAAAAAACGCCAACGACCACGACAACAACAAGGAAGATCATTTTTACTATATAATTTATAAACAAAAAACTGAATGAAGAAAAAAACTATAGGCGGTTTAAGATTGCGTGTAAAAAATATTAAAGAAAAAAAGCGCACAGCTCCAATTATTAACAACAGAAAACTCTATATAAAACTCAGATGAAGTGAGCACGAGGTGGAAGACGAGGCATTCATTGATTAAAAACTCCCAACAACAACAACAACTTGACAAGCTCAGCTGGAGTTGAACAACAGAGAAGCAGAAAGAAAAACAACAATGCAGAGAGTGTATGAATGAGAGAAGATTGAGTGTTGCGTGAAATTAAACTCCAGCTAAAAAGAAAGCCAGACAGACAGACGGACAGACAGAGGGAAGGACGGACAAAAAAAGAAATGTCAGTGAAAGAAAGATGATAGGTTAGGGACAAAAGCAAAAAAAAAAGCCAGGAGAGAAATAAAACAATAAACTGTTGGCATTTAATAACAAAAGAGAAAAAGAAAGAAGAAAGGTAACCAGAGATTCTGCGCACCATTTAAAATTTCAACAACCGCATGGTAACCTTTTTTCTTAGTTATTCAATGCCGCCATCAGCGTCATCGTCATAGCCATCGCCACGATCACCGCCAACAGTCGCGTCACGAGTCAGTCAGTGTTAAATGCAGTATTTACAAGAGAAGCAGCCAAGAAATACAGGAAGCTTTTTTCCCCACAAGACACAAGACTCTCAAAGACGAGATGACAACAAGTGGAACTAGAGGAGACTGGTTTGAAATGAAAAAAAAAAAAATAAAATAAAATGAAATGAAATACAAATAAAAAAATAGTAGCAAAATCTGCTGAAGTGTGGCTGGACTGCTGCAAGCACATGTAGCTGCGACTCCATCCGCAGTAGTTCAAGAAAAACGAAAGACTTAAGACACAAAATTCAGTGCTCTTTGTGTATTTCGGGTATTTGTGTTTTTTTTTTGTATTTTATTTTAGAAAGTGAAATTATTTTTTTTTATAACATCTTAAGTACAACCGCTCGTTTGCTCGCTCGCTCGCCTGTGTGTGTATGTGTGCCATTGAAAGTGAATTTTTGTTTATTTTTCGGGGGGTTTTATAAAGCCGATAAAAAATTATTTCCGAAAAAAGTGATAACAAAAGTATTTTTAACGATTTTTTTAAAGTAACCGCCACCCAAAAAATAAAAAATAACAAGATCATAAAAAGCAAAAAATAAACAAAAAATATTAAAAAAAAAATTTACAAAAAAAATACCCCAAAAAATATTTAAAAAAAAGTTGATCAAAATAAAGCTAAAAAAAATTATCCCCACAAATCATTTCCATAATAATATCAACGAAAAAGTAAAAACAACAAAAATCCACTTGATTTGTGTGAGACAAGAAGCAGCCCTCCTCAACAATAACCACAACAACAACAACAGCAAAAAACAGCAACCGTATTAGACCAGATTCGGAGACAACATGGAGTCGGAGGAAATTACCAAAATGGTTGATGGTGTTTATAAGGTAAGTGCTACAATTTACGAGTATTAAAACACACAGTAGTGTGTGAATTGTTCAGATTATTAAACTCATTTTTTGGGGGAATGGAAAATTAGCAAAATTAGCAAATTAGTTATGGACTCTCTACCGTTTTACATTCAAATGAAATATATTAAGGAAAGCAAAATAAAAATGAAAAGTGAGAAAAAATAAGTCATCAACGAGAGAGAACTTTTCTATAAGAAAAGTCTTCAATGATGAAATTTTCTAGAAGACAAGTCATCAAAGATGAAATTTTCTCAAAGAAAAGTTATCAACGATGAACTTTTCTATTAAACAAGACATAAACGATGAACTTTTCCTATAGAAAAGTTATCAACGATGGGCTTTTCTATAAGAAAAGTCATCAACGATGAACTTTTCTAGAAGAAATGTCATCAACGATGAACTTTTGTAAAAGAAAAGTCATCACCGATGAATTTTTCTGAAAGAAAAGTCATCAACAATGAACTTTTCTATAAGAAAAGACATCAACGATGAACTTTTCTCAAAGAAAAGTCATCAACAATGAACTGTTCTATAAGAAAAGACATCAACGATGAACATTTCTAGAAGAAAAGTCATCAACGATGAACTTTTCTCAAAGAAAAGTCATCAACGATTAACTTTTCTAGAAGACAAGTCATCAACGATTAACTTTTGTAAAAGAAAAGTCATCAACGATGAATTTTTCTGAAGGAAAAGCCATCAACAACGAACTTTTCTATAAGAAAAGTCATCAACTATGAACTTTTCTGTAAGAAAAGACATCAACGATGAACATTTCTAGAAGAAAAGTCGTCAACGATGAACATTTCTAGAAGAAAAGTAATCAACGATGAACTTTTCTCAAAGAAAAGTCATCAACAATGCACTTTTCTCAACAACAAAAATCATCAACAATGAATTTTTCCATAAGAAAAGTCACCAACGATGACCTTTTCTATAAGAAAAGACATCAACAATGAACTTTTCCATAAGAAAAGTCATCAACCATGACAAGTCATCAACGATGAACTTTTCTAGAAGAAAAGTCATCAACGATGAACTTTTCCTATAAAAAAGTTGTCAACGATGAACTTTTGTATAAGAAAAGTCATCAACAATGAACTTTTCTATAAGAAAAGACATCAACGATGAACTTTTCTCAAAGAAAAGTCATCAACAATGAACTTTTCTATAAGAAAATACATCAACACTGAACTTTTCTAGAAAAAAAGTCATCAACGATGGGCTTTTCTATAAGAAAAGTCATCAACGATGCACTTTTCTAGAAGAAAAGTCATCAACGATGAACTTTTGTAAAAGAAAAGTCATCAACGATGAATTTTGCTGAAAGAAAAGTCATCAACAATGAACTTTTCTATAAGAAAAATCATCAACAATGAACTTTTCTATAAGAAAATACATCAACGATGAACATTTCTAGAAGAAAAGTCATCAACAATGCACTTTTCTAAAAAAAAAATAATCATCAATGAACTTTTCCATAAGAAAAGTCATCAACGATGAACTTTTCTATAAGAAAAGTCATCAACGATGAACTTTTCTATAAGAAAAGTCATCAACGATGAACTTTTCAATAAGAAAAGTCATCAACGATGAACTTTTCAATAAGAAAAGTCATCAACGATGAACTTTTCAATAAGAAAAGTCATCAACGATGAACTTTTCTATAAGAAAAGTCATCAACGATGAACTTTTCTATAAAAAAAAGTCATCAACAATGAACTTTTCTATAAAAAAAAGTCATCAACAATGAACTTTTCTATAAGAAAGACATCAACGATGAACTTTTCTCAAAGAAAATCATCAACGATGAACTTTTCTAGAAGAAAAGTCATCAACGATGGGCTTTTTTATAAGAAATGTCATCAACGATGAACTTTTCTAGAAGAAAAGTCATCAACGATGAACTTTTCTAGAAGAAAAGTCATCAACGATGAACTTTTGTAAAAGAAAAGTCATCAACAATGAACTTTTCTATAAGAAAATACATCAACGATGAACATTTCTAGAAGAAAAGTCATCAACAATGCACTTTTCTCAAAAAAAGTAATCATCAATGAACTTTTCCATAAGAAAAGTCATCAACGATGGCCTTTTCTATAAGAAAAGACATCAACAATGAACTTTTCCTATACAAAAGTTATCGACGATGTACTTTTCTATAAAAAAAGTCATCAGCGATGTACTTTTCTGAAAGAAAAGTCATAAACGATGAACTTTTCTCAAAGAAAAGTCATCAACGTTGAACTTTTCTCAAAAAAGTCATCAACAATGTACTTTTCTCAACAAAAAAATACTCAACAATGCACTTTTCTCAACAAAAAAAATACTCAACAATGAACTTTTCCAAATAAAAGTCATCAATGATGAACTTTTCTAAAAGAAAAGTCATCAACGATGAACTTTTCTAAAGGAAAAGTCATCAACTTTTCTATAAGAAAAGTCATCAACGATGAACTTTTCTAAAAGAAAAGTCATCAACGATGAACTTTTCTAAAAGAAAAGTCATCAACGATCAACTTTTCTCAAAGAAAAGTCATCAACGATCAACTTTTCTCAAAAATAAGTCATCAACAATGAACTTTTCCATAAAAAAAGTCATCAACGATGAACTTTTCTAGAAGAAAAGTCATCAACGATGAACTTTTCCACAAGAAAAGTCATCAACGATGAACTTTTCTAGAAGAAAAGTTATCAACGATGAACTTTTCTCAACGAAAAGTCATCAACGATGAACTTTTCCTATAGAAAAGTGAACGTTTCCTATAGACGGACAGAAGGACGGAAATTGTTTAAATGACTTAAAATGTCCCAAAACGGTATTAGGATCTTATATCTCACAGACAGACAGACAGACGGACAGAATAATGGACTTTGCTCAAATAACTTAAAATATCCTAAAACTTATATTCGACGAACATACTTAAGATCTTAGGTCACTCCTTCAATGTGTTATTTTTTTTTTGACCAGTAGCAAATGGTATATACCCTCCTCCACTAAAGTGATGGTATAACAATTTGTAAAAAATTTTATATAAATTATTTTGTATATATATGGGGTATTTCATATCAAGTGAGTGAATTTTTAGAAACGATGTCTTCTGATTGGGATGAAACTTGCACCAACTTTAGTCCTATTGGATAGTAGTGATGACACAAATTTTAAACCAGATCGATTAAGGACTGTACGAGTTGGAGGGTGTTGAATTTTGACATTTTGGTCGAGCGGCCCTTTTGTCCCATCCATATAACTTTTTACCTATTACATTTTCAAAATTTTGCCAAAAGTGTTTTCGATAGCTTTTTCTTGAATCTTTTTAGGAAAAATAAAAAAAAAATCGCAAAAATAATTGTTCTTTATAGAAAAGGATTGCTAGACTAATATCTGATGCCGTTTTTTCGAAAATATCAACTAAACTTTGCTCCGATATCAATTAAAAATATTTTTGCAAACTTATTTTCAAACCGGTTAATTTTTACCTATCTGAACCTATATTAGAATTTGAAACGCATCGATAATAATATATATATTTTTTACAATCAAACTGTATTATTATTGAATCAATCATAATTTCAATCAATCATCGTCAAACGACTGATTAATTGCCACTATGAACAATTGTGTTTTTATAACAAAAAATATTGCCAAGTAATATTTTAGAGAAATCAATTCAAATGCGGAAGAAAATATGTATGTACATACATCTATACATATACAAATAAATGCCAATATTTTGTAAAACATATGAACAATTTTTGTTTGGCTAAATATTGTATATGACATATACACATGATCTGTAATAAAATATGAAGTAGACTACTGGTGTGCTATAAATAAAAAATGTTAGGACATTTTCTGTAAACGTATTAAAAGTTATCTGATAAATTTTCTATACATAAAAAAAATTTAAAAAAATTTTCTATAAATAAAAAAATTTCTAAGAAATTTTCTATAAATAAAAAATTTCTAAGAAATTTTCTATAAATAAAAAATTTCTAAGAAATTTTCTATAAATAAAAAATTTCTTAGAAATTTTCTATAAATAAAAAATTTCTAAGAAATTTTCCATAAATAAGTAATTTCTAAGAAATTTTCTATAAATAAAAAATTTCTAAGAAATTTTCTATAAATAAAAAATTTCTAAGAAATTTTCTATAAATAAAAAATTTCTAAGAAATTTTCTATAAATAAAAAATTTCTAAAAAATTTTCTATAAATAAAAAATGTCTAAGAAATTATCTATAAATAAAAAATTTCTAAGCAAAAACATTACTATTTATAGAAAATTTCTTAGAAATGTTTTTATTTATAGAAAATTTCTTAGTAATCTTTTATTAATAGAAAATTTCTTAGAAATTTTTTTATTTAAAAAATTTTCTATAAACAAAAATTATATTATTTATTTTCCATAAAAAATATTCTATGAAATTTCTATAAATAAAAAAAGACTTTTTCTGTTAATATAAAATGTATTAATAGAATATATCTCTATTAATACAAAAAGTGTAAGACTTTTTTTATAAAAAAATGTCTATGATATTTTAAATAAACAAATAATGGATTTTCTAAAATTTAAAATGTAAAAAAGTTTTATATAAACAAAGGATTTTTAAAAAATTTTCTATAAATAAAAAAATGTTAAAAAATGTTCTTTATAAAAAGAAGGCAAATGCATTTTCTAAAAATATTAAGACATTTTATATAAATAAAAAAAATCTAAGATATTTTCTATTAATAAAAAAATTGTAAGACATTTTTCTAATAAACAATTTCTTAGTAAGTTTCTGTACAAAAAAATTTTAAGAAATTTTCAGTAGATAAAAAAATATATTCTACGAAATTTTCAAAAAAACTGATAACAAATTTCCTAAAAATAAAGAATTTTAAGGAAATTTTCTGTAAACAAAAAAAATTTCTATACATAAAAAATGTATAAAAAATTTCTTTAAATAAACAAATTCTTAGAGTTAAAAAAATCTAAAAAAATTTCTATTGAAAAAATTTCTATGAAGTTTTTTTTATAAAAAAATGTTTAAAATTTTTTACGGTTTTAAAGAAACTTTCTATAAATAAAAATCTTTACGAAATGTTCAACATATAAAAATTTCTAAGAAAGTAATATTTATTAAGAGATTTTCTATACATAAAACAATTCTAAACATTTTCTATACAAGAAATTTTCTATAAATGAATATAAAAAGTTAACAAATTTGCTATAAAAACAAATTTATGAAAATTTTCAATAAATACAAATTTTTTGAAAAATAACATATTTATAAGAATATTCCAATAAATAAAAAATTCTAGCAAATGTCCTTTTAAACATTTTCTAAAATAAAGTCAAAAAAATGCAAGCTCACAATTTCCGAGAAATAATACAAGATTTATATATAAATACAATATTTTTAAGGAATAAAATAATACATAAATAAAAAGAATGTTTGAAATTTTCCGTAAATAAAAAAATTTTTTAAGATATTTTGTATAATATAATAATAATGTCTAAGAAATTTTCTTTAAACAAAAATTTCTAAGACATCTTCCGCAAATTACAAATTTTAGGCAATTTTCAATATATACTATATATATATGTATTTTTTTTTTTAATATAAATTTTCGAATTCGTTTGTATATTATATTTTAAAAACTTCTAAAAATAATTTTTTTTTTAAACTTTTCTATAAATAATTTTTTTTTAAGAAATTTTCTATAAATGAAATTGTAAACAATTTTCTATAGGTAAATTATTTCTTAGTAATTTTCTGGAAATACAACTTTTTTTTAAACATTTTCTACAAAAGAGAAATATTAAAAAACTTCTAAAAATAAAAATGTTTGTGAATTTTCTATAAATAATAAAATTCTATGAAATATTCTACAACAGATATGTTTTTTTATATTTTCCATTAATAAAATTAAATAATTCAAACAAACAATTGCCGAGAAATATTCTATAAACAAAAAAATTTCTATAAATAAAAAATTTCTAAGAAATTTTCTAAAATAAAAAATTTCTAAGAAATTTTCTAAAATAAAAAATTTCTAAGAAATTTTCTATGAATAAAAAATATTCTATGAAATTGTCGATAAAAAATTTCTAAGAAATTTTCTATAAATAAAAAAATTCCAAGAAATTTTCGAAAATTAAAAAAAAATAAAAGGAAATTTAATGAATATAAAATTATGGCTTTTCTTTAAATGAAAAATTGGTATTTTCTATAAACAAAAGGTGTTTAAGAAATTTGTATCTATTAAAATTTCTATAAATAAAAAAATTCCAAGAAATTTTCGAAAATTAAAAAAATTAAATGGAAATTATAAAATTATGCCTTTTCTTTAAATGAAAAATTGGTATTTTCTATAAACAAAAATTGTTTAAGAAATTTGTATCTATTAAACATTTCTAAGATATTTGCTATAAATAAAACATTTCTAAGAAAGTTTTTATAAATAAAAAAGACCTTTTCAGTTAGTATGAAATTTATTATTAGAAAATATCTCTATTAATAAAAAAAAGTGTAAGACATTTGTATCAAAAAAATTTCTAGGATATTTTACATAAACAAATTAAGCATTTTCTAAAAATTAATATGTTAAAAAATTTTATATAAATAAAGAAATTTTCTATAAATGAAAAAGTTGTAAACAATTTTCTATAAGTAAATTATTTCTAAGTAATTTTCTGTAAATACAACTTTTTTTTAAACATTTTCTACAAATAAGATATATTAAAAATCTTCTAAAAATAAAAATGTTTGTGAATTTTCTATAAATAAAAAAATTCTATGAAATATTCTACAACAGATATGTTATTGTTTTATGTTTTCTTTTAATAAAATTTAAAAAATCAAACAAACAATTGCCGAGCAATATTCTATAAACAAAAAAATTCCAGGAAATTTTCTTTAAAAAAATACTAGACATTTTCTACAAATACAAAATTTTGGAAAATTTTCTAAACAAAAAAAAAATGAGGAATTTTTCTATAATTAAAAATACTATTAAGAAAATTGGGAAAACAAATATTACTACATTTTAGACGAAAATATATGAAAAATTGTTTTTAAATAAAAAAGTTTTAAGATATATTTTAGAAACCAAAAATGCTAAGTAATTTTTTATAAATAGAAAATTTCTAAGAAATATTTTTTCCGATTTTTTTGGGGTTGTTTTTATAAATATTATAAAAAAAAAATTCTAGTTTTTGTTTATAGTAGTTTCTCATCTGACTCCTCCCAAAATTTCTTGTTAAGTAAAAATTCGTATAGAAGAAATTTTGATCTATTGAAAAATAATTACCGCTTTTCGTTGTCCCAATTTCATATCTACTTTCCGTTACGCTGAAGGCATGACAAATCAAAATTTCCAATTTCGAGCAAATCTCTGTGGCATAACCGTCCCCCACTGTGTGTGTATCTGTGTGTCGAATAACCTTAAATAGTAAAGAAAAAATTGAATTGAAAACACACAATTATTTAATAATCGATTTTGAGGAAATGGTTTAAGCAAAAACAAAAAAAAAAACAAAAAAAAACAACAAACAAACAAAAAATCGTCATCATCAAAATCGTCAGTCCAAAGCCAAGACAAACTGCATTTGATTTAAAGCGGGACGGACAGTCTGTCCATAAACATTATCATGTAAGAGTCGGAGACTGCCGCCACAAAATCACTCTAGAGTCATGCAATACACCATATTATAAAGTGTTGGAAATGGTGATGATGATTATGATGGAGAGGATGAAGAGGAGCAGAGGAAGGCTACGAAGCTATGATGAAAAATGCAACAACAGTTGCATCAAAAGAAAAACGAAACGAAGTGATGGTAACTGCATTTAAAAAAATATCTATTTATATTGAAAACGCCGCCAAGTGTTGAGCAGAGCAGCGTTGTAAAATGAAATGAAAGAAACTTTGGATGCACCACAAAAATTGCAAAAGAAAATCATTATTATCTCTGCAGTTGCTGTTGCTGTTGCCGTGGCCACCGTCGCCGACGTTGTCTGCAACATCTTCAACAGCATTTCCAGCCTTATCATCATTAACTTGATTATTGCATAATAACACCACCATCACCGCCACCATCCATTGATGATGCACTCACTCCAATCCAAAGTACTCCACTGCAGTCCACCTCTCGTGCTGCTTGGGGAGGGAGTTCAGAAAAAATTGCCAATTTCAGACTTAACCATACATTTACTTGTTTCGGTTTTTTTTTTTTTTCAAATATTTTATAGCTTTTTTGGGGCTTTTTTGGTGTTTTTATCTTCTCCATATTTGGCACGAAAATAGAAATTCCAGTTTCGATATAGAAATATAGCTTATTTGGTATATTCCGGCGGAGTGAGGGGATTTAATGGAAAATTGCAATGCATCCTCCCCAATCACCAAAAAAGCGAAATAAAAATAAATAAACAAACTTCACACGCGTTCATTCACTTTAACCAGTTTTGAAATATTTTTTTTTTTTTGTATTTTTAAATTTTCTCCTGTGTTGTGATATTATGACTAAATTATATACATATATATATATATAGTTTAGTTGTTTATAGTCAAACAGGAACTGCAAATAATATTGATGGAAAAGTTAATACATCTTTAAGCCTAGACTTGCTAAAAAAGAGCAATGAAAATTAGTTGAATCAGTTTCACTTTTTATTATCACTTGTATGTGTGTGTTATTATGTGATGATTTTGCGGCTTAATTGTGTTATTTACGAATTAAATAATTATGTGGAGGTGAATATATGTAATCATGTTTTAATTGGAGAGGCTTTTTGGCAAGAAATATACACATCATTAGCTTTTGCTGGGATAGCCCTTTTTAAATTAATATAAAAGATGAGAAAATAATTGAGGACAGACAGACAGACGAAGAAAAGTCGTAGGAGAGTAATAAGGGAACGCATACAGGATGGACGGACAGACATGTGTAGACAAACGGATCCATGGACGGACAACACTGAGAGAATAATATACACCCAGACGGGCAGACAAAACTACACATATTTGTAGGATATTTTCTTAAATAAAAAATCGAAGAAATGTTAAAAAATTACAAAAAATCGTATAAATTCAAATATTAAAATTTTCTATTTAGTAAATATATTTAAAAATAAAAAATCGAAGAAATGTTCAAAAATTAAAAAAAAAAACCTTATAAACTAATATATTCTGACAGATTTTCTTTTAGTAAATATATTTAAAAAATAATTTTAAAAATAAAAAATCGAAAAAATATTCAGAAAATTTTATTAAATAAAATATTTTGGCAAATTTTCTATTTAAAATAAATTTTAAGAATAATATATCAATTAATTAAAGAAAAGATCTTATTAATTAAAATATTTTGGCAAATTTTCTATTTAGTAAGTATATTTAAAAATAATTTTAAAAATAAAAAATCGCAGATAATTTCAAGAAATTAAAAAAAAATCTTATATAATATAATATGCTGGCAAATTTCTATTTAGACTATTTAAAAATAAAAAATCGAAGAAATGTTCAATAAATAAAAAAAATCTTATAAATTAAAATATTCTGGCAAATTTTCTATTTAGTAAATATATTTAAAAAAAAATCGAAGAAATATTCAATAAATTTAAAAAATCTTATTAATTAAAATATTTTGGAAAATTTTCTATTTAGTAAATATATTTAAAAATAATTTTAAAAATAAAAAATCGAAGAAATATTCAGCAAATTTATAATATCTTATTAATTAAAATATTCTGGCAAATTTTCTATTTAGTAAATATATTTTAAACCTTATAAAATAAAATATTCGGGCAAATTTTTATTTAGTAAATATATTTAAAAATAACTTTAAAAATAAAAAATCTAATCGAATTTTAAAAACAAAATATTCTGGCAAATTTTCTATTTAGTAAATATACTTAAAAATAATTTTAAAAATTAAAAAATCGGAGAAATGTACAATAAATTAAAAAATCTAGTAAATTAAAATAAATAAAAATTTAAAAAATCTTATTAATTTAAATATTTTGGCAAATTTTCTATTCAGTAAATATATTTAAAAATAATTTTAAAAATAAAAAATCGCAGATATTTTCAAAAAATTAAAAAAAAAAATCTTATATAATAAAATATTCTGGCAAATTTCTATTTAGAATATTTAAAAATAAAAAATCGAAGAAATGTTCAATTAATTAAAAAAAAATCTTATAAATTAAAATATTCTGGCAAAATTTCTATTTAAAAAAATATATTTCAAAATAATTTTAAAAATAAAAAATCTAACAAATGTACAATAAATTAAAAAAATCTTTTAAATTAAAATATTCTGGCAAATTTTCTATTTAGTAAATATATTTAAAAATAATTAAAAAAAAATCGATGAAATATTCAATAAATTCAAAAAATCTTATTAATTAAAATGTTTTGGAAAATTTTCTATTTAGTAAATATATTTAAAAATAATTTTAAAAATAAAAAATCGAAGAAATATTCAGCAAATTTAAAAAATCTTATTAATTAAAATATTCTGGCAGATTTTCTATTTAGTAAATATATAATTTTAAAAATTAAAAAATCGAAGAAATGTTCAATAAATTAAAAAATCGAATAAATTAAAATTATTTAAATAAATAAAAATTTAAAAAATCTTATTAATTTAAATATTTTGGCAAATTTTCTATTTAGTAAATATATTTAAAAATAATTTTAAAAATAAAAAATCGCAGATATTTTCAAAAAATTAAAAAAAAATCTTATATAATAAAATATTCTGGCAAATTTCTATTTAGAATATTTAAAAATAAAAAATCGAAGAAATGTTCAATTAATTAAAAAAAATCTTATAAATTAAAATATTCTGGCAAAATTTCTATTTAAAAAAATATATTTCAAAATAATTTTAAAAATAAAAAATCTAACAAATGTACAATAAATTAAAAAAATCTTTTAAATTAAAATATTTTGGCAATTTTTGTATTTAGTAAATATATTTAAAAATAATTTTAAAAATAAAAAATCGAAAAGTATTAGCAAATTTAAAAAATCTTATTAATTAAAATATTCTGGCAAATTTTCTATTTAGTAAATATATTTAAACATAATTTTAAAAATGAAAAATCGAAGAAATATTCAGCAAATTTAAAAAATCTTATTAATTAAAATATTCAGGCAGATTTTCTATTTAGTAAATATATTTAAAAATAATTTTAAAAATTAAAAAATCGAAGAAATGTTCTATGAATTAAAAAATCTAATAAATTAAAATAATTAAAATAAATAAAAATTTAAAAAATCTTCTTAATTTAAATATTTTGGCAAATTTTCTATTTAGTATATATATTTAAACATAACTTTAAAAATAATAAATCGAAGAAATACTCAACAAATTTAAAAAATCTTACGAGTATTAATTAAAATATTCAGGCAGATTTTCTATTTAGTAAATATATTTAAAAATAATTTTAAAAATTAAAAAATCGAAGAAATGTTCCATAAATTAAAATATTCTGTCAAATTTTCAACTTAACAAATATATTTAAAAATCATTTTAAAAATAAAAAATCGACGAAATGTGGAATAAATTAAGAAATCTTATAAATAAAAATATTCTGGCAAATTTTCTATTTCGTAAATATTTAAAAACAATTTAAAACATAAAAAATCGCCAAAATGTTCAATGAATTAAAAAATCTTAAAAATAAAAATATTCTGGCAAATTTTCTATTTATTAAATATATTTGAAAGTAATTTTGGAAATAAAATATCGCAGAAATTTTCAATAAATTTAAAAAAAAACCTTATAAAATAAAACATTCAGGCGAATTTTTATTTAGTAAATATATTTAAAAATAATTTTAAAAATAAAAAATCGCAGAAATTTTCGATAACTTTAAAAAATTCCTATAAATTAAATTATTTTGTCAAAATTTCTATTTAGTAAATATATTTAAGACAAAAAAAATTGCAGACATTTTCGATTAATTTAAAGAAAAATTTAATAAATTAAAAAAATCTGTAAAATTTTTTATTTAGTAAATATATTTAAAAATAATTTTAAAAATTAAAAAATCTTATAAATTAAAATATTCTGGCAAATTTTCTATTAAGTAAATATATTTAAACATAATTTTAAAAATAAAAAATCGAAGAAATATTCGGCAAATTTAAAAAATCTTATTAATTAAAATATTCTGGCAGATTTTCTATTTAGTAAATATATTTAAAAATAATTTTAAAAATTAAAAAATCGAAGAAATGTTCAATAAATTAAAAAATCTAATAAATTGAAATATTCTGGCAGATTTTCTATTTAGTAAATATATTTAAAAATAATTTTAAAAATTAAAAAAATTAAAAAAATTGAAGAAATGTTCAATAAATTAAAATATTCTTGCAGATTTTCTATTTAGTAAATATATTTAAACATAATTTTAAAAATAAAAAATCGAAGAAATATTCAGCAAATTTAAAAAATCTTACGAGTATTAATTAAAATATTCAGCCAGATTTTCTATTTAGTAAATATATTTAAAAATAATTTTAAAAATTAAAAAATCGAAGAAATGTTCCACAAAACTAAAATATTCTGTCAAATTTTCAACTTAGCAAATATATTTAAAAATCATTTTAAAAATAAAAAATCGACGAAATGTGCAATAAATTCAAAAATCTTATAAATTGAAAATATTCTGGCAAATTTTCTATTTCGTAAATATTTAAAAACAATTTAAAACATAAAAATCGCCAAAATGTTCAATGAATTAAAATAAAATAAATAAAAATATTCTGGCAAATTTTCTATTTAGTAAATATATTTGAAAGTAATTTTGGAAATAAAATATAGCAGAAATTTTTAATAAATTTTAAAAAAAACTTATAAAATAAAATATTCTGGCCAATTTTTATTTAGTAAATATATTTAAAAATAATTTTAAAAATAAAAAATCGCCGAAGAATTCTTATAAATTAAATTATTTTGTCAAATTTTCTATTTATTAAATATATTTAAGACAAAAAATTGCAGAAATTTTCGATTAATTTAAAGAAAAATGTAATGAATTAAAAAAATCTGTAAAATTTTTTATTTAGTAAATATATTTATAAATAATTTTAAAAATTATAAAATCTTATAAATTTAAATATTCTGGCAAATTTTCTATTTAGTAAATATATTTAAACATAATTTTAAAAATAGAAAATCGAAGACATATTCGGCAAATTTAAAAAATCTTATTAATTAAAATATTCTGGCAGATTTTCTATTTAGTAAATATATTTAAAAATAATTTTAAAAATTAAAAAATCGAAGGAATGTTAAATAAATTAAAAAATCTAATAAAGTAAAATAAATAAAAATTTAAAAAATCTTATTATTTTAAATATTTTGCCAAATTTTCTATTTAGTAAATATATTTAAAAATAATTTTAAAAATTAAAAAATCGAAGAAATGTTCAATATATTAAAAAATCTAATAAATTAAAATATTCTGGCAGATTTTCTATTTAGTAAATATATTTAAACATAATTTTAAAAATAAAAAATCGAAGAAATGTTCCACAAAACTAAAATATTCTGTCAAATTTTCAACTTAGCAAATATATTTAAAAATCATTTTAAAAATAAAAAAGCGACGAAATGTGCAATAAATTCAAAAATCTTATAAATTGAAAATATTCTCGAAAATTTTCTATTTCGTAAATATTTAAAAACAATTTAAAACATAAAAAATCGGCAAAATGTTCAATAAATTAAAAAATCTTATAAATAAAAATATTCTGGCAAATGTTCTATTTAGTAAATATATTTGAAAGTAATTTTGGAAATAAAATATCACAGAAATTTTCAATAAATTAAAAAAAAACCTTATAAAATAAAATATTCAGGCTAATTTTTATTTGGTAAATATATTTAAAAATAATTCTAAAAATAAAAAGTCGCAGAAATTTTCGATAACTTTAAAAAAATTCTTTTAAATTAAATTTTTTTGTCAAATTTTCTATTTAGTTAATATATTTAAGACAAAAAAATTGCAGAAATTTTCGATTAATTTAAAGAAAAATTTAATAAATTAAAAAAATCTAGCAAATTTATAATTTAGTAAAGTAAAATATTCTGGCGAATTTCCTACTTAGTAAATTAATTTAAAAGTAATTTTAATAATAATTACAAAATCGAGAAATTTTCAATAAATTTAAAAAATCTTATAAATAAAACACTGGCAAATTTTCTATTTAGAAAATATATATAAAAATAATTTTAAAAATAAAAAATCGATGATATGTTCTATCAATTAAAAAAAAAATTTATAAATTAAAAAATTCTTGCAAATTTTCCTTTCACTGAATGTATTTAAAAATAAATTTAAAATTTGAAACAGTAAAGAAACATGCAAAAATTTAAAAAAAAAAATCTTATAAAAAATATTCTGGCAAATTTCTATTTAGGAAATATTTTTAAAAATAAAAAATTGCAGAAATTTTCAATAAATTAAAAAAAAAATCTTATAAAATAAAAAGTTTCTGGCAAATTTTCTATTTAGTAAATATATTTAAAAATAATTGCAGTTTCGATAGACACCACTCTAGCATCTTCAGAATTCAGTAGCAATGTTGTATGTCTTTAACTTCCACAAGTATTTCAGCTGATTTAAGTTAAAGACATACAACATTGCTACTGAATTCTGAAGATGATAGAGTGGTGTCTATCGAAACTGCAGTCAATTCTACCAAGCAATTAAAACTCTCTACCAATTTTTGTATTTGTTTCTATTACTTTCTTGGAATAGACAGAAAGTAAATGGAACATATGGTCTCAAACCAAATGATAAATTCTGACTGAATAACAAAAGCACAGACCAACAATAAATAACAACAACACATTTAAAAATAATTTTAGAAATCGAAGAAATGTTCAAAAAATTTTGAAAAAATCTTATAAAATAAAATATTCTGGAAAATTTTCTATTTAGTAAATACATCTTAAAATAATTTATAATAAAAAATAAAAAAGTCGCAGAAACTTTTAATGGATTTAAAAAATCTTATAAATTTAAATATTCTGGCTAATTTTCTATTTAGAAAATATATTTAAAAATAAATTTAAAAAATAAAAAATCGAAGAAATGTTCAATAAATTAAAAAAAACTTATAAAATAAAATATTCTGGCACATTTTTATTTAGTAAAAATAAAAAATCGCAGAAATTTTCAATAAATTAAAAAATCTAATAAATTAAAATATATTCCGGCAAATTTTCTGTTTAGTTAATAAATTTAAAAATAATATACTGTTTAGTTAATATATTTAAAAATAAAAATCGCACAAATTTTCAATTAATTTAATTTAATTTAATAATCTTAAAAAAATTAAATAATCTTACAAATTTATATTAATTAAATAAAGTTAAAAATAAAAAATATCAGAAATTTGCAAATTTATATGTGGTAAATATATTTAAAAACATGTTTAAAAATGAAAAAGCCGTATTCATTAAAAAGCCGTATTCATTAAAATATTATGGCAAATTTTCTATTTAGTTAATATATTTGAAAATGATTTTAAAAATAAAAATCTCACAAATTTTCAATTAATTTTAAAATAATCTTAAATAATGAAATAATCTTACAAATGTATATTTATTAAATAAATTTAAAAATAAAAATAGCAGAAATTTTCGATAAATTTAAAATTTATTCTATTAAATAAAAACATTTTTTCAAATTTTCAACTCAGTAAATATATTTAGAAATAATTTTAAATTAACCAAAAAATTTTATAATTTAAAATATTCAGGCAAATTTTCTATTTACTGAATATATTTAAAATTAATTTAAAAAAAAAAAATCGAAGATATTTTCAATAAATTGAAAAAGGATCTTATGAAATCAAATATTCCGGCTAATTTTTTAGTAAATATATTTAAATAATATAAATAATATATAATAATAATAAATTTTTAATAAAAGTTCAACAAAATTTCCACAAATAAAAAATGTTTAAGAATAAAAGAAATCTTCTTAGACTTTTGCTAAGAATGTAATATTGTTTAAAAAAAATCCGACAAATATAAAAAAATTAAAAAAATTCTGGGAAATTTTCTATAAAGCAAATACCTCTAAAAAAATTTCTTTAAATAAAATTTGGAAAAAAAATCTTTTTATAAATAAAATAAGGCTCAATATCATTTTTCCTTTTTAAAATGAATAAAAGGAAATTAATCGTAGATTTTTAAAAGGTTTTTTAAATAAATACAAAAAAAATATTTCATTTAAAATTCATATAAAAGTTGTTTAATAAGAGAAAATTAATCGAAACTGAAAAAATTATTTTTTTTAATAAATATAAGAAAATTATTCGGAAAATGTTCATTAGTTTTTAAATGCAAAAAATCAATCGTAGATTAATTTAAAGTGTTTTTAGTAACAGAAAATCAATCGAGAATTTATTTATACATTTTTAAATACACAAAACTCATTCGATAACTTTTTAAATACATGAAATTCCATAGAAATTTTTTTATGCACAAAAAATCAATATTTTTATTACTTTTCATTAATACTTTAATTTAATCAAAATAGAAAAAGAAAATCTATTGAGGATTTGCTCATATATTTTCAAATACCAAAAGAAAACATTAAAGAATTTTTTTTAACATTATTTTAATTACAAAAATAAATCGTTCACAATTTTTCAACATTTTTTAAATACAAAAAATCAATCGCGGATTTTTTGATATATTTTTTTAAATATTTTTAAATACAAAAACATCAATCATAGATAACTTTAAAAGTTTTTAACAAGAGATCTTTGACTTTTTCATATTTTTTAAATACAAAAAATTAATCGAAGATTTATTTAAATGTTCTTTAATAAGAGAAAATCAATCAATTCTTTATTTTGTCCATTTTTTTAATACAAGAAAATCCAAGGATAATTTTTTTTGTGGAAAAAAACTCAATCTTTGTTTTTTAAAATCTTTTTTAATACAAAAAATCGTAGATATATTTATAAACTTTTTAATATAAAAACTTGAATATATCTTTAAGTGGCAATTTGTCTATGATTTATTTATACACTTTTAATAAAAGAAAATCTATGATTTTATTTGAAAAAAAATATTACCAGTAAATCCGTAGATGATTTTTGAATATTGCTTTAAGTACAAAAAATCATTCAAAATTAATCGTATATTTTTTATATTTTTTGAAATAAAAAAATTAGTCGAAGATTCATATAAAATTGTTTTAATAAGAGAAAATCAATCGAAGATTTATTTATACATTTCTGAATACAAAAAAATAAATCGATGACTTTATTTTAAAATTTTTTTACAAGAAAATGCATAGATAATTTTAACATATTTTTAAATAAAAAAAATCAATCCTGATTTACATACGATGTTTTTTTAACCTTTTTTTAATATAAAATAACCCATCGAGGATTTTTTTAAATTCCAAAAAATCAGTTTAATTTTTTGGAAACAAAAAATTAACCAACTTTTTTAAAAAGATAAAACCATTTTAGGATTTTTTAAACTATTTTTAATACAAGACAACCAATCGAGCATTTTTTAAACATTTTTTTAAGTACAAAAATGAAACGTTGATATTTTAATATTTCTTTTTAAATTTTTTTATTTTTTTAAATACAAACTACGATTGTTTAATTTTTTTGATAATATTTCTATATCACCGTGGATTTTATTCTAAATACATTTTTTTAAATACAAAAATGTTTTTAAGTAATTCAAAATTCATCGAGAATTTTTTAAAGAATTTTGAAATAAATATTTAATTTAAAATAATAATTAATTCTTATATTTAAAATATTTTTTATATATCTATATACTATTTATATATTTTTTATATATTTATATATTTTTAATTTTAATTTAATATAATAATAATTTTTTTTTACAAGAAAATCTATCGATTATTTTTTCAATATTTCTTTGAGTACAAAAAATCGGTCGTGGGTTTTTAGACATTTTTTTAAAATACAGAAAGTCAATCGTGGATTTTTTAAGCATTTCTTATTTATATAAAAATAATGTTTTTTATATAAATTAAATAAATTGCAGATTTATTTGATGAGTGATTCATTGTTAGGTGCGATTCATTGTTAGATCAAATGATGATTGATAAAATGTATGGGCGAAATATTACTGAATTTTAAAATTGACAATAAATCATTATAAAGATGCATTATAATATACAATAACGATAAATTAATTCACAAAACTAAACTTCAATGATGAACTTTTCTATAAGGAAAGTCATTAACCAAAAACTTATCTAGAAGGAAAAGTCATCAACGATGACCATTCTAAGAAGAAAAGTCATCAACGATGAACTTTTCTAGAAGAAAAGTCATCAACGATGAACTTTTCTATACGAAAAGTCATCAGCGATGAACTTTTCTATACGAAAAGTCATCAACGATGAACTTTTCTATACGAAAAGTCATCAACGATGAACTTTTCTATACGAAAAGTCATCAACGATGAACTTTTCTAGAAGAAAAGTCATCAACGGTGAATTTTTCTAGAAGAAAAGTAATCAACGATAAACTTTTCTAGAAAAAAAGTCATCAACGATGAACTTCTCTATACGAAAAGCCATCAACGATGAACTCATCTAAAAGAAAAGTCATCAACGATGACCATTCTAAGAAGAAAAGTTATCAACGATGAACTTTCCTAGAAGAAAAGTCATCAACGATGAACTTTTCTAGAAGAAAATTCATCAACTATAAACTCTTCTAAAATAAAAGTCATCAACGATGAATTTTTCTATAAGAAAAGACATCAACGATGAACTTTTCTATACGAAAAGTCATCAACGATGAACTTTTCTATACGAAAAGTCATCAACGATGAACTTTTTTATACGAAAAGTCATCAACGATGAACTTTTCTATACGAAAAGTCATCAACGATGAACTTTTCTATACGAAAAGTCATCAACGATGAACTTTTCTATACGAAAAGTCATCAACGATGAACTTTTCTATACGAAAAGTCATCAACGATGAACTTTTCTATACGAAAAGTCATCAACGATGAACTTTTCTATACGAAAAGTCATCAACGATGAACTTTTCTATACGAAAAGTCATCAACGATGAACTTTTCTATACGAAAAGTCATCAACGATGAACTTTTCTATACGAAAAGTCATCAACGATGAACTTTTCTATACGAAAAGTCATCAACGATGAACTTTTCTATACGAAAAGTCATCAACGATGAACTTTTCTATACGAAAAGTCATCAACGATGAACTTTTCTATACGAAAAGTCATCAACGATGAACTTTTCTATACGAAAAGTCATCAACGATGAACTTTTCTATACGAAAAGTCATCAACGATGAACTTTTCTATACGAAAAGTCATCAACGAAGAACTTTTCTATAAGAAAAGTCATAAACGATGAACCTTTCTGTACGAAAAGTCATAAACGATGAACTTTTCTATACGAAAAATCATAAACGATGAACATTTCTATACGAAAAGTCATGAACGATGAACATTTCTATACGAAAAGTCATGAACGATGAACTTTTCTATACGAAAAGTCATCAACGATGAACTTTTCTATACGAAAAGTCATCAACGATGAACTTTTCTATACGAAAAGTCATCAACGATTAACTTTTCTATACGAAAAGTCATCAACGATGAACTTTTCTATACGAAAAGTCATCAACGATGAACTTTTCTAAAAGAAAAGTCATCAACGATGAATTTTTCTATAAGAAAAGCCATCAACGATGAACTCTTCTAAAAGAAAAGCCATCAACGATGAACTCTTCTAAAAGAAAAGTCATCAACGATGAACTTTTCTATACGAAAAGTCATCAACGATGAACTTTTCTATACGAAAAGTCATCAACGATGAACTTTTCTATACGAAAAGTCATCAACGATGAACTTTTCTATACGAAAAGTCATCAACGATGAACTTTTCTATACGAAAAGTCATCAACGATGAACTTTTCTATACGAAAAGTCATCAACGATGAACTTTTCTATACGAAAAGTCATCAATTAAGTCATTTTTTTAAGTATAAAAATATTCTTTTTTTGTTCCAAATACATATTTTTTAAATACAAAAATGTTTTTTAATAATTCAAAATACATGGAGGATTTTTTAAAGAATTTTGAAATAATTATTTAATTTAATAAAATAAAGAATTCTTGTATTTAATATATTTTATATATATATATATATATATATATATATTTTATATATATTTTTAATTTTTTTAATTTAATATAATAATAATTTTTTTTATTGATTATTCAATTGATTATTTTTTCAATATTTCTTTGATTACAAAAAATCAGTCGTTGTTTTTTAGACATTTTTTTCAAATACAGAAAATCAATCGTGGATATTGTAGAGATATTTGAGACCATTTTTGCCATTTCTGCAAAGTGGCGAAATACAATTTTTTCAAAGCAAATGTCTTCTATTGTGATTTCTTGATTTAAATTCCTTCAGCTAAATTTTTAAATACTTCCTTGAAATTTTCAAATTTTCAACTTGTGCCACTTTTAGGCCTTCTGGGATTCCTGATTCATAGAATATTTTTTATATGCTAAACACGTTTTACAGTATTACAGTTAAACTTGTCAGTTAAACACACAACACAACTAACTTAAAATAATTAAAAAAATCACAACTTCGTTTATTGAATTCCAAAAGTCTCAATTTCGTATTTAAAAATTCCAAACAGGCAACATCTTCGGCACTTCAGTTAAATTAAAGTTGTCACGCGTTTGTCATGAGTGCATTAACAATTAAGTACGACATAACCAAACTAACCTTGAATCATTGTTACAATAAAATGGAAAAACAAACAAAAATTCAAAATCAAATAGAAAACAAAGTATTTTGTATTTCAAATACAAAACTTGTAAATAATTTAAATAATTCCCACGCCTTGAAACAAACAGAAAAACACACACAAATTCCTCAAATTGCCTCTAATACGATACGGCATTAGTTGTCGTAAATATTTATTTGTTTTGCGATACCAGAGATATTTGAATGAGTCTCACTCAGTTTAAATATTTAAACAAATCGAGACGAAAAAAATACTTCTCAAAAGTAAACAAAAAAGCCAACTATATAATGAAGTATAGAATTTCATGCCTCACAAAAAAGGTTGCGAACAAACGATACACAACAAATTGATTGTTTGGTTTTGAAAAATTCGAAAAAATACAAAAAAGTCTCATTGAATTCCAAATCAACTGAAAATTTAGCACTTAAATGTTAATAAGCCGGTTTAATTTGAAATCTACATAGAGCCCTCTGTGGGGAGAGGGGAGAGAGGTGACTTCAAGGAGGGGAAGTATTTAAGAAGATTTTGTTTTTAGCTTTGCTAAAGTAAATCACCACAAAAACACATAAACTTTGGGTCTGTGAAGTTTCAAACAAAATTTTGTTGGAATTTTGCTGTTTTACGAATTTTGGCATTTTTTTCTTCTCAAGATAGCTACCAAAACACCCACACAATGCGGGCACTTTGTTTTATTTTTTCAAGTACTTAAATCCGAAGAAGATATTTTATTTTTTTTGCTCTCTTCAATTTTAAAACTCTAATATTAAAAATTAAACAAAAGTCTACAATTTATTAATTTTTTATTGTTTGATTTTTAAACAAACTGCGTTTTTTCTCAATTTATTGCAAAGAAAATAAGTATTTTTTACTTTAAATTTACCGCCACTTATGTTCATAAAATGTTAGCTGAGAAGCCCAACCCATTTTTTTGCCAATTATTTATTGTATTCACACATTTTTCTTGTACATTAATTTAAGTCCCCTCCTCTTAAGGGGTTATTTGTACTGATGTCATTTGTTAATAATAATTATAATTTGTACTTGTGAATGGTTTTACGTAAAATTGCAAATTAATGCAAATTCCAGCAGTGCCTTTTAAAACAGCATTTACAGTATTTCTTTTTTTGTTTTCTTTACAAAAAAGGAGTGATTCATTGTTAGGTGCGATTATAACAAATGATGATTGATAAAATGTAATTACGTATAAGAGAAATATTACTGAATTTTAAAAATGACAATAAATCACTATAAAGATACGTTATAATATACAATAAAGATAAATTAATTAACAAAACTAAACTTCAATGATGAACTTTTCTATAAGGAAAGTCATCAACCAAAAACTTATCTAGAAGAAAAAGTCATCGACGATGACCATTCTAAGAAGAAAAGTCATCAACGATGAACTTTTCTAGAAGAAAAATCATCAACGATGAACTTTTCTATAAGAAAAGTCATCAACGACGTATTTTTCTATAAGAAAATTCTTCAACGATGAACTTTTCTTTAACAAAAGTCATCAACGATGAACTTTTCTATAAGAAAAGTCATCAACGATGAACTTTTCTAAAAGAAAAGTCATCAACCACGAGCTTTTCTATAAGAAAAGTCATCAACAATGAACTTTTCTATACAAACAGTCATCAACGATGAACTTTTCTGTAAGAAAAGTCATCAACGATGAACTTTTCTATAAGAAAAGTCATCAACGATGAACTTTTCTATAGGAAAAGTCATCAACGATGAACTTTTATATAGGAAAAGTCATCAACGATAAACTTTTCTATAAGAAAAGTCATCAACGATGAACTTTTCTATAAGAAAAGTCATCAACAATGAACTTTACTATAAGAAAAGTCATCAACGATGATCTTTACTATAAGAAAAGTCATCAACGATGAACTTTTCTATAAGAAAAGTCATCAACGATGAACTTTTCTATAAGAAACGTCATCAACGATGAACTTTTCTATAAAAAAAGTCATCAACGTTGAAATTTTCTATACGAAAAGTCATCAACGATGAACTTTTCTAAAAGAAAAGTCATCAACGATGAACTTTTCTATAAGAAAAGTCATCAACGATGAACTTTTCTATAAGAAAAGTCATCAACGATGAACTTTTCTATAAGAAAAGTCATCAACGATGAACTTTTCTATAAGAAAAGTCATCAACGATGAACTTTTCTATAAGAAAAGTCATCAACGATGAACTTTTCTATAAGAAAAGTCATCAACGATGAACTTTTCTATAAGAAAAGTCATCAACGATGAACTTTTCTATAAGAAAAGTCATCAACGATGAACTTTTCTAAAAGAAAAGTCATCAACGATGAACTTTTCTATAAGAAAGGTCATCAACCACTAAATTTTTTATAAAAAAAGTCATCAACGATGAACTTTTCTATAAGAAAAGTCATCAACGATGAACTTTTCTAAAAGAAAAGTCATCAACGATGAACTTTTCTATAAGAAAAGTCTTTAACGATGAACTTTTCTATAGGAAAAGTCATCAACGATGAACTTTTCTATAAGAAAAGTCATCAACGATGAACTTTTCTATAAGAAATGTCATCAACGATGATCTTTTCTATAAGAAAACTTTCTATAAGAAAAGTCATCAACGATGAACTTTTCTATAAGAAAAGTCATCAACGATGAACTTTTCTATAAGAAAAGTCATCAACGATGAACTTTTCTATAAGAAAAGTCATCAACGATGAACTTTTCTATAAGAAAAGTCATCAACGATGAACTTTTCTATAAGAAAAGTCATCAACGATGAACTTTTCTATAAGAAAAGTCATCAACAATGAACTTTTCTATAAGAAAAGTCATCAACGATGAACTTTTCTATAAGAAAAGTCATCAACGATGAACTTTTCTATAAGAAAAGTCATCAACGTTGAACTTTTCTATAAGAAAAGTCATCAACGATGAACTTTTCTATAAGAAAAGTCATCAAGGATGAACTTTTCTATAAGAAAAGTCATCAACGATCAACTTTTCTATAAGAAAAGTCATCAACGATCAACTTTTCTATAAGAAAAGTCATCAACGATGAACTTTTCTATAAGAAAAGTCATCAACGATGAACTTTTCTATAAGAAAAGTCATCAACGATGAACTTTTCTATAAGAAAAGTCATCAACGATGAACTTTTCTATAAGAAAAGTCATCAACGATGAACTTTTCTATAAGAAAAGTCATCAACGATGAACTTTTTTATAAGAAAAGTCATCAACGATGAACTTTTCTATAAGAAAAGTCATCAACGATGAACTTTTCTATAAGAAAAGTCATCAACGATGAACTTTTCTATAAGAAAAGTCATCAAAAGTTCAACGATAGTCATATAAGAAAAGTCACCGATGGCGTTGATGACTTTTCTTTTAGAAAAGTTCATCGTTGATAACTTTTCGTATAGAAAAGTTCATCTTTGATGACTTTTCGTATAGAAAAGTTCATCGTTGATGACTTTTCGTATAGAAAATGACTTTTCGTATAGAAAAGTTCATCGTTTTTGACTTTTCTTTCAGAAAAGTTCATCGTTGATGACTTTTCTTTTAGAAAAGTTCATCGTTGATGACTTTTCTACAAAGAAAAAATCATCGTTGATTACTTTTCTTTTAGAAAAGTTAATCGTTGAAGACTTTTCTTATAAAAAAGTTCATCGTTGATGACTTTTCTTATAGAAAAGTTTATCGTTGATGAATTTTCGTCTGGAAAAGTTCATCGTTGATGACTGTTCTTAAAGAAAAAATCATCGTTGATTACTTTTCTTATAGAAAAGTTCATCGTTGATGAATTTTCTTATAGAAAAGTTCATCGTAGATGAATTTTCTTATAGAAAAGTTCATCATTGATGACTTTTCTTATAGAAAAGTTCATCGTTGATGACTTTTCTTATCGAAAAGTTCATCGTTGATGACTTTTCTTATAGAAAAGTTCATCGTTGATGACTTTTCTTCTAGAAAAGTTCATCGTTGATGACTTTTCTTTTAGAAAATTTAATCGTTGTTGACTTTTCTTATAGAAAAGTTCATCGTTGATGACTTTTCGTATAGAAAAGTTCATCGTTGATGACTTTTCGTATAGAAAAGTTCGTCGTTGTTGACTTTTCTTATAGAAAAGTTCATCTTTGATGACTTTTCTTATAGAAAAGTTCATCGTTGATGACTTTTCTTATAGAAAAGTTCATCGTTGATGACTTTTCTTATAGAAAAGTTCATCGTTGATGACTTTTCTTATAGAAAAGTTCATCGTTGATGACTTTTCTTATAGAAAAGTTCATCGTTGATGACTTTTCTTATAGAAAAGTTCATCGTTGATGACTTTTCTTATAGAAAAGTTCATCGTTGATGACTTTTCTTATAGAAAAGTTCATCGTTGATGACTTTTCTTATAGAAAAGTTCATCGTTGATGACTTTTCTTATAGAAAAGTTCATCGTTGATGACTTTTCTTATAGAAAAGTTCATCGTTGATGACTTTTCTTATAGAAAAGTTCATCGTTGATGACTTTTCTTATAGAAAAGTTCATCATTGATGACTTTTCTTATAGAAAAGTTCATCGTTGATGACTTTTCTTATCGAAAAGTTCATCGTTGATGACTTTTCTTATAGAAAAGTTCATCGTTGATGACTTTTCTTCTAGAAAAGTTCATCGTTGATGACTTTTCTTTTAGAAAATTTAATCGTTGTTGACTTTTCTTATAGAAAAGTTCATCGTTGATGACTTTTCTTATAGAAAAGTTCATCGTTGATGACTTTTCGTATAGAAAAGTTCGTCGTTGATGACTTTTCTTATAGAAAAGTTCGTCGTTGATGACTTTTCTTATAGAAAAGTTCATCGTTGATGACTTTTCTTATAGAAAAGTTCATCGTTGATGACTTTTCTTATAGAAAAGTTCATCGTTGATGACTTTTCTTATAGAAAAGTTCATCGTTGATGACTTTTCTTATCGAAAAGTTCATCGTTGATGACTTTTCTTATAGAAAAGTTCATCGTTGATGACTTTTCTTATAGAAAAGTTCATCGTTGATGACTTTTCTTATAGAAAAGTTCATCGTTGATGACTTTTCTTTTAGAAAAGTTCATCGTTTATGACTTTTCGTATAGAAAAGTTCATCGTTGATGACTTTTCGTATAGAAAAGTTCATCGTTGATGACTTTTCGTATAGAAAAGTTCATCGTTGATGACTTTTCGTATAGAAAAGTTCATCGTTGATGACTTTTCGTATAGAAAAGTTCATCGTTGATGGCTTTTCGTATAGAAAAGTTCATCGTTGATGAATTTTCGTCTGGAAAAGTTCATCGTTGATGACTGTTCTTAAAGAAAAAATCATCGTTGATTACTTTTCTTATAGAAAAGTTCATCGTTGATGAATTTTCTTATAGAAAAGTTCATCGTAGATGAATTTTCTTATAGAAAAGTTCATCATTGATGACTTTTCTTATAGAAAAGTTCATCGTTGATGACTTTTTTTATCGAAAAGTTCATCGTTGATGACTTTTCTTATAGAAAAGTTCATCTTTGATGACTTTTCGTATAGAAAAGTTCATCGTTGATGACTTTTCGTATAGAAAATGACTTTTCGTATAGAAAAGTTCATCGTTTTTGACTTTTCTTTCAGAAAAGTTCATCGTTGATGACTTTTCTTTTAGAAAAGTTCATCGTTGATGACTTTTCTTTCAGAAAAGTTCATCGTTGATTACTTTTCTTTTAGAAAAGTTAATCCTTGATTACTTTTCTTTTAGAAAAGTTAATCGTTGATGACTTTTCTTATAGAAAAGTTCATCGTTGATGACTTTTCTTATAGAAAAGTTCATCGTTGATGAATTTTCGTCTGGAAAAGTTCATCGTTGATGAATTTTCGTCTGGAAAAGTTCATCGTTGATGAATTTTCGTCTGGAAAAGTTCATCGTTGATGACTGTTCCTAAAGAAAAAATCATCGTTGATTACTTTTCTTTTAGAAAAGTTCATCGTTGATGACTTTTCTTATCGAAAAGTTCATCGTTGATGAATTTTCTTATAGAAAAGTTCATCGTTGATGACTTTTCTTATAGAAAAGTTCATCGTTGATGACTTTTCTTATAGAAAAGTTCATCGTTGATGACTTTTCTTAAAGAAAAGTTCATCGTTGATGACTTTTCTTTTAGAAAATTTAATCGTTGTTGACTTTTCTTATAGAAAATTTCGTGGTTGATGACCTTTCTTATAGAAAAGTTCGTGGTTGATGACTTTTCTTATAGAAAATTTGGTGGTTGATGACTTTTCTAATAGAAAAGTTCTTCGTTGTTGACTTTTCTTATAGGAAAGTTCATTGTTGATGACTTTTCTTCTAGAAAAATTCATCGTTGATGATTTTTCTTAAAGAAAAAATCATCGTTGATTACTTTTCTTTTAGAAAAGTTCATCGTTGATGACTTTTCTTATCGAAAAGTTCATCGTTGATGACTTTTCTTATAGAAAATTCATCGTTGATGACTTTTCTTATAGAAAAGTTCATCGTTGATGAATTTTCTTATAGAAAAGTTCATCGTTGATGACTTTTCTTATAGAAAAGTTCATCGTTGATGACTTTTCTTATAGAAAAGTTCATCGTTGATGAATTTTCTTATAGAAAAGTTCATCGTTGATGACTTTTCTTCTAGAAAAGTTCATCGTTGATGACTTTTCTTAAAGAAAAGTTCATCGTTGATGACTTTTCTTTTAGAAAATTTAATCGTTGTTGACTTTTCTTATAGAAAATTTCGTGGTTGATGACCTTTCTTATAGAAGAGTTCGTGGTTGATGACTTTTTTATAGAAAAGTTCGTGGTTGTTGACTTTTCTTATAGAAAAGTTCATCGTTGATGACTTTTCTTATAGAAAAGTACATCGTTGATGACTTTATTTATAATAAAGTTCATCGTTGATGTCTTTATTTATAATAAAGTTCATCGTTGATGACTTTTCTTAAAGAAAAGTTCATCATTGATCAGTTTTCTTAAAAAAAAGTTCATTGTTGATGACTTGTCGTAGAGAAAAGTTCATCACTGATGACATTTCTTATAGAAAATTTCGTGGTTGATGACTTTTCTTATAGAAAAGTTCTTTGTTGTTGACTTTTCTTATGGAAAAGTTCATTGTTGATGACTTTTCTTCTAAAAAAGTTCATCATTGATGGCTTTTAAGTATTATTTAGCATTTTTTATAATAATTTTTTCATATTCATGTACATATACATGCAGTCTTTATTGTTCCGTGTAATTGCACAAACCTCACCTTAACTGTTTATGCATATTTCATAATATATACACGCATTTTTTATCTTGGAAAATCTTCATGTCTGACAATTTAATTAAAAAATCCTCCTCCCGCCATATCATAATTTCTCATTTAGATGTAATTTACATGAAAATAAATATAATATACTTTAACAAAACCAACAACAACTCAAAGTACATATTTCATTCTGAAAATTGTTAACTCTAGACTTGTTAAAATGTTTATGTCTGAAGAAATAAAATTGAAATTTTCGATGTCTGTTGTGGGTTTGTGGCTCGGATTTGTTTGTTAAACAAACATGCAAGTGTTTATTCATTTTCTTTTTCTTCTGCGAATTTTTCTCCTCTCGTGTGTGAGTTTGTGTGTTTTTGGAAAAACACAATTTTCATGATTTCCGTTACAAATGTGGCCGTGCTTCTATTCACATGTCTTCAGACATTTGAATGTATTTAACACACAAAACTAAATATTATATGCATTCTCTTCCCCCCTTCTCCCTCTGCCCCTTCGTTTGCCTCTTGATTTATTTAGTGAAAATTAGCTGTATGCCATCCCATATCGCGTGTCATTGGTGGGAAGGGGAAACTACGCCCCAGAGGAGGGGGGGGGGTGGACATGAAATATTATTACGTGATTTAAACATGAACTGAAAATAAAAATAAAAACCTAAATTTAGGACGTCTTTTGGTTAGTGAAATGATTACAAGCGTCTGACGGTCGAACAGGTGAACAGCCGGTCGGACAGATGGACACACAGTCAAGCCATGACATGGATTATATGTATGAACGGACATGAACTAAGACACTACTGCTGCTGTTGGTTGGTAACTCGAACTGACCATAGACACTTAAGAAAAAATGAGAAAATCCTAAAAAGACAATATGAAATAACAAATGCAATTGTTGGGGTAATTGAACAGAAGGAATTTTGGAGGTACCCTATATTTTGCATAGGTCAGTGCTCTATAGTTTTGTAAGAAATCAAGAGAACAAAAAAAATTGTCACTTTCGATTTCCACTATATATTAACTATTTATTTCGGCATAATGATCATTCCACATTAAGCTAAAATAATCGATTTTTTTATTAAACAATAAAGGCAATATTTAATTTTATAATTTTTGTTATGAGAAGATAGTCTAATCTATTACAAATAATTTCCGTTTCGGCAAATCCTATGATAATTTGTCAAAGAAGTCATTATTCAATCTTAGCCTTGACTTAAAAACAAAAGACTTAGACAACAAACTTGAAGTTATCAGAAGGATAGATCTATAGTAGAGCTTCTCAAGTGGTGGTCCGCGCTCTCTGAGAATATAGTGGGCCATGGTAACAATCTATGCATGGTTAATGACTTGAGAAAAATTTGCGGTATTAGCCACACCCCTTTTTTTAGTCCTCCCACAAAAATTTACTACATATATTTATTATTAATAACTAGAATATTCTTCTGGTTAAGGATCATGCTCTAAAATACAATTTTTCGTTTAAAACAAGGTGGCATATTCTATTTAACGACAAATTTCTCAAAATTTTAAGGAAAAATTCTTAAAAAATCTTTAGTTTATAAAAACAAAATTATTATTTTAATTATTCTTCATTTTATTTGCTTAAATTTTGTTTTCATTGATAAGAAATCTCTTAGTCAGTTTTTTGTTATAAAAATTATCTTTTGTAATTATAATTAATTTCATGGAATTTTTATTTAAAGAAAATCTAATTATTTATTTATTAAGTGTAAAGATTTTTAAATATACATATATATGGAAATTTCACTATTTTTTTACTTATAGAATAAAAATTAAAATTTTGCTTATTCTGAAAATTTTTTCTTGGAAATTATTTTTTTATCAGCAATATCTTAAAATGTTTTTATATACAATTTTATGGGATATTTTATTTAAAGAATGTTTTTATATTTATAATGATTTTTTTTAAAAAAATGATAATTAAAAACAAAAGTCTTAGACAACAAATTTGTAGTTATCAGGGGGAAAGATATAAAACATGCTTTTTTTTAGAAAACATGTCTCAATGCTGCTTATTCTCCCTGAATTATTTATAAAAATTCCTCATTTCATTATTTATTTTTTTTTTTTGTAAAAAATAAGGGTTGTTTAGATATTTTTATATATAGACATTTTTTTATTCATATAATCTTTTTTTGTAGAAAATATATTTGTAATATTAGACACCTTTATTTATTCATTTTATGAGAATAAATAAAAGTGTCTAATATTTATATACCAAAACAAACAGTTCATATCTTGATCTACGGAAATCATTTTTAAATTTGTTCAAATAACGCAGAAAATGCAGAATATTTGACAAAAAATAGTTTAAACCATTTTATTGGTTTCTAGAAAATTTCGTAAAATAAATTTTAACAAAATTGTATTATTTATAAAGATTTTCTTGACACTTTGTGTATTTCTTAAAATTTTTAATTTTGCGAAAATTGCATAGAATAGTTTAAACCATTTTATTTGTTTCTAGAAAATTTCGTAAAATAAATTTTAACAAAATTGTATTATTTGTAAAGATTTTCTTGACACTGTGTGTATTTCTTAAAATTTCTAATTTTGCGAAAATTGCATAGAATTTTTTTGTTTTTCCAAAAATTCTTAATCAAAATTCTTGAAATTTTTATATATTTGTACTTTGTATTATACGCAGAAATTTCTTGTCGCAAAAAATAGTAATAAACAATTTTTTGTTTCTAGAAAATTTCGTAAAAAAAATTTATTTTATTACATTCTTTGAAATTTTTTATTTATCGAAAATTTCTTAGAAATTTTTATTTTATACAAAATATATACATTTATATTAGAAAACCTCTATAAAAGAAATTAGAAAAGTTTTAAAAATGTTGTTAATTTTTTTAACATTTTTTTATTTTAGGGTTATAGAAAATTTCTTAGAATTTTTTATTTAAAGAAACATATAAAAAAAATTCTTTTCTATCGCCTCACCTTAGAGAGGAGGGTATATATCATTTGCTATGAGCGAAAAGTGTAACACATCGAAGGAGTGACCTAAGACCCTAAGGATGTTCGGCGGATATCCGTTTCGGGTCATTTTAAGTCGAATGAGCAATGTCCGTCCGTCTGTCTGTCTGCCTGTAGCGCACGATAACTCTCAAAAGGAGTAACCGATTGACTTGAAATTTGGTATATAATAATATTTTTTTCTATCTGAGGCTAAGTTCGAAGATGGGCCATATTGGTCCACTCCTTCTAGTACCTCCCTCACAAATGGTTAAAATTGTCTTGAAGCCGGGAGAGTATCCTAGTTAGAATCACAAAGATTTGCAGACCGAATAAAAGCAAGCAAGCAACATAATATGAAATGTATATAAAATGTCATTAACATTTTACTTAAATAAAATTTTATAGAATTTTTCTATTTATAGAAAATTTTTTAAGAATTTTTCTATTAATAGAAAATTTTATAGAATGTTTATATTTATAGATAATTTCATAGAATTTTTCTATTTATAGAAAATTTCATAAAACTTTTATATTTATAGAAAATTGTATAAACATTTTTTTCTATTTATAGAAAATGTCTTCATATTTTTTCTATTTATAGAAAATTTTATAATTTTTTTTTTCTATTTAAATAATTTTCATAGAATTTTTCTGTTTATAAAACATTTTTTAGAATTTTTCTATATATAGAAAAATTTCACAGAATTTTTCTGTTTAAAAAATATATTTATAAAATTTTTCTATTATAGAAAATTTCTTAGAATATTTCTGTTTACAGAAAACTTTATACAATTTTTTTCTATTAAATTAAATTTCATAGAATTTATAAAAGATTTTATAGAATTTTTCTGTTTATAAAAAAATTTTTATCTTTGATTTTTTGTTTACAAAATATCATAGAATTTTTCTGTTTATAAAATATTTTATAGAATTTTTCTATTTATAAAAAAATGTCTTCAAATTTGTCTATTTATAGAAAACTATAAATTTTTTTCTATTTTAATAAAATTTCATAGATTTTATAAAACATTTTATAGAATTGTTCTATTTATACAAAAATTATATAATTTTTCTACTTTTAGAAAATTTTATAGATTTTTTCTGATTTTAAAAAAGTTTACAGCATTTGTCTATTTATAGAAAATTTCACAGAATTTTTCTTTTTTAGAAAGTTTCTTAGAATGTATCTATTTCTATATTTATATAAGTATAAAATTTGTTTGTACTTGAATAGAAAATGTATATCATTTTTCTATTTTTAGAAGATTTTACAGAATTTTTATGTTTTTAAAACATTTTATAGAATTTATCTATTTATAGAAAATTTATTAGAATTTTTCTATTTATATAAAATTTCTTAGAATTTTTTATTTATATAAAATTTCTTAGAATTTTTTTATTTATGGAAAAATTTATAATTTATTTTCTTTTTCAATAAAGTTTCACTGAATTTTTCTGTTTATATGTCTTTTTCTATTTTTAGAAAATTTCGCAAAAATGTTTTCTGTTTATAAATGTTTCTGTTTAAAAATGTTTTTAGAATTTTTTCTATTTAGAAAAAATTTCTTAGAATCTTTTTTTTTAGAAAAAATCCCTAGAGATTTTCTATTTATAGAAAAATTTATAATTTTTTTTCTATTTAAATGAAGTTTTGTAGAATTTTTCTGTTTATAAAACATTTAATAGAATTTTTCTATTTACAGAAAATTATAGAATTGTTTGTATATAAATAAAATGTCATAGAATTTATAAAACATTTTATATTATTTGTCTTTTTATAGAAAATTTATAGAATTTTTCTATTTATGGAAAACTTTTAGAATTTTCTATTTCTTGAAAATTTCACAGAATTTTTCTGTTTATAGAATTTTTCTATTTATAGAAAATTCCTTAGAATTTTTCTATTTAGAGAAAATTTATTGGAATTTTTTATTTATGGAAAATTTCTAAGATCTTTTCTATTTATAGAAAAATTTATAATTTTTTTCTGTCGAATTAAAGATTTATAGAAATTTTCTATTTATAAAACATTTTATAGAATTTTTCTAATTATAGAAAACTTATAGAATTTTTCTATTTATAGATAATTTCTTAGAATTTTTCTATTTATACAAAATTTTATAAAATTTTTTATATTTTAATAAGTTTCATAGAGGTTTTGTGTTTATAAAACATTTTATAGAATGTTTCTATTTATAGAAAATTTCACAGAATTTTTCTATTTAAAAAATATTTTAGAAAATGTTTCTATTTATAGAATATTTCTTAGAATTTTTAATTTATAGAAAATTTTGTAGACTTTTTCTATTTATAGAAAATTTATAATTTATTTTCTATTTCACTAAAGTTTCATAGAAATTTTCTATTTATAACATTTTTTATAGAATTTTTCTCTTGATAGAAAATCTATATCATTTTTAGAAAATTTCATAGAAATATATTACATTAAAATATATTATAAAATGTTTCTCTTTAAATTTCGTAAAATTATTCTGTTTATAAAACATTTTATAGAATTTATCTATTTATAAAAAATTTGTAGAATTTTTCTATTTATATAAAATTTCTTAGAATTTCTTATTTATAGAAAATTCCTTATAAACTTTCTATTTATAAAAAAATTCTAATTTTTTCAATTCAAATGAAGTTTTATAGACTTTTGCTCTTTATAAAATATTTGATAGAATTTTTCTATTTATAGAAATTTATAGATTTTTTTCTTTATAAATAAAATTTCATAGAATTTATAAAACATTTTATTGAATTTGTCTATTTATAAAAAATTTATATAATTTTTATATTTTTAGAAAATTTTATAGAGTTTTTTCAGTTTATAAAACATTCTACAGAATTTTTCTAATTATAGAAAACTTTCTATTTCTTGAAAATTTCACAAAATTTTTCTATTTATAGAAAATTTCTTTGAGTTTTTCTATTTAGAGAAATTATCTTGGAATTTTTTATTTATGGAAAATTTCTTAGAATTTTTTTTTTATAGAAAAATTTATAATTTTTTTTTCTGTCTAATTAAAGATTCATAGAAATTTTCTATTTATAATACATTTTATAGAATTTTTCTATTTATAGAAAACTTATATAACACATTTTATTAAATTTTTCTATTTATAGAAAATTTCTTAGAATTTTTCTATTTATACAAAATCTTATAAAATTTTTTATATTTTAATAAGTTTCATAGAAGTTTTGTGTTTATAAAACATTTTATACAATTTTTCTATTTATAGAAAAATTCACAGAATTTTGTGAATTTTTCTATCTAAAAAATATTTTAGAAAATTTTTCTATTTATAGAAAATTTCTTAAAATTTTTAATTTATAGACAATTTTGTAGACTTTTTCTATTTATAGAAAATTTATAATTTATTTTCTATTTCACTAAAGCTTGATAGAAATTTTCTATTTATAAAATTGTTTATAGAATTTTTCTATTGATAGAAAATGTATATAATTTTTCTATTTTTAGAAAATTTCGTAGAATTTTTCTGTTTATAAAATATTTTATAGAATTTTTATATTTATAGAAAATTTCTTAGAAGTTTTCTATTTATAGAAAATTCTTAGAAGTTTTCTATTTATAGAAAATTTCTTAGAAGTTTTCTATTTATAGAAAATTTCTTAGAATTTGTCTATTTATAGAAAATTTCTTAGAATTTTTTATTTATAGAAAATTTCTTAGAATTTTTTATTTATAGAAAATTTTTCTATTTATGGAAAAATTTATAATTTATTTTCTATTTCACTAAAGTTTCATAGAATTTTTCTGTTTATAAAATATATTATAAAATTTTTCTCTTTATAGGAAATTATTCTTTTATACAAAATATCTTAGAATTTTTCTATTTATAGAAAATTTCTTAGAGTTTTTCTATTTAGAGAAAATTTCGTGGATGTTTTATTTATGGAAAATTTCTCAGAATTTTTCTATTTATAGAAAAATTTATAATTTTCTTTCTGTCTAATTAAAGATTCATAGAAATTTTAAATTTATAAAACATTTTATAGAATTTTTCTATTTATAGAAAACTTATAGAATGTTTCTATTTATATAAAAGTTCACAGAATTTTTCTGTTTATAACACATTTTATAGAATTTTTCTATTTATAAAAAATTTCTTAGAATTTTTGTATTTAGAGAAAACTTCATGGATTTTTTTTTATTTACAGACAATTTCTTACAATTTTTATATTATAGAAAAATTTACAATTTTTTTCCATTTAATTAAAGTTGCATAGAATTTTTCTGTTTATAAAATATTTTATGAAATGTTTCTCTTTATAGAAAATGTATATAATTTTTTCTATTTTTAGAAAATTTCGTAGAATTTTTCTGTTTATAAAATATTTTATAGAATTTTTCTATTTATAGAAAATCTTTTACAATTTTTTTATTTCTAGAAAATTCCTTGGGATTTTTTCTATTTAAATTAAGTTTTGTAGAATTTTTCTGTTTATAAAATATTTAAACGAATTTTTCTATTTATAGAAAATTATTGAATTTTTTGTTTTCTATTTAAATAAAATTTCATAGTATTTATAAAACATTTCATAGAATTTTTCTATTTATAGAAAATATATATAGTTGTTTCTATTTTTAGAAAATTTCATAGTTTTTTCTGTTTATATAACATTTTATTGAATTTTTCTATTTATAGAAAATTTATATAAGACTTTTATTTTTAGAAAATTTCATTGAATTTTTCTGTTTACAAAATATTTTATAGAATTTTTCTTTTTTTATGTATAGAAAATTTCTTAGAATTTTTCTATTTATAGAAAACATTATATTTTTTTTCTATATAAATAAAGTTTTATATAATTTTTTATTTTAAATAATGTTTTATATAATTTGTATACCCTCCGGTTTAGCCATGTCCGTCTGTCCGTCCGTCCGTCCGTCCGTCCGTCTGTGGTAATCACGCTACAGTCCGCAATAATAGAGCTAGGTTGATCAAATTTGGTACAAATACTTCTTATAGTTGCAGGTTGTTTGTGATTGCAAATGGGACATATCGGTCCATATTTAGATATAGCTCCCATATATAGCATCTAACGTGTTGTGATTCCTACTGTTCTCATCTACTATATTTTTTGTGTTTTCGGTGTTATTATACCCTCACTTTAGTGTGACGAGGGTATATATCATTTGCTACGGAAAAAAGTGTAACACGTCGAAGGAGTGACCTAAGACCCCAAGTATGTTCGGAGGAAATCCGTTTTGGGTCATTTTAAGTCGAATGAGCAATGTCCGTCCGTCTGTCTGTCTGTCTGTCTGTCTGTCTGTCTGTCTGTCTGTCTGTCTGTCTGCTGGCTGGTGCGCACGATAACTCTCGAAAGGAGTAACCGATTGACCTCAAATTTGGTATGTGGTAATATTTTTTTCTATCTCCGGCTAAGTTCGAAGATGGGCCATATTGGTCCATTCCTTCTAA
This sequence comes from Eudasyphora cyanicolor, assembly GCA_963930755.1. Classification (NCBI taxonomy): domain Eukaryota; kingdom Metazoa; phylum Arthropoda; class Insecta; order Diptera; family Muscidae; genus Eudasyphora; species Eudasyphora cyanicolor. The sequence goes on along the minus strand of OZ005735.1, from coordinate 22,046,114 downwards.
TACCTCCCCCACAAAGGGTTAAAATGTTGTGAAATATTGATTCTTTAATAACTGCTATACTACTTATTCGAATCTTTTGAAATTCTGCACATAATATTAGTATATTAGTCGCTATTAACTCGAGAAAAATGAGTGAAGTTGGCATGCCCCTTTTGGTACCTCCCACACAAATGGACCATTTTGCATCAAAATTTAACTGCTTATAACGTTAATACAAGTGCATAAAAATGCTTGAAATTTTCTACAGTATAATGTTTTTGTAGCGCCTATAGTCCGGTAAAAAATGGGCATTATTGTACAGCCCCTTTTGGTACATCCCACACAAATGGACCGTTTCGTACCAAAAGTAAACGGCTTGTAACTTTAATACCAGTGCATACAAATACTTGAAATTTTGTACAGTGTAATGCTGTTATAGTGCCTATAGTCCTGTAAAAAGTGGGCGTTATCACCCCGCCCCTTTTTGTACCTCCCACACAAAATGACCAAATCATACCAAAATTACATAGCTCGTAACTTTAATATACCAGTGCACATAAACGCTTATAGTTCAGCACAATGCAATGTATTTAAGAATGTACTGTTTACCGAAAAATATGTGTATTTGGAAAACCCCTTCTGGTACCTCCCACACAAATTGACAGATTTATTGGTGTAATGTTATATATTATATTACTCACAAAGTGAGGGTATACCTTAGTCGGTTTACCCGACTGAAACTTTCTTACTTGTTTTGTGTTTTCGTTGTTATTTTCTTTAGGTTTGAGTTATTTTGTGAGGTCACATGCTATCCATGGTGGAGGGTATGTAAGATTCGGCATGGCCGAACTTAACGCTTTTACTTGTTTATTTTATCTTTGTATATATTTTTCATCTCTTTCTTCTCCAACCCATACTACCCTCTACTTTGGGAGTAGCTCAAATCAAAAAAATGAAACCTTACAATCCACACATAAGAAGGGTTCTTTGCCACAACAGCTGGAAACAGAAACACAAATTAAGGTGTGCAAAGAATTAGAAAATTAAGAGATAGTAAAAGAGAGAGAAAGAAAAATGATAAAGAACAACAAATTTAGACGAACACAACATTAATTATGCTAAATCAAGAGATGGACGGACAGATAGATGGACGGACGGACAGATGGACGGACAAACAAGCAGGTTGAAAAGATAAAGTGACCAACTAAAGTGGACGAACGGACGGAGAGACTACCACAACCATTTTTCCATCGGTAGAACTTTTAGTTAAGTGCTGGCATTTAACATAAAAAATTGTTTGAAAAAAAAAGTAATTTGAAAGGTTTCCCCCCATTTTTGTTGTAAGGCATAGAACTCAAACTCAACAACCATGACAATACAATAACGTTTTATGGATTTCCATGCCATTCCATTCATTCTGAAGGGGGGCCCATTGTGTGCCCTGGTGCTGGTTAGTGGATGGACAAATATGCCATTTGAGAAAGAAAACCCAATTTTGTTTGGTTTTCCTGCAGTGGCCAGACAAGTGACTACAACTTACCGGTATTATACAACACTTTTGTGGCAGTTTGATTTGTCCACTCCACTCCACTCTACTCGGCGAGATTCACTGGAGTGTTGCCGCGGCTATTTAGATTCCTTAAATGGCCATAGTAACTATTAAAATTGATTGTGATCGTTCGTTCGTTCGTCCGTGCGATGATCGCCTTCGATCCAAGCAACTCCCCGATTTGCCATAAATTTTGCTCAAAAAAAAGTAGGCTAATGTTTTTCTGTCATTCTGTCGTGCCTTGGCTTGGTGGATGGCATTTGATGCCATTGTGGTCGACCGACGTCGTCATCATCATCATCATCTTCGTCATCGTCTTCAGGGAAACCCTATATTTTTGTTTGGATTTGACATACAAACTGATACTCGTATGTGGTCAAAGCTACAAGTGCTTTATTTACGCCAATCCATTGTACCAATTCCCGCTAAACATCTCCAGAGAGTGACTCTTTGACTTACTTTTAAAGGTATTTTTTTGTTGCCTTTTCATCTCTCCCTCTCTCCCTCTTCAAAGTGCATTATGCGTGCACAATTTGTAGTTTTATCTGTTTATTCCTTTTTTGCATTATTTTTTTATTTTATTTTTTTTTATCAGTTGCGGTTGTTTGGTTAACAACAAAGTTGTTGCTTTTTGTGGCCGTTGTTGTGTGAATGGAATAGAGTGCAATGAATGGAATGGAGAAGAAGAGAAGGTGTGTTCGTTCCGATTTTTGTGTCACAGCAGGGCCAGTTTGTTGCTTAAGTCTTTTGTTTTGCGTCATGTCTCAGGAGTGAGTGGCTGTGTGTGTGTGTTTGTGTTTTGGTGGCATAACTGAGCTTGCCGCGCGCACAAAGGAATTTGTGTTGAGTGCTGCGTATGTAGCACAAATGCTAAGGTCGAATTCTTTAGTTTGTAATGTTTGGGATATAAGTGAAATACTCATGTGTTCATAAATATCGTAGGTCAAATGAAATTAGGTAAATTTGAACAGTTCGAAATTAGGTTCACTAAATGGAACATACACTTGCTAACTGAAAGCATTGTAAATAAAATTAATTAATATAGTACTGTTTTTTAAAATTTTTTTTTTTAATATTTTTTTTTTTATTTTTTTAATTTTTTTTTTTTTAAATTATTATTTAAAAAAAATTAAAAGCAATTTCTAAGAAATTATTCATTATTATATCACAACAAAAAAACTAGAAATTTTAAAATTGATAAAAAAATAAATAAGAAATTCTCAAATATTTTCTATAATAAAAATTATACTAAAAATTCAATAATTCTATGAACACACATTTTTAGAAATTTATGTTACAAAAAAATCAAAATAAATGCCATAAATGAAACATTCTCAAAATATTTTAGATTATTTCTTTAAATGAGTACAAAACTTCTGTGAAATTTTATATATATTAAAATATATAAAAAAAGAGTTTTTTTAATTTAAAAACCACCAAAAAAATATTCAAAAAAAACTCTCAGCAATTCTTATAAAAAAGGGCCAACAATGTTTTCTAATTTCTATATTTTCAAGGAATTTTTTACAAACAAAACTTTTTTTTTTATTTAAATACATTTTGTTTATTCAAAATAAAAAATATTAAAAAAAAACTCTCAGCCATTCTCATAAAAAAGGACAACAATGTTTTCTAATTTCTATATTTTCAAGGAATTTTTTACAAACAAAACTTTATAATTTTTTTTTTGTTATATAAATAAACTTCTGTGAAATTTTATATATATTAAAATATAAAAAAATTTTTTTTTTTATTAAAAAAACCCTAAAAAATATTTTCAAGGAATTTTTTACAAACAAAACTTTTTTTTTATTTAAATACATTTTGTTTATTCAAAATAAAAAATATTCAAAAAAAACTCTCAGCAATTCTCATAAAAAAAGGACAACAATGTTTTCTAATTTCTATATTTTCAAGGAATTTTTTACAAACAAAACTTTTTTTTTTATTTAAATACATTTTGTTTATTGAAAATAAAAAATATTCAAAAAAAACTCAGCAATTCTTATAAAAAAAGGCCAACAATGTTTTCTAATTTCTATATTTTCAAGGAATTTTTTACAAACAAAACTTTTTTTTTTTTTATATATAAATAAACTTCTGTGAAATTTTATATATATTAAAATATAAAAAAAAAGGTTTTTTTAATAAAAAAAACCCTAAAAAATATTCAAAAAAAAACTCTCAGCAATTCTTATAAAAAAAGGCCAACAATGTTTTCTAATTTCTAAATTTTCAAGGAATTTTTTGCAAACAAAACTTTTTTTTTTATTTAAATACATTTTGTTTATTCAAAATAAAAAATATTCAAAAAAAACTCAGCAATTCTCATAAAAAAAGGACAACAATGTTTTCTAATTTCTATATTTGCAAGGAATTTTTTACAAACAAAACTTTATTTTTTTTTTATATATAAATAAATTTTATATATATTAAAATATAAAAAAAAAAGTTTTTTAATTTAAAAACCCGCAAAAAAATATTAAAAAAACTCTCAGCAATTCTTATAAAAAAAATGCCAACAATGTTTTCTAATTTCTAAATTTTCAAGGAATTTTTTACAAACAAAACTTTTTTTTTTTTTATTTAAATACATTTTGTTTATTGAAAATAAAAAATATTCAAAAAAAAACTCAGCAATTCTTATAAAAAAAAGGCCAACAATGTTTTCTAATTTCTATATTTTCAAGGAATTTTTTACAAACAAAACTTTTTTTTTTATAAATACAATTTGTTTATAAATACAATATAGGTTCGGAATTTTTAATTTTAACCAATGATTTTTTTTTTTTGACTTAAAAGTTTCTAAATGTTGAAATAAGATTTCGCTTTTATTTATTTTTTGAAAAAAAAAAACAATTTTCCAAAATTTTATGGGTATTTGAAATTTTTAAAACTTGGAAAATGGGAATTTTTGGGATTTACGAAACTGTTAATTGCTCATGAACGGCTGAACTGATTTTTACAAAGTTCAAAGTCGTGTGAAAAAGAACATAACCGCAAATTTGTTGGTTTTTTTTGTTTAATTTATAATTATTATTTTAAGATTTTTTTAAATGCTTAAATTAAAAAGTTGTATGAAATTTTTATAACATTTTTTAGAAATAAAAAAGTTCTATGAATTGTCCTACAAATAAAAACATTTTAAGCCTTTTGCTTTAAATAGGAAATGGAAACATTATATGAAATTTAAAATAAATAGAAACTTGTTATGATTTTGTTTTGTTTTTTTTGTAATTAAATTTGATTTGTAACTAGAATATCGTTTTGGCTTTAGACCATTTATGCCTCTAATATTCGAGTTACAAATCAAATACAATAATAAAATTCTTAAAAAAAACTAAAATTAGCAAAAATGTAAATCTATTAAAATGTCTGGAATAGAAACAATTTAAGAAATTTTTAAAAATACAAAGAACAATTGTATTAATAGGAAAATTCTATGAAACTAAAATTAGAAAAAAATTTTAATCTATTAAAATGTCTGGAATAGAAACAATTTAAGAAATTTTTAAAAATACCAACAAAAAAAATGTATTACTAGGAAAATTCTATGAAACTTTCTATCAATGGAAAAATTCTATGAAAAAATTATTTTTTATTTGATTTTCGGATAGTTCGGCTTGAGGTCCTTTGTTGGAAATTAAAACTCGTTAATTTTCGAATTTTAATTTATTTATTTTTTATCCAATATTTCGACTAAAATCTTTAGTCATCTTCAGGGATATAAAAATTATCACAAATTAGCTCGACTGTCTTCCAGGAAGTTATTCGTCAATTTTTTAAAATAGAAAAATTTTATAAATTGTTGTGATATAAGACAAATTCAATGAAATTTACTATAAATACAAAAATTCTAAGAATTTTTTTTTTTTTCAAAATAGACAAATTCTATAAAATTCAAAAAACTGTTCTATAAATAGAAAAATTATATGAAATGTCTGCAAATAAAAAAAATCTATAAATATTTGTACAAATAGAAAAGTTCTGTGAATTTGTTTAAAAAATAGAAATAATTCTATAAATAGAAAAATTATATTAAATGTCTGCAAATAAAAAAAATCTATAAATATTTGCACAAATAGAAAATGTCTTTGAATTTGTTTAAAAATTAGAAATAATTCTATAAAATTACATTAGACATACATTATTGGCATTGAATTCTGAAGATGATTGTGTGGTGTCTATCGAAACTGCAGTCAATTCTACCAAGCAATTAAAACTCTCTAGCAATTTTTGTATTTGTTTCTATTACATTTTTGCAATAGACAGAAAGTAACTGAAATATATGGTCTTGAACCTAATGAATTCTGATTGAATAAATAGAAAAATTCTAATAAATTTTCTATTTATATAAAAATTTTATGAAATTTACAGTAAATAGCCAAATTCTATAAAAAAAAATTAAAAATATAAAATTTCATAAATTTTTTTAAAATTTCAAAAATTATATGAAATTTTTTAAAAATAGAAAAATTCTATGGTCTTTGCTATAAGAATGAAAAATCTGTGAAATTTTCTATAAATAGAAAAAATCTATGAAAATGTTTGCAAATAGAAAAATCTATGAACATTTCTATAAATAGAAAAAATTGTATAAATAGAAAAATTGTATAAATAGAAAAATTCTATGAAACTTTTTTAAAAATAGAAAAATGCTATAAAATTTGCTATAAATAAAAAATTCTGTGAAATTTGTTATTAATAGAAAAATTCTGCGAAATTTACTGTAAATAAAAAATATTCTATGAAATATGCTCTAAATAGGAAAATCTATGAAAATTTCAATAAATAGATAAAAACTTTATCGAAAGATTTTTTTTTTTAATTAACAATTAATAAAAAAAATTCTATATTATTTACTGTAAATAAAAAAAACTATGCAAATGTGCTTAAAAATAGAAAAATCCTAATAAATTTTCTATTAATATAAACATTTTATAAAATTTACAGTAAATAGTGAAATTCTATAAAAAAATTTAAAAATATAAAATTTCATGAATTTTTTAAAATTTCAAAAATGATATGAAATTTATTAAAAATAGAAAATTTCTATGGTATTTGCTATAAGAATGAAAAATCTGTGAAATTTTCTATAAATAGAAAAAATCTATGAAAATGTCTGCAAATAGAAAAATCTATGAACATTTCTATAAATAGAAAAATTGTATAAATAGAAAAATTCTATGAAACTTTTTTAAAAATAGAAAAATTCTATGAAATTTTCTATTAATAAAAAAATTCTGTGAAATTTGTTATTAATAGAAAAATTCTATGAAGTTTACTGTAAATAAAAAATATTCTATGAGCTCTAATAGAAATAAATATAAAAGTCTTTATCGAAAGATTTTTTTTTAATTAACAATTAATAAAAAATTCTATATTATTTACTGTAAATAGAAAAAAACTATGAAAATGTGTTTAAAAATAGAAAAATCCTAATAAATTTTCTATTAATATAAACATTTTATAAAATTTATATTAAATAGTCAAATTCTATAAAAAAATTTTAAATTTAAAAATATAAAATTTCATGAATTTTTTAAAATTTCAAAAATTATATGAAATTTTTGAAAAATAGAAAAATTCTATGGTTTTGTTATACGAAGGACTAATCTATACAATTTTCTATAAATAGAATTTTATAGCATTTTTCTATTTTTAAAAAAGTTTCATAGAATTTTTCTATTTATACAATTTTTCTATTTATACAATTTTTTCTATTTATAGAAATGTTCATAGATTTTTCTATTTGCAAACATTTTCATAGATTTTTTCTATTTATAGAAAATTTCACAGATTTTTCATTCTTATAGCAAAGACCATAGAATTTTTCTATTTTTAAAAAATTTCATGAATTTTTTAAAATTTCAAAAATTATATGAAATTTTTGAAAAATAGAAAAATTCTATGGTTTTGTTATACGAAGGACTAATCTATACAATTTTCTATAAATAGAAAAAATCTATGAAAATGCCTGAAAATAGAAAAATCTATGAACGTTTCTATAAATAGAAAAATTTTAAAAATTGAAAAATTGTATAAATAGAAAAATTCTATGAAACTTTTTTAAAAATAGAAAAATTCTATGAAATTTTCTATTAATAAAAAAATTCTGTGAAATTTGTTATTAATAGAAAAATTCTATGAAGTTTACTGTAAATAAAAAATATTCTATGAGCTCTAATAGAAATAAATATAAAAGTCTTTATCGAAAGATTTTTTTTTAATTAACAATTAATAAAAAATTCTATATTATTTACTGTAAATAGAAAAAAACTATGAAAATGTGTTTAAAAATAGAAAAATCCTAATAAATTTTCTATTAATATAAACATTTTATAAAATTTATAGTAAATAGTCAAATTCTATAAAAAAATTAAAAAATTTTAAATTTAAAAATATAAAATTTCATGAATTTTTTAAAATTTCAAAAATTATATGAAATTTTTTAAAAATAGAAAAATTCTATGGTTTTGTTATACGAAGGACTAATCTATACAATTTTCTATAAATAGAAAAAATCTATGAAAATGTCTGCAAATAGAAAAATCTATGAACATTTCTATAAATAGAAAAATTGTAAAAATTGTATAAATAGAAAAATTCTATGAAACTTTTTTAAAAATAGAAAAATTCTATGAAATTTTCTATTAATAAAAAAATTCTGTGAAATGTTATTAATAGAAAAATTTTATGAAGTTTACTGTAAATAAAAAATATTCTATGAAATATGCTCTAAATAAGAAAATCTATGAAAATTTCGATAAATAGAAAAAATCTTTATCGAAAGATTTTTTTTAATTAACAATTAATAAAAAAATTCTATATTATTTACTGTAAATAGAAAAAAACTATGAAAATGTGTTTAAAAACAGAAAAATCTTAATAAATTTTCTATTAATATAAAAATTTTATAAAATTTACAGTAAATAGTCCAATTCTATAAAAAAATATAAAATTTCATGCATTTTTTTAAAATTTCAAAAATTATATGAAATTTATTAAATATAGAAAATTTCTATGGCCTTTGCTATAAGAATGAAAAATCTGTGAAATTTTCTATAAATAGAAAAAATCTATGAAAATATCTGGAAATACAAAAAATCTATGAACATTTCTATAAATAGAAAAATTGAAAAATTCTATGAAACTTTTTTAAAAATAGAAAAATCTATGAACATTTCTATAAATAGAAAAATTCAATGAAACTTTTTTAAAAATAGAAAAATTCTATGAAATTTTCTATTAATAACAAAATTCTGTGAAATTTGTTATTAATAGAAAAATTCTGTGAAATTTACTGTAAATAAAAAATTTCTATGAAATATGCTCTAAATAGGAAAATCTATGAAAATTTCGATAAATAGAAAAAATCTTTATCGAACGATTTTTTTTAATTAACAATTAATAAAAAAAACTATGAAAATGTGTTTAAAAATAGAAAAATCCTAATAAATTTTCTATTAATATAAAATTTACAGTAAATAGCCAAATTCTATAAAAAATTTTAAAAATATAAAATTTCATGAATTTTTTAAAATTTTAAAAATTATATGAAGTTTTCTAAAAATTCTATGGTTTTGTTATAAGAAGGAAAAATCTATACAATTTTCTATAAATAGAAAAAATCTATGAAAATGTCTGCAAATAGAAAAATCTATGAACATTTCTATAAATAGAAAAATTGTATAAATAGAAAAATTCTATGAAAATTTTTTAAAAATAGAAAAATTCTATGAAATTTTCTATTAATAAAAAAATTCTGTGAAATTTGTTATTAATAGAAAAATTCTGTGAAAATTTACTGTAAATAAAAAATATTCTATGAAATATTCTCTAACTAGGAAAATCTATGAAAATTTCGATAAATAGAAAAAATCTTTTCGAAAGATTTTTGTTTAATTAACAATAAAAATAAAAAGAATTCTATATTATTTACTGTAAATAGAAAAAACTATGAAAATGTGTTTAAAAATAGAAAAATCCTAATAAATTTTCTATTAATATAAAAATTTTGATACAATTTACAGTAAATAGCCAAATTCTATAAAACATTTTAAAAATATAAAATTTCATAAATTTTTTTAAAATTTCAAAAATTATATGAAATTTTTTAAAAATTGAAAAATCTATGGTTTTGTTATAAGAAGGAAAAATCTATACAATTTTCTATAAATAGAAAAAATCTATGAAAATGTCTGTAAATAGAAAAATCTATGAACATTTCTATAAATAGAAAAATTTTATAAATAGAAAAATTCTAAGAAACTTTTTTAAAAATAGAAAAATTCTTTGAAATTTTCTATTAATAAAAAAATTCTGTGAAATTTGTTATTAATAGAAAAATTCTATGAAATTTACTGTAAATAAAAAATATTCTATGAAATATGCTCTAAATAGGAAATCTATGAAAATTTCGATAAATAGAAAAAATCGTTATCGAAAGATTTTGTTTTAATTAACAATTAATAAAAAAAATTCTATATTATTTACTGTAAATAGAAAAAAACTATGAAAATGTGTTTAAAAATAGAAAAATCCTAATAAATTTTCTATTAATATAAAAATTTTATAAAATTTACAGTAAATAGTCCAATTCTATAAAAAATTTTAAAAATATAAAATTTCATGAATTTTTTTAAAATTTCAAAAATTATATGAAATTTTTTAAAAATTGAAAAATTCTATAAAAATGAAAAATCTATACAATTTTCTATAAATAGAAAAAATTCATGAAAATGTCTGCAAATAGAAAAAAATCTTTTATTATTTCTAGAAATAGAAAAATTCTATGCAAATTTTTATAAATTGAAAATGGTATAAAATATTTAAGAAATAGAAAAAATATCTATAAAATTAACTATAAATAAAAGAAATCTTTGCAAATGTCTGCAAATAGAAAAATTCTATGAACATTTCTATAAATACAGGGTGGCGCAGAATAATCTATATGGTTTATAACTTTTTTATTTATGCGATTATTGTAATTTTTTTTAAAAAATACAGTATATTATTGGGGAATTTTTTGCAATTAGCTTTCGAAAATTATATCCTTACCTTAGTACTGTCCATTTTCTGCTTCCTGTTGAAAAACTACTTTGTTCATAATGAGGGTTGAGAAACTACTTTGTTCAAATACTTCAACATAAATATTCTATTTTACGAGTTGACAAATTATTCTGTCTTGGAATATTTGTCAGTCAATATTTTTCCTTTCTGCTGTTAAAATCGTTTTCTCTATTATACCTAAAATAAATATTTTATATAAAACAATTCTCTTCGCGTTTAAATATCTGCCCAATCTAGAACTTCTTCCATCAGGTTATGGGCCCAGGGCGTATTGGGCATTTGTAGGCAAATATCACGGAATTTTTTCATAAGATTTTGAAGAATTTAACGCAAGAAATCAAAGAATTTTTCGATTTTTTTTTCGGAAAAGAATCAAGAATTGTTAATTCATGATGGCGTCATCACCGCTGTATCAGATTGAAAAACTGGATGAAAATAATTATGAAACATGGTATGTTCAAATGCGAAGTGTGCTCATCCATAGTGGGCATTGGAAACACGTAAATGGGAATCTGAAAAAGGATGCAAATTCGACATCAGAAGAGAAACAAAAATGGGATGAAATTGACGAAAAGGCATTGGCATCATTGATGTTGAGTGTGAAACCTTCACAGCTCAATTATATCAAGAATTGTGTTACCTCTAACGATGCATGGATAAAGCTTAAGGATGTGTATATGCCTAAAGGACCTATGCAAAAGGTCTCTCTCTATAAGAAGCTACTTGGTTTAAACATGAAAGATAGCAAGAATATGACTGAATATCTGAATGTGTTTTCCAGGGTAACCGAAAAACTGGCTGAGGTTGGGATAGAACTTCAGGATGAACTATTAGTAATTATTCTACTATCAAGTTTGGAAAATGAATATGAAAACTTTGTAATAGCGATGGAGACCCGAGACTCACTGCCAACATTACCGGTACTCAAGCAAAAATTATTAGAAGAATGGGAACGTCGTGATAAAGCTACAACGGAAAATACGTCATCAAAACAGCAAGCTTTTGGAGCAATGGCAAATAAACCTAAAAGGACTCATGGAAAGAATATCAACCACCAGAAAGTAAAAGGTGCGTGCTTTATTTGTGGAAAGGCAGGTCATTACGCCAATAAGTGTAAGTCGAAGCGTGAGGATCACAAATCCTACTCACTGATAGCGATGGCTGCTCAAACAGGAAATAAGTGCAATTCGTCCGTATGGTATATTGATAGTGGAGCCACAAGTCATATGTGTTCATCACGCAATTATTTCACAAACTTTGAGAATAGTGATGAAACTATAATGCTAGCTGACAAGAATTCAATAAGGGCAGAAGGAAAAGGCACAGCTATTATACAAGTAAATGACTCTAAAATTCGTTTGAAGAACGTGATATACGCTCCAGGTTTGAATGGCAACTTCATTTCGGTCAACAAAATGGTTGAGAATGGATGTGTGGCGAAGTTTAATCATGAAAATGCAATAATCTCAGATGGTGGAAAGCCTATACTGAAAGCCAGGCGTGACAATGGCCTTTTTGTCTTTGATGCAGAGGAAGTGAATAACAAGCTATTTGGAATGACAAACATAACTAATTTGTGGCATCGAAGATATGGCCATTTGAACTCTTCAAGCTTAAATGATCTTTGCTCAAAGAATATGGTACAAGGTATGCATTTGGATTCAAAAAGCAATGATAAGTGCAAGGTATGTATGATTGGAAAAATTCATTCAGCCTCATTTCCAAAGCAATCCGAGTCGAAATCAAGTGAGTTGTTAGAGCTAATCCACTCAGATGTATGTGGGCCTATGAATGTAGAATCAGTTGGTGGTTCCAAGTACTTTGTGACATTCATTGACGACAAATCCCGTAGAATCTTTATATATTTCATGAAACGAAAAAATGAAGTTTTTGATAAATTCAAGTGGTTCAAAAGCATGGTGGAGCTTCAGACAGGATACAAAATCAAAACGCTTAGGAGCGACAATGGCGGGGAATATATAAATAAAGATTTCGACCAATATCTGGAAAATAATGGTATCCAACGGCAACTTACAGTCCCTTACACACCTCAGCAAAATGGCGTAGCTGAGAGGGCTAATCGTACTCTGGTTGAAATGGCTCGCTGTCTGCTGATTGAATCAGGACTCAATCAAAATTTATGGGCTGAAGCAGTTGCAACGGCAACGTACATAAGAAATAGATGCCCAACAAAGAGTCTGAGCCAAACAACGCCTTATGAAGTATGGACAGGTCGTAAGCCGAATGTTAACCATTTAAAAGTTTTTGGTTCACATGCTGTTGCGCTTAATAAGAAACAGCATGGGAAATTTGACCACAAAGGCGAAAGCATGGTAATGGTTGGGTATTCATTGGTATCAAAAGCTTACAGATTGTACGATATCAAGTCAAAGAAAGTTATTGAAAGACGAGATGTCATATTCGATGAAGACAATCTTCCCGGTGGAGAATGTAAGAAGCCGAACACTGAGTTCATTTTGTTCGAAGGCATTCAGAGCCAAAATATTGATGAAGAAAATCGGGATATGCAAGAACCTGAGTCAGAGGCAGAACAAGACAACGACCAAACAATCGTAAATGAAAGTAACGACCAAGAAAATGAAGTTGAAACCAGTTCCGAGGATGATAGTTTCTATGAAATGGAAGATTTCTGTGGATTTCCTTCATCTGAGGATCTTGTGCCTGTGGAACCCAGTACAACCAAACGAGGCCCTGGCAGACCGAGAATTATTCGAGATGGAAACCCTGGACGACCCAAAAAGGTTCATAATTTACTGAATAATGTGGTGGAGATTAAAGTGCCGTCCACATATAAAGAAGCGTTATCCAGTAAATCTAGCTCCAAATGGAAAGAAGCTATGGAGAATGAAATATCGTCTTTACGTCAGAAGAAAACATGGTCATTGCAAGAACTTCCACCCGGTCATAAAGCAATTAAGTGCAAATGGGTCTATGCGTTAAAGAAAAACAAGGAAGGCCAAGTGGAACGCTATAAAGCTAGGCTAGTTGCGAAAGGCTGTAGTCAAAGATATGGCATTGACTACAAGGAAACGTTCTCGCCGGTCGTTAGATACGCAACAGTACGATTATTACTAGCTTTGGCAGTCGAATATAAAATGCATTTGCATCAGTTGGATGTAGTAACGGCCTATTTAAATGGGGAACTGCATGACGAAATCTATATGTGCCAACCTGAAGGTTTTGAAGATAAGCGAAATGTTAATAAGGTTCTACGACTACATAAATCGCTATATGGTTTGAAGCAAGCCGGTCGGGAATGGAATTCGAAATTAAATGATATCTTATGCAATATTGGATTTAAATCTTGTAAAAATGAGCCTTGTTTATATCAAATGGTACGAAATGGAATTCAAATTCTTATAGCTGTTTATGTCGACGACCTTATAATTGGATGTCAAGATGAAAATGAAATCACAAAAGTTAAATCGGAAATAGCTAAAGTATTTGAAGTTACCGACAAAGGTCAGTTGGAACATTTTCTTGGAATGGAAGTTAACCGCGAAGGAAAAACTGGAAACATTGAGCTCAGTCAATCTGTCTACATAAATGAAATTCTAAAAGAATATGGTATGGAGAACTGTAAGCCAGTATCAGTTCCTTTAACTCCAGGTTTTCAAATTAAATGTGATGGTGACTGCAAGAAAGCCGACTCAACTGTTTATCAATCTCTAATAGGATCATTGCTTTATTTGGCTTTAACGACGCGCCCTGATATACTTCATTCTGTTACAAAGTTATCGCAGAAGAATTCGGATCCTCATGCAGAGCATATGACGGCTGCAAAACATTTGTTACGTTATTTAAAAGGAACGCAAAATCGGAAAATGAAATTCAGTTCAGGTGGAAATAAACTTATCGGCTACGTGGATGCAGACTGGGGCGGTTGCTCTACGGATCGTAAATCCTATTCCGGATCTATATTTTTCATAGGCAATAGTGCAGTTTCTTGGGAGTCCAAAAAACAAAATGTTACAGCTTTAAGCAGCACCGAAGCTGAGTATGTTTCACTGTCGAATGCATCAAAAGAAGCGGTATATATAATTTTAATTAAAACGTAATCAAAGTATTATTTTATACATCAAAAAGTTAACAAATTCTAAGAAATGTTCGATAAATAAAAACTTTCTAAGAAATTTTGTAAAAAAAATAGAAAATTAAAAAAAAATTTCAACATTTTCTGGTAATAAAATTTTGAAAAATACTATAAATAAAAAATATGTACAAGATAAAGATTTTATTTTTAGAACATTTCTGAATTTCTAATAAATTTTGTATAAATAAAAAATTCTAAGACATTTGCAATATGTAATTTTCTATAAAACGTAATGTAAGTAATGTATATTAACAAAAAAGTTAACAAATACTCAAAAATGTTCAATAAATAAAAACTTTCAAAGCAATTTTCCATAATTTCTATGAAATTTTGTAAAAAAAAAATAGAAAATTAAAAAAAATATATCTTAACATTTTCGGAGAATAGAAGTTTGAAATTTACAATAATAAAACATTTATATAAGATAAAGTTTTTATTTTTAGAAAATTTCTGAGAAACTTCTTTAATTATAAATATTCTTAGAATTTTGTTATTTATATAAAATTTTATTAATATTTTCTATTTATAAAAAAATTTCTTAGAATTTTTTTATAGACAATGTTTTTAGATACTATTTTCTTGCTTACATTTTTTTGATAGAAAATATCTTTAAATTTTTTAATCACTGGAAATGTCTCTTAAATTTTTTTATTTACAGCAAATTTTTATGACTCTTCTAAAAAGTTTCTATTATGATAATTCTTCGATTTTTTTATTTACACAAAATGTTTTTATTTTTTCAACGTTTTAATAGAACATTTTTTGATTTTTGTCTTTATGGACAATTTATTAGAATTCGTATTTATTGAAAATTGCTTAGACATTTTTTGATTTGAAATTTTTTCAAAGTTTTTTATTTATAGGAATTTCTATATATTTTCTATCTATTTTCCTATTTTTTTTTTTTTTGATTTTAAGAGAATTTTAAGGAAATTTCTTAGAAAATGTTTATATGCAGAACATTTCTTTCGAAATTTTTTAATAATAGATATTCTTAAAACTTCATTAAAAAAATTTCTTTGATGTTTTCTATTTATAAACAGAAATTATATTTATAACCTCATAGAATTTTTTTTTTATAGAAAATGTTTTGAGAATTTTTCTTCTTATTAAAAATTTCTTGCAATTTTTATAGAAAATTTTTTAAAATTTTTATAGAAAATTTTAATAGAAAATTTTTTAAAATTTTTATAGAATATTTTTTAAAATTTTTAAAGGAAATTTTTTGCATTTTTTTAAATAAAAAATCTATGAAATTTCAATAAATAAAAAAATTACTAAATTTTCTCAAAATAACAACTTCATTTTATAACTGAAATAAATAAAAAAATAAGAAATATTCTATCAAGAGTAAATATCTAATTCGATGAACAAAAAAGGTGTAACAAATCTTGTATAATGAAGAATGTTTAAAAAATTGTCTGAAAATAAAAAAATTTATAGAAATTTCATATAGTTAATAAATTTTCGATAAATTATATAAGTTAGCATTTCTAAGAATTGCTAATTAAAAAATGTTATGTAAATTAAACTTTTTCTAAAAAATGTCCACAACTTTCCAACAAAAATAATTCTCAACATTTTTCCATAATTTTGTTATTACAATAAACATTGTATAAAATAGGGATACTACCATCTAAGGCTATCGGGCCTTTCAATAAATATTGAGACACTTTTCTATAAATACAAAAACTCTAAGAAATATTGTATACATTAAACGAATCTTACTAAACGAAAACTTATAAGAATTTTTTGCTAAACAAAAATTTTCTATGTCATTTTTCATAAATGAAAATATTTTTGTAGAAATTTCTATAAATTAAAACGTTAACAGAAGTTTTCTGTGAAAATGTCTCTAATTTAGAATATGTAACATATTGTCTATAAATAAAATGGTTGTCCTTGTTTGAAATCTATATTTCACTTTCATTGAATGCCCAGTTCATTTCAAAGTGAAATTGATCTCTAATTCGTTGTCCTTATCGCCAAACTTGTTTGCATCATTTACCAAATTGCAATCGACCGCAAAAGTATCATTAAATCAAGTTTGTTTCGTAAGTCTTTCGTTTTGTAATGATACAGCAAAAATTTCCCTGAGCATTCCTCTCCCTCTCCCTCTTCTCCCTCTCTCTAAGCTAAATATGTGACTACACAAGATTCTATAAATATTAAATCTAATGCATTTTTCTTAGCCAATAATTCAATGACTTTCGCTTCTCATATTATGCATTCATAGTTCCCGCAGATCAATAACTTTCGTTTGCTAATGATTACACGTTTTATTTTTATTTTCGTTGCAGAACATCTTGGAGAAATTCAATCCCGGAGCCCGACAATTAATCACTGCCGGCAAAGGTTATCTAAAATCATTACATGGTAAGTGAGATGAGATCATTGATTGAGCAAAAAAAAACGAAAATCCGCATTTTATGTAATTTTTTTCAAAAGCTCAACTCAGTTTTTCTTCATTTGTATTTACTAATGATCATATTTCATTTGTATAACAACTAAAGCTAAAGCTATCATTAAATTTGTTCACTTAATACCTAAGCACATTGTGCATATAATTAAAACAAGTAAGAAAAGTTACTGAAATTATATACATATTTGTACGAGTACATATATTTTTCTATTCATGAATATCTGCATTATTTGGTTGTTGTTTTTGTTCATTCGTTCATTCAGGTGCTGCAACATCAGCGCGTGTATTCAATGAAGCATTAGCTAAAATTGCCATGAATGCCCAACACAGTGGAACGGGAGATATCGGTAAGAACTGATCCAAAAGAATGTGACTGCATATAAAAATATCACCACAATATTAGGCTGGAGCGATATTGCAAAAAAAAAAATTCAAAAAAATTTCTAATTTATAGAAAATTTATTTATTAATTTAATTTTTTAGAAATTTTTTTATTTACAGAAAATTTCTTAGACTTTTCATAGATAATATCATAGACATTTTATTATAGTAATTTCTCAAAAATATTTTATTTATAGAAAATTTCATAGAAATTTTTTATTTATAGAAAATTTCCTAGAAATTATTTATTTATAGAAAATTTCCTAGAAATTATTTATTTATAGAAAATTTCCTAGAATTTTTTTATTTATAGAAAATTTCCTAGAAATTTTTTATTTATAGAAAATTTCCTAGAAATTTTTTATTTATAGAAAATTTCTTAGAAATTGTTTATTCATAGAAAATTTCTTAGAAATTTTTTATTTATAGAAAATTTCTTAGAAAGTTTTTATTTATAGAAAATTTTATAGAAATTTTTTATTTATAGAAAATTTTATAGAAATTTTTTATTTATAGAAAATTTTATAGAAATTTTTTATTTATAGAAAATTTTATAGAAATTTTTTATTTATAGAAAGTTTCATTCACAATTTTTTATTTAAAGAAAATTTCACTGATATTTTTTATTTATACAAAATTTCAGTGACATTTTTTATTAATGGGAAATTTCCTAGAAATTTTTTATTTATGAAAATTTCCTAGAAATTTTTTTATATATGGAAAATTTCCTAGAAATTTTTTATATATGAAAAATTTAATAGACATTTTTTATTTATAGAAAATTTCTTAGAAATTTTTTATTTATAGAAAATTTCTTAGAAATTTTTTATTTATAGAAAATTTCTTAGAAATTTTTTATTTATAGAAAATTTCTTAGAAATTTTTTATTTATAGAAATTTTGTATTTATAGAAAATTTCTAGAAATTTTGTATTTATAGAAAGATTCCTAGAAATTTTTTATTTGTGGAAAAATTCCTAGAAATTTTTTATTTATGGAAATTTCCTAGAAATTTTTTATTTATGGAAAATTTTCTAGAAATTTTTTATTTATGAAAAATTTCTTAGAAATTTTTTATTTATAGAAAATTTCTTAGAAATTTTTTATTTATAGAAAATTTCTTACAAATTTTTTATTTATAGAAAATTTCTTAGAAATTTTTTATTTATAGAAAATTTCTTAGAAATTTTTTATTTATAGAAAATTTCTTAGAAATTTTTTATTTATAGAAAATTTCTTAGAAATTTTTTATTTATAGAAAATTTCTTAGAAATTTTTTATTTTTAGAAAATTTCATAGAAATTTTTTATTTTTAGAAAATTTCATAGAAATTTTTTATTTATAGAAATTGCATAGAAATTTTTTATTTATAGAAATTGCATAGAAATTTTTTATTTATAGAAAATTTTATAGAAATTGTGTATTTATAGAAAATTTCATAGAATTTTTTATTTATAGAAAAATATAAAAAATTTCTAAGAATTTTTGTATTTATAGATAATTTCTTAGAAATTTTTTATTTATAGAAAATTTCATAAAAAATTTTTATTTATAGCAAATATGTAGAAATTGTGTATTTATAGAAAATTTCTAAAAATTTTGTATTTACAGAAAAATTCCAAGAAATTTTTTTTATAGAAAATTTCCTAGAAATTTTTTATTTATGGAAAATTTCCTAGAAATTTTTTGATTATAGAAAATTTCATAGAAATTATTTATTTATAGATAATTTCATAGAAGTTTGTTATTTATAGAAAATTTCACAGAAATATTTTATTTATAAAAAATTTCTAGAAATTTTTTACTTATAGAAAATTTCAAAGAAATTTTTTATTTATAGAAAATTTCATAGCAATTTTTTATTCATAGAAAATTTCATAGAAATTTTTTATTTATAGAAAATTTCAGACATTTTTTATTTATAGAATTGCATAGAAATCTTTTATTTATAAAAAATTTCATAGAAATTTAGCCTAAAGGACGATGTAGCTTTTCGCTGGACCATAAAATTAGATTAGATTATAATTATTAGATTATAAATCAATTTTTATTTATTTTATTTATAGAAAAATTCATACGTGTTTTAATTGTAGAACATTTCATATTTTATTTTATTTTATTTTATTTTATTTTATTTTATTTTATTTTATTTTATTTTATTTTATTTTATTTTATTTTATTTTATTTTATTTTATTTTATTTTATTTTATTTTATTTTATTTTATTTTATTTTATTTTATTTTATTTTATTTTATTTTATTTTATTTTATTTTATTTTATTTTATTTTATTTTATTTTATTTTATTTTATTTTATTTTATTTTATTTTATTTTATTTTATTTTATTTTATTTTATTTTATTTTATTTTATTTTATTTTATTTTATTTTATTTTATTTTATTTTATTTTATTTTATTTTATTTTATTTTATTTTATTTTATTTTATTTTATTTTATTTTATTTTATTTTATTTTATTTTATTTTATTTTATTTTATTTTATTTTATTTTATTTTATTTTATTTTATTTTATTTTATTTTATTTTATTTTATTTTATTTTATTTTATTTTATTTTATTTTATTTTATTTTATTTTATTTTATTTTATTTTATTTTATTTTATTTTATTTTATTTTATTTTATTTTATTTTATTTTATTTTATTTTATTTTATTTTATTTTATTTTATTTTATTTTATTTTATATTATGTTATTTTATTTTATTTTACTTTATTTTATTTTATTTTATTTTATTTTATTTTATTTTATTTTATTTTATTAATTTCTGTTATAATATATTCTCTTTTATTTTATTTATTATTGGAAATATTTTAATTTTCGCACATTTGTTAAACTTTTGAATTTATAGAAGAATTCTTTATTGTAGATAATTATTTCTGAATTCATTTTTAAATTATAATATTCTATAATTTATTTTTTTATAGAATAATTCTTATTTTTTGGTTTATCAAAATATCTTTAAATTTGTTTAATTATAAAAATGTCTCAACATTTTTTTGTGTGTTTGCAAACATCACTCCACCTTAATATGTGAGCATGAACCCATATATCTTATAGCCATTTAATACATGACCATACATATAGGGGTTTATTCTTTTCTACACAAACTAATTTGTTTCTTTCCATGTCTGTATTTTTCTATCCGCCCGTCCGTCCGTCCATCCGTCTGTCTATCTTTACAGGTGCGGCTCTGCTCAGCGTTGTCAGTGTCTATAAAGAAATTCAAGAACAACAAATGAACATTGTAAGTATTTCTACTTTTTTCTCTCGATTTCTTGGCCCCAAAGACCGGTCCCATCTTTCTTGAAAGAGGCGAAAGTTAAACTTTATATAGAAATAATTGTGCAAAGAATTTCTATAAAACGTATATATATTTGATTTTCTTTTTTTCACTGTTTGTATGACTTTCTTTCTTTGCATTTCTGTGCAGCTCAAAGCCTTTTATGTGGATTTATTAGTGCCATTAGAGACAAATTTGGAAAAGGATACAAAAGTTGTGCAACACGAACAAAAGAAATTCCTACAGCAGCACAAGGTGCGAATGGAATCGTTTCAGAAGGCCGTCACGACAATGAAAAAGCAACGCAAGAAAAAAGCTAGTCCAGAGAATACCGAGAAGGAGTTGAGAGTGAGTTTATAAGCAAAGGGAAAGGGTAAAGAGAAGCCCCTTTCAAAAGGAGTACTCGTATATGAGAAGTGTGTTGCTTAAGTCTTTTGTTTTGCTGATCAAAAAAAAACAATAAATGAAAACTTTGTTCGGATTTGCTATAAACAACAAAATTCTCAAAAAAAAAAGATTATAAAAAATATTCTGCCTTTCGAAACAAAAGACTTAAGACACAAGCGAGATTTTTTTGTCCGAAACGAAATTATACTTTAAAAGAGTTGTTAACATTTTCAAGTAATTTCGTAAATTAGTTCGTTTAACCCATTATTATCATATTTTCTCATTTTTGTATTTTTGTCCATCTTCTCCTTTTTTTAGACATTGCAAATCCTGGAAGATCAAAAGAAAAAATTGGATGCGTTTTGCGAACAAAGTTATAAAAATGTAAGTACACGTCCAGATCATTAGAGCTCATTACCCGCGAAAATCTTTATTTTGGCATTGATTTTGTGTCTTGTCCCCTCTGCATTGCATCTTCCTCTTTTTCCTCGTATTTTAGGCCATGACTCAAGAACGTCGCCGCTACGGATTCGTTTTGGAGCGTCAGTGTTCCATTGCCAAACATTGGATGGCCTATCACAGCACTGGCAAACAAGTAATTGATAATCATTTGGAAAATTGGCAAGAAATTGCCACATCACGTGAGATGTTGCCAACGACAGTCTACGATGGAAATTCATTGCTGGTGGGCAATAAAAGATTGGTATGTTGTGATCTCGATCGTGTCTCACCTCTTCTTCTTCGCATTTTAATGAGATAAATCATGTATTGATTCGATGATATTTTTTGCTCTGTTTTTTCTAGGAACGTCTTAAAGACTCTGAAGATTCCCAGGCAAATGCTTCCTCATCGAATCTCTTGAAGAAGTCGCGCAGTGTTGATGCCCCATTCGGCGATATGCGCAGTTTGCACATTCCATTTACGCAAAATTCTTTGCCTCGTGCCAAGTCCGACTTCAATTTGAATAGTTCGGCGAATTCCAATTCGACAAATGCATTGACAGGTGAGAAAAGGGGTCGATTTTTTATTCAAATAATTATAGAAACGATTTTTTAGAAATTCTTTCTATTTTTTTTCTCACAAAATTTGTATTTATAGAAAATTGCTTAAAACATTTTTGTATATAGAAAAATTCTTTGAAATTTTTTATTTATAGAATATTTCATAGATATTTTTGTTTATAGAAAAATTCATATAAATTTTGTATTTATAGAAAATTTCTCCGAAATTTTTTATTTATAGAAAATTTCTCCGAAATTTTTTATATATAGAAAATTTCTCCGAAATTTTTTATTTATAGAAAATTTCTCCGAAATTTTTTATTTATAGAAAATTTCTCCGAAATTTTTTATTTATAGAAAATTTCTCCGAAATTTTTTATTTATAGAAAATTTCTCCGAAATTTTTTATTTATAGAAAATTTCTCCGAAATTTTTTATTTATAGAAAATTTCTCCGAAATTTTTTATTTATAGAAAATTTCTCCGAAATTTTTTATTTATAGAAAATTTCTCCGAAATTTTTTATTTATAGAAAATTTCTCCGAAATTTTTTATTTATAGAAAATTTCTCCGAAATTTTTTATTTATAGAAAATTTCTCCGAAATTTTTTATTTATAGAAAATTTCTCCGAAATTTTTTATTTATAGAAAATTTCTCCGAAATTTTTTATTTATAGAAAATTTCTCCGAAATTTTTTATTTATAGAAAATTTCTCCGAAATTTTTTATTTATAGAAAATTTCTCCGAAATTTTTTATTTATAGAAAATTTCTCCGAAATTTTTTATTTATAGAAAATTTCTCCGAAATTTTTTATTTATAGAAAATTTCTCCGAATTTTTTTATTTATAGAAAATTTCTCCGAAATTTTTTATTTATAGAAAATTTCTCCGAAATTTTTTATTTATAGAAAATTTCTCCGAAATTTTTTATTTATAGAAAATTTCTCCGAAATTTTTTATTTATAGAAAATTTCTCCGAAATTTTTTATTTATAGAAAATTTCTCCGAAATTTTGTATTTATAGAAAATTTCTCAGAAATTTTTTATTTATAGAAATTTTCTCAGAAATTTTGTATTTATAGAAAATTTCTCCAAATTTTTTTATTTATAGCAAATTTCTCCAAATTTTTTTATTTATAGAAAATTTCTCCGAAATTTTTTATTTAGAGAAAATTTCTCCGAAATTTTTTATTTAGAGAAAATTTCTCCGAAATTTTTTATTTAGAGAAAATTTCCCCGAAATTTTTTATTTATAGAAAATTTCTCCGAAATAGAAAATTTCTCAGAAATTTTTTATTTATAGAAAATTTCTCCGAAATTTTTTAATTATACAAATTTTCTCAGAATTTTTTTTTTATAGAAAATTTCTCAGAATTTTTTTATTTATCGAAAATTTCTCCGAAATTTTTTAATTATAGAAAATTTCTCAGAAATTTTTTATTTATAGAAAATTTCTCCGAAATTTTTTATTTATAGAAAATTTCTCAGAAATTTTTTAATTATAGAAAATTTCTCAGAAATTTTTTATTTATAGAAAATTTCTCAGAAATTTTTTATTTATAGAAAATTTTTCCGAAATTTTTTATTTATAGAAAATTTCTCCGAAATTTTTTATTTATAGAAAATTTCTCCGAAATTTTTTATTTATAGAAAATTTCTCCGAAATTTTTTATTTATAGAAAATTTCTCCGAAATTTTTTATTTATAGAAAATTTCTCCGAAATTTTTTATTTATAGAAAATTTCTCCGAAATTTTTTATTTATAGAAAATTTTTCCGAAATTTTTTATTTATAGAAAATTTCTCCGAAATTTTTTATTTATAGAAAATTTCTCCGAAATTTTTTATTTATAGAAAATTTCTCCGAAATTTTTTATTAATAGAAAATTTCTCCGAAATTGTTTATTTATAGAAAATTTTTCCGAAATTTTTTATTTATAGAAAATTTCTCCGAAATTTTTTAGTTATAGAAAATTTCTCCGAAATTTTTTATTTATAGAAAATTTCTCCGAAATTTTTTATTTATAGAAAATTTCTCCGAAATTTTTTATTTATAGAAAATTTCTCCAAAATTTTTTATTTATAGAAAATTTCTCCGAAATTTTTTATTTATAGAAAATTTCTCCGAAATTTTTATTAATAGAAAATTTCTCCGAAATTTTTTATTTATAGTAATTTTCTCCGAAATTTTTATTAATAGAAAATTTCTCCGAAATTTTTTATTTATAGTAATTTTCTCCGAATTTTTTTTATAGAAAATTTCTCCGAAATTTTTTATTTATAGAAAATTTCTCCGAAATTTTTTATTTATAGAAAATTTCTTAGAAATTTTTATTTGTAGAAAATTCCTCAGAAATTTTTTTTTATAGAAAATTTCTCGGAATATATAGAAAATTTCTTATACATATTTTATTTGTAAAAAATTTCGAATACTTTTTTTGTTTAGAGAAAATTTGTTATACATTTTTTATTTATAGAAAATTTCATTGAACTTTTTTATCTATAACAAATTTCTTAAAGAATATTAATTTATAGAAAATTTCTTAGAAATTATATATTTTTAGAAAATTTAAAAAAAAAAATTTTATACATTTAAAAAAAAAAATTTAGAACTTCGTTATTTATAGATAATTTTATAGATAGAAAGTTTCTTGCAAAATTTTACATTTTTTACAAAAAAAAATGAAGATAATGAAAATTTTATAGAGTTTCATATTGCATTTTAGTTGGATAAATTTCTTACATGTTTTTATTTATAAAAATTTGTGTATATAATTATTTTTGTTTACACAACATTTTATAGACAATTTCATCAAATTAAATATTATAGAAAGATTCAAGAAAATTTCATTATTTATAGAAATTTTTTAAATAATTCCTGAAATAGAATTATTTTTACAAATTTTGATTATGGAAAATTTCTTACTTACACAACATTTTCTAGGAATTTCTTATAATATATTTTAATCATAAAAAATTGTTGATATTTTTTATTTACAGATATTTTTTTAAAAAATTTTTTATAGAAAACATATTTATAAATTTCTTAATAACTTTTATTTATAGAAAATTTCTTAGAAGTTTTTCTTGGTGGAAATTTCCTAGAAATTTTTTTTTACAGAAAATGTTTTCTAAATTGTTCCCATTTTTCTATTTTTTTTTTGTATTATAGAACATTTTGTTTTTTTTTATTTATAAAAAATTATGAATTTTTAAAAGAAAATTGCTCACAAACTTGTTATAATAATTTCATTGAATTTTTTCATAGAAAGTTTTATACAAAATTTCATTTATGGAAATTTTCTAGAAATATTTTTATTTATAAATTTCTTATTAATTTTTTTTTATACATTTCTTACAAATTCTTGACTATAGACGATTTCTCCGATATTTTTTATTTATAGAAAATTACTTTGATTTTTAACAGAACATTTTTTAGACATTCCTTATTTATAGAAAATATATTAGATTTTTTTCTTTGAATAGAAAAATAGGTTTTTCTTGAAAATTTCTTAAAATTTTTTATTTCTCTATAGAAAAACGTTTTTATAGAAAGAACGAATTTTAATATTTTTATAGAAAATTTCATAGATTTTTTTAATTGTAGGAAAAATATTTTTTAGTAAAATTCTTAAATTTTTCAATAGAAAATTTTAAATTTATATAAGTTTTATTTATAGAAAATTTCTTAGTACTATTTTATATATAAAAAAGTTCATCTTTTATTTTTGTTTATACATTTTTCTTTTGTTGATTATTGTTGTTGAGAAATTCTCAATTTCTTATATTTCTTACTTATACATTTTTAATTTTTTTTATTTCTAAAATATTTCGTAGTTTTTTATAGAAAACTTTTAAGAATTTTTTATTGACGAAAATTGTCTTAGATAATATCTTTTTTCTCTTTCTTTTTAAATCAAGCTCGAGGTCTTCAAAATAAGACACGTAAGAAAAAAAACACCTAAAACAAAAACCTCAACTTTTTTCGAAAATTAGCTATTAACAGAAAATTCTTATATTTCGTATTTATAGATCTTCAAAAAAAAAATTAATTTCAATTTTTGGTAGAAAATTTCTTCGAATTTTTTAAAATAAAAAAATTGCGTAGTTTTTATTTTTAGAAAATTTCTTCGAATTTTTTGTAGACAATTTCTTTGAATTTTTAAGTAGAAAATTTCTTCGAATTTTTTGTAGAAAATTTCAATGAATTTTTAAGTAGAAAATTTCTTCGAATTTTTTGTAGAAAATTTCAATGAATTTTTAAGTAGAAAATTTCTTCGAATTTTTTTAGAAAATTTCAATGAATTTTTAAGTAGAAAATTTCTTCGAATTTTTTGTAGAAAATTTCAATGAATTTTTAAGTAGAAAATTTCAATGAATTTTTAAGTAGAAAATTTCTTCGAATTTTTGTAGAAAATTTCAATGAATTTTTAAGCAGAAAATTTCTTCGAATTTTTTGTAGAAATTTTTTTCGAATTTTTTGTAGAAAATTTCTTTGATTTTTTTGTAGAAAATTTTTTCGAATTTTTTGTAGAAAATTTCTTCGAATGTTTTGTAGAAAATTTCTTTGAATTTTTTGTAGAAAATTTCTTTGAATTTTTTGTAGAATTTTTTTTTTCGAGTTTTTTGTAGAAAATTTCTTTGAATTTTTTGTAGAAAATTTCTTTGAATTTTTAAGTAGAAAATTTCTTCGAATTTTTAAATATATAGAAAATTTTATTGTTTTTATTTTTAGAAAATTTCTTAGAATATTTTGTTTATATTTTATTTGTTTTTACTTTATTTTATTCCATTTTATTATGAAAATTTTAATTCTTTTTTTTATAGAAAAATCTTAGATATTTTTTTAGAAAATTTCTTCGAATTTTTTGTAGAAAATTTTTTCGAAATTTTTGTAGAAAATTTCTTTTAATTTTTTGTAGAAAATTTCTTTGAATTTTTAAGTAGAAAATTTCTTCGAATTTTTTGTAGAAAATTTCTTTGGATTTTTTGTAGAAAATGTCCTTGAATTTTTTGTAAAAAAATTTCTTTGAATTTTTGGTAGAAAATTTCTTTGAATTTTTGGTAGAAAATGTCCTTGAATTTTTTGTAGAAAATTTCTTCGAATTTTTTGTAGAAAATTTCTTTGAATTTTTTGTAGAAAATTTCTTAGAATTTTTGGTAGAAAATGTCCTTGAATTTTTTGTAGAAAATTTCTTCAAATTTTTAAATATATAGAAAATTTTATTGAGTTTTTATTTTTAGAAAATTTCTTAGAATATTTTGTTTATATTTTATTTGTTTTTACTTTATTTTATTCCATTTTATTACGAAAGTTTTAATTCTTTTTTTATAGAAAAAAATCTTAGATATTTTATTTATAAAAAAAAATCTTAAAAATTACATTTAAGTTTTTTTTATAGAATGTCTTGATTTATAGGAAAATTATAGAAATTTCAAAATTTCGAATCATAGACATTTTGTAGAAATGAAAATAAAATCTGAATATGTTGCCTACAGTTAGGCGCTCAAATTAAGTTAGCACGCTTGTCTATTTTTAGGTTTTGGGGAACAAATTTAAATTGTGATATATTTTTGTTTCCTCTTTCCAGCCAACGATCACTCCGAAAATGGTCACTGGGATCAACGTACCGTTGTCAAGGCCCTCTACGCCTATATGCCTTCCGGCGAGAATCAGTTGCCCTTCGAAGAGGGCGACCGCATAGCTTTGGTGGGCAGCAAAGCCAAGGGTTGGCAATTTGGAGAAAATTTGCGTACACAAATGTTTGGTTGGTTCCCCATAGCCTATACCAATGCCGAACTGATGGTGGAGAGCAAAATGAAGTCCGAACGGGAGCAGCATACAAGTCGTTCCGAACGTTTCGATAGCATGCACTATGAACGCCATGGCGGAGGCGGAGGAGGAGGTGGCGGTGGTGTTAATGGCTCCGGCAACAGTCAGGCAATGCGTAACAGTTATCACGATCAGTATATGGATTCGCCGCAGGAAATGGATAGTGACAATACATATCGTCGCCAGGACAGGACAGAGGAGTCGTCGCCAACGAGAATGTTTGGTGATACGTATAGAAATCAGAAGAAGGTATGGCGAATATGAATATCTCCTACACTGAGAGAATTATGAGTATAATATTTATGACTTATTAAAATGATCCTAAAAAGTATTTTGTAATTTCTAAAAATATAATTAGTTTGTAGTATAAATTTCACATTTATTTTCTTTTTCATTTTCCAGTATCGTCCCTCAGCTTCGGGCAATCCTCGTCCCGGTCCTCCTCCCACTTTGCCAGCCCCAGTGCCTTCCGTCCCCAATGGCTCACGCATGTTGAACTCGTCGCAAAGTTTTTGTGCTCCCAATGGCAGTCAAATGGCCATTGAAAGACGCAAACAAAAGCTTCAAAATGGCAATCAAATTAATCATGTAAGTTGGAAATTTATTTGGGGGTTTTGTCAAAATGACTCATCTCTATTGTACTTTTCCAGCAATCTTCAATGAATCAAATGAAACCGGCCGCCGCTGCCAAAACTTCGTTGCATAGCAGTAACGATAGTGGTTTTGCCAATGAGCCACCGCCGCAGCCGGAAGTGGATTACTCAGATGATGAGCAACCAACTAGTCGTGTACCCATACGGTAAGTATTCGCATAGATTTTTTTGTTTCTCTCCTACAAAGAATAGAAAAGGACTTAAAAGATGGAAATTAGGATTGAATGCTATTGCTTATGTTTTTCCGCTGAAATGCATAGATTATTTTTTAGAAAATCTTGTCAACTTTTATGTTATTAAAAATATTGTGGAAATATGTTTATCTAAAAATAGATTATTTAATTTTTCGAATATTTTTGTTTTGTACTTTTTTAAAAAAAATATATATTTTCATAAAATTTCCCCGAGACTTTTTGTTTCAAGAGAGAATGTTTCCGAACAAAAGTCTACGATTTTTTTTAGGTTCGGTTAGCTGAGGATGGCGCCGGCTCAATAAAAGTCAAGCGTCCATAGAGACCATATTTTATCAATTGTGATTCCTCGTGAATTCTTCTTCATACTCAGTTAAGTCTGGAGTTTAGATTTTTTTTTAAATGTATTTCTTAGAACAATTCAAACAATTAATTTCAAACAATTAAGTGAGTCACTTTTTACACATGTTTTAATTTATGGAAAATATTTTGGAAATTTATAATTTTTTAGGAAATTTCTTAGAATTTTTTGTCATAGAAAATTTTTTCAAATATTTTTGTTTAGAAATTAAAAAATATTCCTTTCTCCTTAATGCTTGGCCCAAGGTCCTTGATTAAGAGACGACTGATCTTATTTATTGAATATCAAAATTATTATTTTCTTATCACACCACTGTGATTTGCTTTGCGAAGGACAGTCGGAACATTTCATTTACGATCAGCAATTTTTCAATATCTCCTGATGACGGCTAACGATGTTTGTCGAAATATCGAGTAAAATAAAAATTTTGCTATTAAAAGAATAAGATCAGTCTTTTAATCAAGGCCCTTGAGCCAAACAATAAGGAGAAGGAATTACAAATTCGAAGGTCAACAATTAATAAAAACAACATTAAAAAATATTTTTTTAGTTTTTTTATTTTTTGTTATTTTTATAGAATATTCCTCCCCAAAAAATATGTATGCACCAAAAAATTGTATTGCTAAAAAAATTGTATAACTATTTTATTTTAGAAAATATTTAGGTGTTTTTTTATTCATAGAAACTTTTAATTTACATTTATTTTTTTTATATAAATTTTCTTACATTTTTTTTAAAGATATTTTTTATTTATAGAAAATTTCTTGAAATTTTTTATTTGTAGAAAATTTCTTGAAATTCTTTATTTATAGAAAATTTCTTGAAATTTTTTATTTATAGAAAATTTCTTGAAATTTTTTATTTATAGAAAATTTCTTGAAATTTTTTATTTATAGAAAATTTCTTGAAATTTTTTATTTATAGAAAATTTCTTGAAATTTTTTATTTACAGAAAATTTCTTGAAATTTTTTATTTATAGAAAATTTCTTGAAATTTTTGATTTATAGAAAATTTCTTGAAATTTTTGATTTATAGAAAATTTTTTGAAATTTTTGATTTATAGAAAATTTTTTGAAATTTTTTATTTATAGAAAATTTCTTAAAATTTCTTATTTATAGAAAATTTCTTGAAATTTTTTATTTATAGAAAATTTTTTGAAATTTTTTATTTATAGAAAATTTCTTGAAATTTTTTATTTATAGAAAATTTCTTGAAATTTTTTATTTATAGAAAATTTTTTGAAATTTTTTATTTATAGAAAATTTCTTGAAATTTTTTATTTATAGAAAATTTCTTGAAATTTTTTATTTATAGAAAATTTCTTGAAATTTTTTATTTATAGAAAATTTCTTGAAATTTTTTATTTACAGAAAATTTCTTGAAATTTTTTATTTATAGAAAATTTCTTGAAATTTTTGATTTATAGAAAATTTCTTGAAATTTTTGATTTATAGAAAATTTTTTGAAATTTTTTATTTATAGAAAATTTCTTAAAATTTCTTATTTATAGAAAATTTCTTAAAATTTTTTATTTATAGAAAATTTCTTGAAATTTTTTATTTATAGAAAATTTTTTGAAATTTTTTATTTATAGAAAATTTCTTGAAATTTTTTATTTATAGAAAATTTCTTGAAATTTTTTATTTATAGAAAATTTTTTGAAATTTTTTATTTATAGAAAATTTCTTAAAATTTCTTATTTATAGAAAATTTCTTAAAATTTTTTATTTATAGAAAATTTCTTGAAATTTTTTATTTATAGAAAATTTTTTGAAATTTTTTATTTATAGAAAATTTTTTGAAATTTTTTATTTATAGAAAATTTCTTGAAATTTTTTATTTATAGAAAATTTCTTGAAATTTTTTATTTATAGAAAATTTCTTGAAATTTTTTATTTATAGAAAATTTCTTGAAATTTTTTATTTATAGAAAATTTCTTGAAATTTTTTATTTATAGAAAATTTCTTGAAATTTTTTATTTATAGAAAATTTCTTGAAATTTTTTATTTACAGAAAATTTCTTGAAATTTTTGATTTATAGAAAATTTCTTGAAATTTTTGATTTATAGAAAATTTTTTGAAATTTTTTATTTATAGAAAATTTCTTAAAATTTCTTATTTATAGAAAATTTCTTAAAATTTTTTATTTATAGAAAATTTTTTGAAATTTTTTATTTATAGAAAATTTCTTGAAATTTTTTATTTATAGAAAATTTCTTGAAATTTTTTATTTATAGAAAATTTCTTGAAATTTTTTATTTATAGAAAATTTCTTGAAATTTTTTATTTATAGAAAATTTTTTGAAATTTTTTATTTATAGAAAATTTCTTAAAATTTCTTATTTATAGAAAATTTCTTAAAATTTTTTATTTATAGAAAATTTCTTGAAATTTTTTATTTATAGAAAATTTTTTGAAATTTTTTATTTATAGAAAATTTCTTGAAATTTTTTATTTATAGAAAATTTCTTGAAATTTTTTATTTATAGAAAATTTCTTGAAATTTTTTATTTATAGAAAATTTCTTGAAATTTTTTATTTATAGAAAATTTCTTGAAATTTTTTATTTATAGAAAATTTCTTGAAATTTTTTATTTACAGAAAATTTCTTGAAATTTTTTATTTATAGAAAATTTCTTGAAATTTTTGATTTATAGAAAATTTCTTGAAATTTTTGATTTATAGAAAATTTTTTGAAATTTTTTATTTATAGAAAATTTCTTAAAATTTCTTATTTATAGAAAATTTCTTGAAATTTTTTATTTATAGAAAATTTTTTGAAATTTTTTATTTATAGAAAATTTTTTGAAATTTTTTATTTATAGAAAATTTCTTGAAATTTTCTATTTATAGAAAATTTCTTGAAATTTTTTATTTATAGAAAATTTTTTGAAATTTTTTATTTATAGAAAATTTCTTAAAATTTCTTATTTATAGAAAATTTCTTGAAATTTTTTATTTATAGAAAATTTCTTGAAATTTTTTATTTATAGAAAATTTTTTTAAATTTTTTATTTATAGAAAATTTCTTAAAATTTCTTATTTATAGAAAATTTCTTAAAATTTTTTATTTATAGAAAATTTCTTGAAATTTTTTATTTATAGAAAATTTTTTGAAATTTTTTATTTATAGAAAATTTCTTGAAATTTTTTATTTATAGAAAATTTCTTGAAATTTTTGATTTATAGAAAATTTCTTGAAATTTTTGATTTATATTTTTTATTTATAGAAAATTTCTTGAAATTTTTTATTTATAGAAAATTTCTTGAAATTTTTTATTTATAGAAAATTTCTTGAAATTTTTTATTTATAGAAAATTTTTTATTTATAGAAAATTTCTTGAAATTTTTTATTTATAGAAAATTTCTTGAAATTTTTTATTTATAGAAAATTTCTTGAAATTTTTTAATTATAGAAAATTTCTTAACATTTTTTATTTATAGAAAATTTCTTGACATTTTTTATTTATAGAAAATTTCTTGAAATTTTTTATTTATGGAAAATTTCTTGAAATTTTTTTATTTATAGAAAATTTCTTGAAATATTTTATTTATAGAAAATTTCTTGAAATTTTTTATTTATGGAAAATTTCTTGAAATTTTTTTATTTATAGAAAATTTCTTGAAATTTTTTATTTAAGAAAATTTTGTGAAATTTATTTATAGAAAATTTCTTGAAATTTTCGTAGAAATGTATTTATTGAAATTTTTTTATTTATTGAAAGCTTATTAGAAATACTTTGTTTAAAACATTCTGAGAAATATTTTGTTTATAGAAAATTTCATACAATTTTTTTATTATTAAAAAATTATTATAAATAATTTGTTTATTCTTAGAAATTAATTCTTAAAAATATTTTGTTTATAGAAAATTTCTTAGAGATTTGTCATTTTTTTAATATTTCCTAAACATATACTGTTATAGAAAATTTTTTCAAACTATTTATTTATTGAAAATTTCTTAAAAATTATGTTTTTTTTTTAAATTTCTGAGAATATTTTAACTATTGAAAATGTTGAGAACTTTTTATTTTTTTATATATATAGATTTCTTACAAAAATTCTAAAAATTTTTCATTTATTGAATATTTTTTAAACACTTTCTATTTATAGAGTGTCTTCAGTTATTTTTTTTTTTTGAAATTTCCTTTGAAATTTTTTATTCATAAAAAATGTATAGAAAACTGCTTAGACATTCTTTATTTATAGAGAATTTGTTAGAAATTTTTTATTTATAGAAAATTTCTTAGAAATTTTTTGTTTGTAGAAAATTTTTTAGAAATTTTTTGTTTATAGAAAAATTCTCAGAAATTTTTTATTTATAGAAAATTTCTCAGAAATTTTTTATTTATAGAAAATTTCTCAGAAATTTTTTATTTATAGAAAATTTCTTAGAAATTTTTTGATTTATAGACAATTTCTTAGAAATTTTTTATTTATTGAAAGTTTATTAGAAATTCTTTGTTTTAAAAAATTTCTGAGAAATATTTTGTTTATAGCAAATTTCTTAAAAATTTTTTATTATTAAAAAATTGTTAGAAAATATATGTTTATCAGAAATTCTTAGAAATATTTTGTTAATAGAAAATTTCCTAGAAATTTTGTATTTAAAAAAAAATTTCCTAGAAATTTTATATTTATAAAAAATTTCCTAGAAATTTTGGATTTATAAAAAATTTCCTAGAAGATTTGTGTTTATAACAAATTTCCTAGAAATTTTGTATTTATAGAAAACTTTCTAGAAATTTTGCATTTAAAAAAAATTTCCTAGAAATTTTGTATTTATAAAAAATTTCTTAAAAATTTTGTATTTATAAAAAATTTCCTAGAAATTTTGTATTTATAAAAACTTTCCTAGAAATTTTGTATTTATAAAAAATTTTCTAGAAATTTTGTGTTTATAGAAAATTTCCTAGAAATTTTGTGTTTATAGAAAATTTCCTAGAAATTTTGTATTTATAGAAAACTTTCTAGAAATTTTGCATTTAAAAAAAATTTCCTAGAAATTTTGTATTTATAAAAAATTTCTTAAAAATTTTGTATTTATAAAAAATTTCCTAGAAATTTTGTATTTATAAAAACTTTCCTAGAAATTTTGTATTTATAAAAAATTTTCTAGAAATTTTGTGTTTATAGAAAATTTCCTAGAAATTTTGTGTTTATAGAAAATTTCCTAGAAATTTTGTATTTATAGAAAATTTCCTACAAATTTTGTATTTATAGAAAATTTCCTTAAATTTTGTCTTTATAGAAAATTTCCTAGAAATTTTGTATTTATAGAAAATTTCCTAGAAATTTTGTATTAATAGAAAATTTCCTAGAAATTTTGTATTTATAGAAAATTTCCTAGAATTTTTTATTTATAGAAAATTTCCTAGAATTTTTTATTTATAGAAAATTTCTTAAAATTTTTTTATTTATAGAAAATTTCATAGAAATTTTTTATTTATAGAAAATTTCTTATAAATTTTTATTTATAGAAAATTTCTTAGAAATTTTTTTATTTATGGAAAATTTTTATAAATTTTTTATTTATAGAAAATTTCTTATAAATTTTTTATTTATAGAAACTTTCTTAGGATTTTTTTTGTTAAAAAAAAATTCTTAGAAATTTGTTAGTTATAGACAATTTCTTATTTATGGAAAATTACTCAGAAATTTTTTATTTATAGACAATTTTTGATTTATAGAAAATTTTTTAGAAATTTTTTTTATTTATTGAAAGTTTATTAGAAAATCTTTGTCTATAAAAATTTCTGAGAAATATTTTGTTTATAGAAAATTTCTTAGAATTTTTTTGTTATCGAAAAATTCTTAGAAATTATTTGTTTATCACAAATTCTTAGAAAAATTTAGTTTATAGGAAATTTCTTAGAGATTTGTTATTTATTTAATTTTTCTTAAACATATTCTGTAACAGAAAATTTCTTCAAAACTATTTAGTTATTGAAAATTTTGTTTTTATTGAAGATTTCTTACTTTTTATTTATGGAAAAATGCTTAGAAATTTTTTTTATTTAAGAGAATTTCTTACAAAAATTCTAAAAAATTTTCATTTATTGAATATTTCTTAAAACCTTTCTGTTTATAGAGTGTCTTCAAAATTACTTATTTATTACAATTTTTTTAGACTTTTTTTATGCATAAAAATTTTATAGAAAAATACCTAGACATTTTTTATTTATAATTCTCTAGAATTTTTTGTTTAAAGAAAATTTCTTAAACATTGTCATTTATTAAATATTTCTTAAACATATTCTGTTATAAAAAATGTCTTCAAAATTATTTATTTGTTGAAAATGTATATGAAATTTGTTAAAAATTAAAAACTTTTTGTTTACATAAAATTCTTAGAAATATTTTGTTTATGGAATATTTCTTAGAAATTTTTTATTTATATTAAAATTCTTAATATTTTATTATTTATGGAAAATTTCTTAGAGTTTTGTCATTTATTGACTATTTCTGATATGTATAGAAAATGTATCCGATACTATTGCAAATTTGTTAGAATTTTTTTAAAAAATCTTAGAAATTTTTTATAATTTGAAATGTGCATTGAAATAGACATTTTTTTCAAAAAAAAAAATTCTTAGAAATATTTTATTTATAAAAAAATTTCTTAGTTATTTTTATTTATTGAAATTTCTTAAATATTTCTCATTAATTGAATATTATTTATTTATTGAAAATTTCTTAGTAATTTTTTATTTATTGAACAATTCCTAGAAATTTTGTATTTATAGAAAATTTCTTAAAATTTTTTTATTATTAAAAAATTATTAGAAATTATTTATCAACAATTCTTAGAAATATTTTGTATATAGACAATTTCTTAGAGATTTGTGATTTATTTAATATTTCTTAAACATATTCTGTTATAGAAAATTTCTTCAAAACTATTTGTTTATTGAAAATTTCTTAAAAATTTTGTTTTTATTGAAAATTTCTTAGAATTTTTTAATTATTGAAAATTTTTAGAACTTTTTATTTATTGAAAAATGCTTAGACATTTTTTTATTTATAGAGAATTTCTTGCAAAAATCCTTAAAGATTTGTCATTTATTGTATATTTCTTTAACACTTTATTTATTGTCTATTTCTTAAACACATAGAAAGTTTGTCGAAATTTTTTATTTATAGAATATTTTTGGAAATTTTTTATTTATAGAAAATGTCTTCCAAATTATTGTATTTTTAGACTACTTCTTTGAAAATTTTTTATTTATTATTCTTATTTATAGATAATTTATTACAAGTTTTTTACTTATAGAAATAAACTTAAAAATTGTTTATATAGAATTTTTTGAAATTACTTATCATTCATTATTTATAGAATTTTTTTAGAAGTTTTTATATATTCAGAATTTCTTAGAATTCTTTTATTTATAGAATTTTTTTTGCAACATATTTTATAGAAAATTTTTTAGTATTTTGTTATTTAAAGAAAATTTCTTAAAATTTTTTAATTCGTAGAATTTGTCTTACATTTTTTTATAGACTATTTCTTAGAAATTGTTTTATTTATGAAAACTTTCTTTGAATTTTTTTATAAACATTTCTTTGAATTTTTTTTAAATTTCTTTGAATTTTTTTTATAAAAATCTCTTAATTTTTTTTTTTAATTTTTTTTGAATTTTTTTAATTGTAAAATATTTTTGATCGAATTTTTTTTATTTATGGAAAATTTCTGTTTTATTTGTAGAACATCCTTAGAGATTTGTCATTTATAAATGTTTCTTAAAGATGTTTTATTTATAGAAAATTTCTTAGAATTTGTTAATTTCTTGAACATTTTTTAGAATTTGTTAATTTATAAAATATTAGGTTAAGATTTTTTTATTTATAGAATATTTAATTAACATTTTAATTTTTGGAATGTTTTTTAAGCACAGCTTTCTAAAGCTTTATCGTTTTAAGTGTCATTCGTTAAAGATCAAAGCTTTTTTATTGTGAACTAATGCGAATTTAAAAGCTTTGGTATTAGTAACGTTAGGAATTGATTTGAAAATTCTAAAGTCCAAAAAAAAATTTAATTAAATATTTTAGCTTTATAGTCGAAATGGTTTCATTTATGATTAGAAGTGTCTCAAAAAGGTGAAATTTAACAAAAAAAATTCTTAGTTTTACAAGTTGTATTACATCAAAAAGTTCTAATTGAATAAATATTTTAAAAGCTTTATAGTTTTAAATATTTAAGCTCTTAATTAACTATTTCTCATTTAAAAGCTTTAGTATTGTTATTTTTTTAAGCTTGTATTTGTGTACTAAGCTTTAGAGTTGGAAATAAAAGCTTTCTTGTTTGAAATATTTTTCATAAATACTTAAGCTTTTTTGAATTGAATTATTATTGTATTGTGAACTAATGCGAATTTAAAAGCTTTTGTATTAAAAATATTAGGAAATGATTTGAAAATTTTAAAGTCCAAAAAAAAAAAAATATTATATATTTTAGCTTTATAGTTGAAATGGTTTCATTTATGATTAGAAGTGTCTCAAAAAGGTGAAATTTAACAAAAAAATTCTTAGTTTTACAAGTTGTATTACATCAAAAAGTTCTAATTGAATAAATATTTTAAAAGCTTTACAGTTTTAAATCTTTAAGCTCTTATTTATGAACTATTTCTCATTTAAAAGCTTTAGAATTGTTATTTTTTTAAGCTTTTATTTGTGTACTAAGCTTTATGTAGAGTTGGAAATAAAAGCTTTCTATATAGTTTGAAATATTTTTCATAAATACTTAAGCTTTTTTATTAGGTAATATTTACCATATAAAAGCATTGTTATAATTTTGTAACTAAGCTTTCAATTGTGATCTAAGCTTTAGAGTTGGAAATAAAAGCTTTGTAATTCGAAATTTTATCACTTAATTAGAGCAAATAAATTTTAGTTTTAGTTTTTTATATTAATATTAGATAAAATCTTGAGCTCTGTTCTTTATCATTATTGAATATTTCAGCTTTTAATTACGAGCTAAGCTTTTATAGTTTAAAAGCTTAGCTTAAAACATTACCTTTAAATAAGAGATACTCATTGTTTGAGAGCTTTAAGCTGTTTTCGTTGGTTTTTCTTTAATAATAAGCATCTTTTAAGTCCTTTTCTTTAAGGTTTATTGTAACTGACTTTGCCACCCCCCCCTCCCATAAAGCTCATGCCATAAAGCTTTTTGTAAATAACCCTTGTGATTTTGGTTTATTTCTGATCATTTCTTTTTTAACGACCATTTAATTTTCATTTTCTTTTTATATTTATTTTCATATTCGTTGTTTCCTTCCCATCATCTCTGTTGTAATGTTAACATTGCTTTACATAACAAAAAATTACATTACCCCAAAAAATAATGCCCAAAATCCCCGAAATCCTTAAAACTCTTGAAAATTTTACAATATTGTATTAAAAAAAGGCGTCGGGCTGAGACTAACTCCCATATTTCGACCAATCGGGAGATTGCCTCGTGGACTTTGAATCGTAATTTCCGCAGCAGCATTGATAGTCAAATCGATGATCGTAGTCTGAAGACTCTTAATCGTAATACTACAGGTAAAATGCGCTATGATTTGATAGCCAGTGATGATGAGATCCTGCAGGCCTCCTCGGGGGGAATCAAGAGGACTAAGAGTTTCTGGAAGTTTGGTGGAGGCCGCCATGAGGATATTCTGGCGGGTATGTCCTTGTGGCAGCATCGAGATCTGGTGGCCACACCAAATGTCGAAGAGTTGAGAGATGAAGGATATCGCACCACGAGCAGTAAAATGGAAAGCGAGAAAGAATTGGAACGTAATGACACTTTGACAAAGAGCAATTCAAATCATTCCACTTCTTCGCAAGAGAAACGGGCTGGAGGAGGCGTTGGTGGTAGCGGTAGTGGTATTGGGGGAGGAGTTCGCAAGGAGAGCATCACAAGCATGGAAATGTATGATGATGATGAGAATATCTATGGCTTGACTCCCATGGTCCGTGAGCCCATGCTAAATCGCAGTGGAGCGAATAATTTCACTCCCAAATCCCGTATGAAAATTATGAAAACCATAGAAATTGATATAGAAAATCCGGGAGAGAATGAACGTTTAAGTACCATCAAACGCAATCAAAAGGAGTACCGCGAAAGTACCACCAATCGGAACTCTATGAATGAGAGCAATAAAAAATCCCAGAATTCTATGAATAATCGTAACGCTTCGTCGGGGGGAATTTCAAAGAATAAAATGTCCTCCTCGAATGGACAACAGGGAAAAAATTCCAATACACAATCGAACCGTAATCCTCCCTCGGACATGTTCCCCTCCACCGAAAGTGAGGCGGGGGAGAGTGAACTGGACAATGGTACCTTAAAAATGAGTGATGTCAATAATTTCTTTGATAACAACAATAACTCTGGCGGTGGGATAATAATGAAGACCGTCAAACGTAAGGATATACTCAAGCAGTACTACACCAGTGAAGACGACTCGGATGATCCAGAGATCAAATCCACCAGTTCGGACCCTTACGATTGCATTGTCATCAATGATCATTTAGTGCGTCGCGATGAGAAACAACGACGAGCCATGCATGCCTTGCAGCAGGAACATCAAATGGAATTTCAGACCTTTAGGGCCACCACTTCTTCATCCACAACAGCGGCGGCTGCAGCAGCAGCAGCAGCTGCGGCAGTAATCAATCAGAATTCTTCTTCGTCAAATGGTACCTCGAAAAAGAAATCATCCGAACGCCATCAAGCTCAACAGGAAAGGGAGAGGGAAAGGGAGAGGGAGAGAGAGCGCGATCGCGATAGAGACGGAGAAAGAGAACGTAATAATCGCTCCTCCAAATCCTATCAGGATCAACAACAGGACATCCAAATGCGCCAATACAGTGATAGTACTCTGACACGACACCAGTCGAATTCCGCCCTGTCCACACCCACTGCCACCATTTTGCCCCGCACCCGACTCATGAAGTCCTCCAATATGTCCAGCATGACTTTGGAGCGCAATTCGACGAGTAGTGCCCAAAAAGCGATGCACACCAGCAACAGTGACCGTGAGCGGGAACGTGAACGTGAACGTGAACGTGAACGTATGTCGGCGAGTGAGAAGCATTATGGTAAAACCTATGGGCCATGGTATGATTTCTGGGATCAACCGGAGCAGAGTGTGAAATCGAATAAAATGAAGTAGGAGGTAGGGGTGCGGGAGGATAAGTTATCAAGGGTATCGCCAAGATCGTAGAACTTGTTTGGGGGTAAATAATGAGAGTTCAAACATATTTAAGAAGGAGAGGAAATAGAAAAAAAAAACGCCTGAGCAAAACGGAAATGGAGCTGTAGGTAAACTGAGAGAAAAAAATTCTTTCCATAACAATGAAATTTTATTTTATTATCCTCTAAAATGGTAGAAAATTCTAGCAATGTTCCATAACACTTTTGGGTAGACAACTATTTTTTTTCGAATTTTTTTTTTGAAGTTTACTGTATTGAAAAAAACCAAAAATATTTAAAAACAAAATATTTTTTAATTTTTTTTTAACTTTTGGGTAGACAACTATTTTTTTCGAATTTTTTTGAAAATTGCTGTATTGAAAAAAAAACAAAAATATTTAACAACAAAATATTTTTTAAATCTTTTTTAATTTTTGGGTAGACAATTATTTTTTTCGATTTTTTTTGAAAATTGCTGTATTGAAAAAAACCAAAAATATTTAAAAACAAAATATTTTTTAAATTTTTTTAACTTTTGGGTAGACAACCATTTTTTTCGAATTTTTTTTGAAGGTTGCTGTATTGACGAAACCAAAAAATATTTAAAAATTAAATTATAAAAAATAAATGTTAATAAATAAAAATTTTAACATTAAAAAAAAATAAAGACTTCTTCACAACAATATTAAAAAATTCTAAGAGTGTTCCATATGCCATTTCGAAAGAAAAATATTTTTATTTGTATTTTTTTCAGGGCCGAAAATTTTTTTTTTATTTTTTCAGGCATGAAGATTTGAAAAAAAAAACATCTATTTTTAAAATTGTAGAAAATAAACCAATATTTCGAAATATTTTTCAAAGCTAAGAAAAAAAAATATTTTAATTTGTATTTTTTCAGGGCTGAAAAAAAATTTTTTTTCAGGGCTGAAAATTTCTGTGAAAAAAACTATTTTTAAAATTGATTATAAAAAAAATTCAAAATATATTTTTCAAAGGCAGATAGTTATTTGGAATTTTCTGTAGGCTTATTTCGAAATACTTTTCTTAAGTTTTGGTAAATAGTACGTATTGCTAAACAAATATTTAATTTTTAAATTTAAATTTTGATAATTAAACGATTCCTCCAAATTTTACATCAATTTTTAAAATTGTAGAAAATAAACCAATAGGCCATTTTTTAATTAAAATGCGTTGGTTAACTCTCTTAATTCATGTTTATCGTTTCCGGATATTTTGACAAAAGTCGTTAGTCTTCTTCAGGGAATTGTTGAAATTAAACAATTAAAAAGTTGGCCACATACAACTAAAAAAAATTTGTCTATATATATTTTTAAAAATTAAATGTTTATTTGCACTTATTTGAAGTTGGAAATTTTTTAATAATTATATTATTTTTAAAATTTAAATTTAAAAATTTAATAGTTGCTTAAAAAATCCTCCACAACCAAATTAAATAACTAATATTTCGAAATATATTTTTAAAATTAAAATATTACGAAAAATAAATAGTTTAAATACTTTTTTTTTCAATTTTATTAAATAATTAATAAAAAAGATTAATTAAAATTTTTTAATAATTAATCTTAATTTTAAAATTACGTTTTTTAAAAACATTAAATTTTTTTACAAAAATTTTTTTAATAATTTTGTTTAAATATAAGAATTTTACCTTTTGGTTAAAAATATTTTTTTTTTCGTATATTTTTTTGGAGTTGAAATTAACTGCGAGTTATCTCTTATATTTAAAAAAATAAACAAATTATAAACAATTTTAATATATTTTTAAATGTTTAAATTTCAAATTAAGATCAATGATTAAAAAAGAAGAAAATTAAAAAAAAATAAATTTTTAAAACGTTAAAAAAAATTAAATTTTTTGTATTTTATTTTTCGACAAACGGCGTTAGTCTTTTTCAGGGAATTATTGAAATTTAACAATTAACAAAAAAATTCTATATAGATTTTTAAAAATTAAATGTTTATTTGAAGTTGGAAAATTCGTAATAATTATTTTACTTTTAAAAAATAAATATAAAAAATTTGATAGATGCTTAAAAAATCGTTCTCAACAAAATTGAATAACTAATGTTTCGAAACATATGTTTTAAAAGTAAAATATTACGAAAATGTTATATTTTAAATAAGATTTTTTAATTTTATT
This sequence comes from Eudasyphora cyanicolor, assembly GCA_963930755.1. NCBI lineage: Eukaryota > Metazoa > Arthropoda > Insecta > Diptera > Muscidae > Eudasyphora > Eudasyphora cyanicolor. Next base: position 22,003,533 of record OZ005735.1, on the reverse strand, counting down.
AAATACTTAATATAAGAGAAAGATTACATTTTTTAATAATTATCTTAATTTGAAATTTACGTACTTAAAAATATTTTTTAATTTTTTTTACTAAAAGTGAATTTTTTTTAAATATAAAAATTTTAATTTTTGGTTAAAAAAATATTTTTTTCGTATATTTTTGGAGTTGAAATTTACTGCGAGTTATCTTATATGTATTTAAAAAATTATAAAACAATTATAATATATTTTTAAATGTGAAAATTTCCAATTAAGATTAATTATTAAAAAATTTTAATATTTTTAAACCAATTTATATAAAATAAAATTTTTAAAATATTTAATTTTCATTTAAACGTTTAAAACTTAAAAAAAATAATTCGAAATATTCGTTTTTTTGTGAACAACTAAAAGAAAATTTTACAAATTAATTGATTATTTACAATTTTCCATCTCCAAAAAATTACAAATGAATATTTAACTTTTAAAAAATATTTCGAATTTTCAACATTTTTAAAATAATTGTAATATATTTTTAAATGTGTAAATTTCCAATTAAGATTAATTAATAAAAAACTTAAATATTTTTAAAACACTTTTAATGTACATTTTTATAATTTTCGAGTTATTTAAAAAAATTAAAAAAAAATTAACTTTATATTTATTTATTTTTGTAATTTTTAACGTTTAAAAATTATAATTCGAAATATTCGTTTTTTTTTGTGAACAACTAAAATAATTTAATTAAAATTTTTTGAAAATTAATTGATTATTTCAAATTTTTAAATTTAAATTTTTTTTATTATAAGAATTTTAATATTTGGTTAAAAAATATTTTTTTCGTATACTTTTGGAGTTGAAATTAACTGCGAGTTATCTTATATTTAAAAAAATAAAAAAAAAATTAAAAATTAAAGAAAAAAGCACAAATTAAATGTTAAAAAGTTAAATATTTAAAATAAATAAATACATATTACTGAAAGTAAATATTTTTAAAAAAAAAAATCAATTTCTTTTAAAAGATAGAATAAAGAATTCTTCTCAAAAATAGTTGAAAATTCTGACAGTGTTCCAGGACATGTTTTGTAAAAAAAAAATTATTGTTTAAATAATTTTTAAAACTAAAAAAACCCATTTTAATATTCACATAAAATAAAAAAAAAATGCTTGGAATTAATTAAATATTTATTTGTAATTTTTTGAAGTTAAAAATTTGAAGAAATGTTTAATTTTTAAATTTTAAATTTATAAAATTAAATATTTGTTTAAAAAATCCTAAGATCAAGACCAAAATTAAAAACAAACAAATATAGAAAAGTCTTAATATTAAAAAAAAACAATTTACTTCGAAAAAGTTAAGTATTCAAACCCAATAAATACACATTACAAAAAGTAATTATTTAAAAAAATGAATATAAATATTTGTTAACAAAAAGTAAAGTTATTCTCAAAAATAGCAAAACTAGAATTCCTTGCTAAATAAAGTTGAAAACTTGAAAAACGAAATTATTTAAAAAAATTATTTAAATATTCTCACAAAAATCGAAACAATTTTTTAAAAATTAAATATTTATTTGTAATTTTTTGGAGATGGAAAATTTGAAATAATCAATTAATTTTCAAAAAATTTTAATTAAATTCTTTTAGTTTTCACAAAAAACGAATATTTCGTATTATATTTTTTAAACGTTAAAAATTACAAAAATAAATAAATATAAAGTTAATTTTTTTTTAATTTTCTTAAATAACTTAAAAAATATAAAAATTTACATTAAAAGTGTTTTAAAATTATTTAACTTTTTTAATAAATAATCTTAATTGGAAATTTCCGCATTTAAAAATATATTAAAATTGTTTTAAAAATGTTGAAAATTCGAAATATTTTTTAAAAGTTAAATATTTATTTATAATTTTTTGGAGATGGAAAATTTTAAATAATCAATTAATTTGTAAAATTTTAATAAAATTCTTTTAGTTGTTCACAAAAAAAAACGAATATTTCGAATTATTTTTTTTAACGTTTTAAACGTTAAAATGAAAATTAAATATTTTAAAAATTTATTTTTTTAATTTTCTTAAATAAGTCAAAAAATATAAAATTGTACATTAAAATTGGTTTAAAAATTTTTAAATTTTTTAATAATTAATCTCAATTGGAAATTTTCACATTTAAAAATATATTAAAATTGTTTTAAAAATGTTGAAAATTCCAAATATTTTTTAAAAGTTAAATATTTATTTGTAATCTTTTGTAGATGGAAAATTTGAAATAATCAATTAATTTGTAAAATTTTAATTAAATTCTTTTAGTTGTTCACAAAAAAACGTATATTTCGAATTATTTTTTTACGTTTTAAACGTTAAAATGAAAATTAAATATTTTAAAAATTTAATTTTTTAATTTTCTTAAATAAGTCAAAAAATATAAAATTGTACATTAAAATTGGTTTAAAAATATTTAAATTTTTTAATAATTAATCTCAATTGGAAATTTTCACATTTAAAAATATATTATAATTGTTTTATAATTTTTTAAATACATATAAGATAACTCGCAGTAAATTTCAACTCCAAAAATATACGAAAAAAAATATTTTTTTAACCAAAAATTAAAATTCTTATATTTAAAAAAATTCAATTTTAGTAAAAAAAAATTAAAAAATATTTTTAAATACGTAAATTTCAAATTAAGATAATTATTAAAAAATGTTATCTTTCTCTTATATTAAGTATTTAATAAATTTAAAAAAATCTTATTTAAAATATAACATTTCCGTAATATTTTACTTTTAAAACATATGTTTCGAAACATTAGTTATTTAATTTTGTTGAGAACGATTTTTAAGCATCTAGCAAATTTTTTATATTTATTTTTTAAAAGTAAAATAATTATTACGAATTTTCCAACTTCAAAAAATAAACATTTAATTTTTAAAAATATATATAGAATTTTTTTGTTAATTGTTAAATTTTAATAATTCCCTGAAAAAGACTAACGCCGTTTGTCGAAAAATAAAAATACAAAAAATTTAATTTTTTTAAAAGTTTTAAATTGTTTCGAAACATTAGTTATTTAATTTTGTTGAGAACAATTTTTTAAACATCTATAAAATTTTTTATATTTATTTTTTAAAAATAAAATAATCATTACAAATTTTCCAACTCCAAATAAACATTTAATGTTTAAAAATATATATTGATTTTTTTTAATTGTTAAATTTCAACAATTCCCTGAAAAAGACACGCCTTTTGTCGAAAAATAAAAATACAAAAAATTTAATTTATTTTAAACGTTTTAAAAATTAATTTTTTTTTAATTTTCTTCTTTTTAATAATTGATCTTAATTTAAAATTTACACATTTAAAAATATATTAAAATTGTTTTATAATTTTTTATTTTTTTAAATATAAGAGATAACTCGCACTTAATTTCAACTCCAAAAAATATACAAAAAAAATATTTTTAACCAAAAGGTAAAATTCTTATATTTAAACAAATTATTAAAAAAAAATTTGTAAAAAAAATTTAATGTTTTTTAAAAACGTAATTTTAAAATTAAGATTAATTATTAAAAAATTTTCACAAATCTTTTTTATTAATTATTTAATAAAATTGAAAAAAAGTATTTAAATTATTTATTTTTGGTAATATTTTAATTTTAAAAATATATTTCGAAATATTAGTTATTTTATTTTGTTGTGAAGGATTTTTTAAGCAACTATTAAATTTTTCAATTTAAATTTTAAAAATTATATTATTATTAAAATATTTCCAACTTCAAATAAGTGCAAATAAACATTTAATTTTTAAAAATAAATAATATTTTTTAAAATATTGAATTTTTATAAATTTTTTTCAAAGTATTTTTTTAAGTTGTTTTGTTGAATTTTTGAGTTTAGAAAATGTATTTAATTTTCATATTTTTATATTTGTCTAAACAAATTTTTTTTAGTTGTATGTGGCCAACTTTTTAATTGTTTAATTTCAACAATTCCCTGAAGAAGACTAACGACTTTTGTCAAAATATCCGGAAACGATAAACATGAATTAAGAGAGTTAACCAACGCATTTTAATTAAAAAATGGCCTCAAGCCAAACCATATAAAAAAATGAAAATTAAATACATTTTCTAAACTCAAAAATTCAACAAAACAACTTAAAAAAATACTTTTAAAAAAATTTATAAAAATTCAATATTTTAAAAAATATTATTTCTTTTTAATTTATTTCAAAAAATATTTTAAATATTTAAACTTTAAAAAAATTAGTCCGTTTTTATAAAATGTAAATGTTTTAAAAATGTTTTTCTTTGTTTTTTTTTTTTTAATATTTAACTTTAAAGCAATTTTAAGAATTTAAATATTAAAAAAAATATTCCGTATTTATAAAATGTATTTAAATAGTTTTAGAATTAATTTTTAAACGTAATTATTACGTGTTTGTGAAATATAAAAAAAAGGTTTTAAAACTTTTTTTTTATTATTCCACATATGAATAATACATTACAATTGTTTTAAAAACATTATAAAATTTCTTCTATGATTTAATATTATATATAATTATTCAAAATATATTAAAAATTTTTTTAAAAATTTATTTTTTTTTCATATTAACCTAAATTTTTTTAAAACTTTAAATATTCTTTTGAAATTCATTAAAATTGTTTTATATATATTTTTTTAAAATTTAATTTAAAAAAAACTATAGGAATTTAAATTTTTTATAAAACATTTTTAAAATATTTTTTTTTAAAGGTTGACAATTTGGAAATATATTTAATTTTTAAAATTTAAATTTAAGACAATTAAATGCATTTTTTAAACTTAGTATTCAACAAAGAAATACTTACAGAAGATTAAGAACAACATTTATAAACGTTAAATATTTAAAATTAATATTAGAAAAAGTAGACTTTTAAAAAAGTTTATAAAATATACTCATATACTAAAACTGTTTTTAATTTTTTTGTTTTTGTAATGTCAATGAATTAAAATTTTTTAAAAGTAATTATATGGATTTTAAAAAATAGATTACATTTTTTAAAAAATTTTACCTTTTTAAAAATAATGTTTCCATATATACATAATATGTTACAATTTTTGCAAAATATTTAATTACCTTAAAATTATTAATTATTTTTAAAAAATTATCTTTTTTTAATTTATTTTTAATTTTTAAATTTTTTAAATTTTTGTTTTTAATTTAACCTTATAAAAATATTGTTTAAAAGATTGGAACACTTCTAGGAGATCTATAAAGTAAAACACAGAAATTCTGCATATGATCTCTGTTTCAACTTCATTTCCGTTACTTTGCCTCAAATTTTCCTCTCGCCATTTCGCAAACTACCCCAACCGAAAGTCAACGATCTTCTGTAAAACTGCGAAATAAATCATTTAGAATTTGTTTAATTTGTTGAACTTCAAGCCCAACTCTCAGCTTTTTCTTACCGGAGAAGAAATTGTGGTATTATTGTGAAAACAAGGAAAAATCAAAGAGGAGTTGGTGCCCGGCAGAACGTCCCAACAAAGGGAACATTTTAGCTAACTTAAAGTTGCCCTTAACAAAATCGAATAATTTCTTTGTAAAGAGTCTTAATTGTAAAGTCAGTCTATATATAAAACGAATATACATAAACATAAATATTTTTATTTCTATAAATTTCTTAATAATTTTAAGTTTTTTGTGTACTTAATTTCAAAAAAAAAACATTATTTCATATTAAATCATCTCGTTTTGTATGTGAAACCCAAGTCTTCCAGACGTACTTATTTAAAAATATTAAAAAAGCGCTAAATTTTTAATTTTATATTTTTTCTATTTTCCTCCGAATTTCTTTTTTTCTATATATTTTAGCAAGGGTGGTGCCTATCGTAATATATCTTTAGATTATTAGATTTTTTAGAAAACAAACAGAAACGTTGAAAACCCGCACAATTTATTTCCCTAAAAATATATCTATATTTATAATTTTGTAGGCCTGTTAAAAGTATGTATTTTATGTAATATTTTTGTAAAACATTTATCCATTTAATATATTGTATATATTCTTTATGATTATTTTTAATTAAAAAAAAACATACATATTTATGAAAATTCAAGAACAAAAATTAAATTAAAAATTCTTTCCACACATAGAGCTTCACAATTTGCCACCGTGAAATTGCGTCACACAACCACAAATGATCGTTCGGCTCCAATGATTTACAGATGTGTAAATAAATGAACAAGTTTTTCTTTAAATATTGAAATTTTAAGAAATTTTTTAATTTATGTGTGCCTTATGAAGTTTGTTCATTTTTTATTTTTAACTCTTTTTGATTGCATGTGTATGTTTTTATATTTAAATATATAGAAATTAAAATTTTATTAAATTGTAAGTGAAAGACAAAAATTGTTTGAAATGTGTTTTTAAAACATACATGCATATGATATACGTTTGAAAAATAAAGTTTAAGAAAAGTTTTTCTTTAAAAAAGTTACAAAAAACGTCTTATTTTTTGGTAATGAAATGAATGTAAGTATATAAATTATTTTTATTTTATTTTTTTTTATTTTATTTTATTTTGTTTTATTTTATTTTAATTTTATTTTTTTTAATTTTATTTTTTTTAATTTTATTTTTTTTTTGATTTTTTTTTTGATTTTATTTTTTATTTTATTTATTTTATTTTATTTTATTTTATTTTATTTTATTTTATTTTATTTTATTTTATTTTATTTTATTTTATTTTATTTTATTTTATTTTATTTTATTTTATTTTATTTTATTTTATTTTATTTTATTTTATTTTATTTTATTTTATTTTATTTTATTTTATTTTATTTTATTTTATTTTATTTTATTTTATTTTATTTTATTTTATTTTATTTTATTTTATTTTATTTTATTTTATTTTATTTTATTTTATTTTATTTTATTTTATTTTATTTTATTTTATTTTATTTTATTTTATTTTATTTTATTTTATTTTATTTTATTTTATTTTATTTTATTTTATTTTATTTTATTTTATTTTATTTTATTTTATTTTATTTTATTTTATTTTATTTTATTTTATTTTATTTTATTTTATTTTATTTTATTTTATTTTATTTTATTTTATTTTATTTTATTTTATTTTATTTTATTTTATTTTATTTTATTTTATTTTATTTTATTTTATTTTATTTTATTTTATTTTATTTTATTTTATTTTATTTTATTTTATTTTATTTTATTTTATTTTATTTTATTTTATTTTATTTTATTTTATTTTATTTTATTTTATTTTATTTTATTTTATTTTATTTTATTTTATTTTATTTTATTTTATTTTATTTTATTTTATTTTATTTTATTTTATTTTATTTTATTTTATTTTATTTTATTTTATTTTATTTTATTTTATTTTATTTTATTTTATTTTATTTTATTTTATTTTATTTTATTTTATTTTATTTTATTTTATTTTATTTTATTTTATTTTATTTTATTTTATTTTATTTTATTTTATTTTATTTTATTTTATTTTATTTTATTTTATTTTATTTTATTTTATTTTATTTTATTTTATTTTATTTTATTTTATTTTATTTTATTTTATTTTATTTTATTTTATTTTATTTTATTTTATTTTATTTTATTTTATTTTATTTTATTTTATTTTATTTTATTTTATTTTATTTTATTTTATTTTATTTTATTTTATTTTATTTTATTTTATTTTATTTTATTTTATTTTATTTTATTTTATTTTATTTTATTTTATTTTATTTTATTTTATTTTATTTTATTTTATTTTATTTTATTTTATTTTATTTTATTTTATTTTATTTTATTTTATTTTATTTTATTTTATTTTATTTTATTTTATTTTATTTTATTTTATTTTATTTTATTTTATTTTATTTTATTTTATTTTATTTTATTTTATTTTATTTTATTTTATTTTAATTTTATTTTATTTTATTTTATTTTATTTTAATTTATTTTATTTTATTTTATTTTATTTTATTTTATTATCGCATATTCACGATTAGTGACACAAACGTTACGTCAACGTAACTTAGAATTTTTCTGCCCTGTATTGTGTCTTACCACCAGGGGTGGAAAATTAGATTTCTCTAAACGTAATAAAATAGTACTTTTTAAACTGAAAAGGTATTTTTGCTTTAATACTATTAATTAATTCAAATATAATGAAATTGTTGACTTTTTCATAGAAAATATTACCGATATATTAAATTACTTTGCTCCATATAAAAACTTTAATAATATGGCGTCTTTAAATAAGCATTTTACTTATAGCAATTCCCTAATATCATATAACAGAATTACGAAATTGTCTAATGCTATTCTATTCTATTCTGAAAAAACCGTAGATGGTTGCAAGCGGTTCTCAAAAATGCTAATAACATATTTAAAATGCATATTCTTCTGATTTAACTAAAAATTTCAATGAAAAATTTATAACAAGATTAACTCCCGCATCTAATTCACAACTTCGGTGTATAATTTTTATACCCTGCAACATAGTACCTCCAAATATTGATCATGGACTCCATAAAGACGATTTAGCCATGTCCGTCTGTTGTAATCATGCTACAACCTACAATAATTAAGATAGATGTAGATGCTAGCTAAATATAATTCTTATAGATCCAGGTAACCTGGGATTTAAAATGACCAGTATCGGACCATTGAAATAACCGCCAAATATAACATCTGTCCGATTTGACTATATAGCGAGAAAAATAGCATATTCTAACTGATCGGGCTGAAAATTGGTGTTTTGGGTGTATTTATAACCAGAACCATTCACATCAACAACGGTAGTCATATGCCCATGTTTCCATAAATTTCAACGAACCGGGCTGAGATTTGGTAATATAAGTTTATTTATACGCGAAACCATTCACATGCTATCCATGATAGTGGCTATATAAGATTCGGAACCTAACGCCGCTTTTACTTGTTTAAACTGTACACAAATTTACTTTGAAAAAAAAACGTACATGCTGATTGTGTTTTAGGAAATGAAACGTCGTTTGTTTCTTATGAAATTCAGAAAAAAGTACTAAAGTACTGACATTTCCATCCCTACCTATCACACGCTGAAAGCTAAGTCCCCATTTACATGGTACTTTTTTTTAAGTAACTTGTCGACTTATTCTCTTGTGAAAAAGTATTTACGTTCACACACGTACTTCTTATACCCTCACTTTAGTGTGACGAGGGTATATATCATTTGCTACGGAAAAAAGTGTAACACATCGAAGGAGTGACCTAAGACCCCAAGTATGTTCGGCGGAAATCCGTTTTGGGTCATTTTAAGTCGAATGAGCAATGTCCGTCCGTCTGTCTGTCTGTCTGTCTGCTGGCTGGTGCGCACGATAACTCTCGAAAGGAGTAACCGATTGACTTCAAATTTGGTATGTGGTAATATTTTTTTCTATCTCCGGCTAAGTTCGAAGATGGGCCATATTGGTCCACTCCTTCTGGTACCTCCCCCACAAAGGGTTAAAATGTTGTGAAATATTGATTCTTCAATAACTGCTATCATACGTATTCGAATCTTCTGAAATTCCACACATAGTACTAGTTTGTTAGTCGCTATCAACTCGAGGAAAATGGGCGAAATTGCAACGCCCCTTTTGGTACCTCCCACACAAATGCACCATTTTACACTAAAAGTTAAAAGCTTATAACATTAATACCAGTGTTTAAAAATACTTGAAATTGTGTACAGTGTAATGCTTTTATAGTGCCTGCAGTCCAGTGAAAAATGGGCGTTATTGCCGCGCCCCTTTTGGTACCACCTACACAAATGCACCATTTTGCACCAAAAGTTAACAGCTTATAACATTAATACCAGTGTATAAAAATACTTGAAATTTTGTACAGCGTAATGTTTTTATAGTGCCTACAGTCCATTGATAAGTGGGCGTTATTGTCACGCCCCTTTTGGTACCTCTCCCACAAAGGTACCATTTTGCACCAAAAGTTAACAGTTTATAACATTAATATCAGTATATACAATTACTTGAAATTTTGTACAGTGTAATGCTTTTATAATGCCTATAGTCCAGTGAAAAATGAGAGTTATCACCACGCCCCTTTTTGTACCTCCCACACAAAATAGCCAAATTATACCACAATTTAATATCTCAACGTTAATATACCAGTCCATATAAACGGTTACAATTCGGCACAGTGCAATGTATTTAAAGTATCTACTGTTCAGCGAAATATAGGTGTATTTCTTAAACCCCTTATGGTACCTCCCACAAAAATTGACAGAATAATTTGTGTAATATTCAATATTACATTACTCACAAAGTGAGGGTATACCTTAGTCGGTTTACCCGACTGAAACTTTCTTACTTGTTTTTCAATACTTATACTTATTTTCATTTGTTTTGTTTCGGCTTTTCCTGTGTGAATTGTTGTTGTTTCCAAGTGCGAACGAAAAACACAAAACGATGAGTACGATAAGCACGAGTACAGCATACTTTTTTTCCCCCCGTTTCCGACTGCCTCTCTCGACCACAAAAACGCCGATAAGTATACTTAGTCCGAATTTACACTAGGCAAGTTTTTTCAGCAGCTTATCATCAAATTCTCTTTTGAACTTGCACGAATAACTCAAAACGTTCAGGGAGTGTTTTTTCCCCCCTCTTGCCGACTGCCTCTCTCTCCTACAAAACGCCGATAATCTGCTGAACATTCAGCCAGTGTAAATCGGGACTTAATACTTAAAAAAAAGGTATCATGTAAGTCCGAATTTACACTAGGCAAGTTTTTTCAGCAGCTTATCTTCAAATTCTCTTTTGAACTTGCACGAAGAACTCAAAACATTCAGGGAGAGTTTTTTCCTCCCTCTTGCCGACTGCCCCTCTCTCCTACAAAACGCCGATAATCTGCTGAACATTCAGCCAGTGTAAATCCGGACTAAATGCAGACTAAGCCGATTATCGGCGTTTTGTTGAAGAGAGGAATTCGGAAAGAGGGTGGGAAATCTCCCGTCTAACCGCAGAGGCAAGTTACTAGAGAATTAGAGGAGAAGCTGCTGAAAAAATATCACGTGTAAATCTGGACAAACTTTGACACATGTTTCGGACAAATTGCCTCGTGTGAAGCTGCTCTTACGTACTGATTATTCGAGCAGCAGTCGGATATTTTTGCTCGGCTTGAGTCTCTTGCCGCCGCTACACAAATACGGCGTAAATATTACTGTGAATGAACCATTGTTGTTATTCTACCGTGAATGGTCGATCAATTTGTTTCGATTTTTCTGTTCGTGCAATTGATAAATAGTCTTTTCTTATCAGCTGGGCCGGCCGGTTTCTGTCATTTGGCAATAAATTGGATGGTTTTGTGAAAAGTGGTGGTTATAAATAAATACCATTTATTGTAAATAAACAAAATAACACCATGCAAACCTATGTGGCGCCAATATTATTGGTGCTGCTGTTTGTGGCCTATTCACTGCCGCTCTTTCTAAGGGTTTTCACCACCACTCAAATGGTAATCGATGAAGAGTTCCACTTGAAGCAGGGCCTGTACTATTGTCAAAAGCAGTTCAACAAGGTAAACTAGAAAATCAGTAATTTCTTTATAGAATTCTAAGAAAAGTTGCTCTCTGTCATTTTAGTGGGATCCCAAAATAACCACGTTCCCCGGCCTCTATTTATTCTCCTTGATCTTGATACCTCTTGAATTCTGTGAAGTTATGGGTCTGCGCTTGATCTCTTTGGCCGGCGCCGTTATCAATGTCGTTTTAATGTTTTACATACGACGCAAAAGTTTGGGCAATGTGCAATCTTCATTGGCCGCCTTGGAAGCGTTCACCATAGCTTCACTGCCACCACTGTACTTTTTTAGTCATCTATATTATTCGGACACTTTGTCACTGACCACAGTGCTGCTGTTCTATATATTTTGGCAAAAGGGCAGTCACTTGCATGCCTCTGTTTATGGTAAGTATGTTTTTGGGATTTAAGTGTATTTAGAATTTTCAATTATTTTATTCATTCAATCTTTTCCTATAGCGGCTGCCAGTGTTTTAATGCGCCAGACAAATGTGGTTTGGGTTGGTATGGCTTTCGGCACTTTAGCTTTGGATATGGTCACCGTGAAATATGCCGAATTTAAGGGAATTCCGCCAAAAGATGTAAAGATCTATAAGCCGCAGGTAAGGAACTATTATTTCTGCTCTCAATACTTATTTATCAATCAGAAATTACTCATCGCAAGGCACTATTATTCTAATAATATTAGAGCAATGAAAAGAAAATTATATGTATAATTACTGCTGTTATTCAATTCCAAAGAAATATCAATAAGTTGTTTCCTCCTACTCTGGAAAGTATAACACGCGTTCTTCAACGGTTCTGAAATTTAAAAACTCAAATTAAAATGTATTTTTTTTTGCCAAATTCAAATGTAAAATCTCAATTTTGAGTTCACTTTTCTAATCTACTTTTGAAAATATTGTAGAATGCAGATAAATCAAACCGAGTTAGACTTAGAAAGGAGTATCCGATTGACTTCAAATTTGGTATGCGGTATTGTTTTTTTCCATCTCAGGCTAAGTTTGAAGGGTTAACATTTAACTTCTATACTACTTATATGAATCTTCTGAAATTCGAGAAAAATGGGCGATGTATCTCCCACATACAATTTAACATGTATCTCCCCATAACAATTTAATTTAAAAAAAAAATATATAAATTTAGGAATATTTGTTCGTAAGTCAGTTTACCCGACTGATCGATCATTCTTCCTTGTCTCAGTTATGTTTTAAATTTTCGGAAACGTTGGCACCTACAGTTTTTTCGCGAGAAATATTTTTCTCAAGATACCAACTAGAAATGTCGACGATTTTTGAGACTTGTGATATAGTAAACATTTTGATTGTTATATTTTAGGGGTAAGGAGATGAAAAATGTCAAATGTTTTGCTCTCTTATATGGAAGTACTTGTAAGCGTTAACAATCAGTTCAGTAAACTTCCTATAACTCTCTATGAATAATAATAAAATGAAATGATTTTGAATTTCATTTTATTTATTTCATCATAACTTGTAATCTAAAGCCTCAAAGGCCAATTTAACTTTTGAAATTGAATAGATTATTTTTCAAAAATCTTTTAATTATAATTTGAAATTGAGTCTTCACATTTGTAATTGACAAAATTTAATTTAAAATAAGGCTATTTCGAAATTTCAAACCTGTTGCGATTTTTATGCGAAAATATATCAAGCCCTGGACCTGTATGGGCTATTTCATTTCAATTTATAAAACATAAACTACAAACTTTCTGTCGACTCTTACCATTTTCTACAGCAATGAAAAAAATTTTCATTTAAAATTGAGATTTTACTTATGAAATTAATAAAATTATTTTTTAAAATGAGATTTTTCATTTAAATTGTCCATATTCCATTTGGAATTATGATTTTTATATTTCAAATTGACTAAATTCTAATTGAAATTTTCAAAATTATATTCAAAATTGAGATTTTATACATATTTGCAATTATAATAATTCCATTTTTTAAATAAAAATACAATTTAAAATTGAGAAAAATCCATTTTAAATTAAGATATGGACTTTTGACCAAATTTCGACAATTGTGTTTTACAGAGAAGGAACTTTGAATAAGTAGTGAAGCAGTATACCTACCATGATGCATTTTTATACCCTACACCACACTGTGGTACAGGGTATTATAAGTTTGTTTCACGGCAGATGTTTGTAACACCTGAAAATACTAGAGATAGACCCACCTTAAAGTATACCGATCGACTCAGAATCACAAGCTGAGTCGATTTAACCATGTCTGTCCGTCCGTCTGTCCATGCTAAGTTGTTCGTCGACTACAGGTCGCAATTTCACTCCGATCGTTCTGAAATTTTGCAGCTTGGAGTATTTCGCAGCTGTAAAGATCCCTATTGAATTTGGTTGAAATCGGTTCAGATTTAGATATAGCTCCCATATATATCTTTCGTCCGATTTGGCCCTTTAGTCCTATAGAAGCTGTATTTTACATCCAATCGTTTTGAAATTTAGAATGGTAGAGTTTCTTGATCCATGAACCAACACTGCCGAATTTGAAGAAAATCGGTTAAGATTTAGCTATAGCTCCCATATATATGTTTCGTCCGATTTGGCCCTTTCGTTCTATAGATGCTGTATTTTACTTCCAATCGTTTTGAAATTTAGAATGGTAGAGTTTCTTGATTCAAGGACCAACATTGCTGAATTTGAAGAAAATCGGTTAAGATTTAGCTATAGCTCCCATATATATGTTTCATCCGATTTGACTCTTTAGTTCTGTAGAAGCAGTATTTTACATGCAATCGTTTTAAAATTTAGAATGGTTGAGTTTCTTGATCCATGGACCAACGTTGCCGAATTTGAAAAAAATCGGTTAAGATTTAGTTATAGCTCCCATATATATGTTTCGTCCGATTTGGCCCTTTAGTCCTATAGAAGCTGTATTTTACATCCAATCGTTTTAAAATTTAGAATGGTAGAGTTTCTTAATCCATGGACCAACGTTGCCGAATTTGAAGAAAATCGGTTAAGATTTAGTTATAGCTCCCATATATAGGTTTCGTCCGATTTGGCCCTTTAGTCCTATAGAAGCTGTATTTTACATCCAATCGTTTTAAAATTTAGAATGGTAGAGTTTCTTAACCCATGGACCAACATTGCCGAATTTGAAAAAAATAATCGGTTAAGATTTATCTATAGCTCCCATATATATGTTTCGTCCGATTTGGCCCTTAAGCGCTATAGAAGCTGTATCTAACATCCAATTGTTGTGAAATTTAGCATTGTAGAGTTTCTTCATCCATGGACGAACATTGCCGAATTTGCAGAAAATCGGTTAAGATTTAGGTACAGCTCCCATATATATGTTTCGTCTGATTTGGCACTTTAGTCCTGCAGAAGCTGTATTTTACATCCAAGTATTTTGAAATTTAGTATGATAGAGTTTAGAGATAAATAAAATTAGAAAATGTATATTTCAGTGTTATTCAATATTACGAGAGTGGTGTAGGGTATTATATAGTCGGCCCGCCCGACTTTAGCCTTTCCTTACTGGTTTTTCTAAATTTTTTTCATGCCAACTACACCATTTGCAATTGTAATTCGAAAAAAGTCAATTGAAATTCGAAGATTCCATTTGAAATTCGAAAAATATCAATTGAAATTCGAATAATCCAATTGAAATTCGAAAAAGGTCAATTGAAATTCGAAAAACACCAATTGAAATTCGAAAAACATCAATTGAAATTCGAATCACATCACTTGATATTCGAAGAACATCAATTGAAATTCGAAAAACATCAATTGAAATTCGAAACACATCATTTTAAATTCATAAAATTGCAATTGAAATTCGGAATACGTCAATTGAAATTCGAATTTTTCCATTTGAAATTCGTAATACACCAATTGAAATTCGGAAAACATCAATTGAAATTCGAAATTCATCATTTGAAATTCGAAAAATGTAAACAAAATCAATGCTGTATATTAGATGGGGTAGCATTTAAGTGATACAATTTGTCTGTGTTAAAACTTTAATATTAAAATATTTAAATATGTTTTGTTTCAACTAATTTTGAATAAATATTCATAAAAGATAAGATCATCTATATGTTTTCTGTTCGTCACATTATATGTTAAGATTTAGTCAGCAAATGTGTTTAAATAAATTTTACCCAATCTAATGTACAGATTTGTTTACATTTTCGAATTTCAATTGATGTATTTCGAATATCAATTGATGTTTTTCGAATTTCAGTTGGTGTTTTACGAATTTCAAATGGAAAAATTCGAATTTCAATTGATGTATTTCGAATTTCAATTGATGTTTTTCGAATTTCAATTGATGTATTTCGAATATCAATTGATGTTTTTCGAATTTCAATTGGTGTTTTACGAATTTCAATTGATGTGTTTCGAATTTCAATTGATGTATTTCGAATTTCATTTGATTTTTTTCGAATTTCAATTGGAATCTTCGAATTTCAATTGACCTTTTTCGAATTTCAAATGGAATCTTCGAATTTCAATTGATCTTATTCGAAATTGAATTGATTTTTTCCGAATTACAGTTGAAAATTGTGTAGTCCCAATTTCAATTAAAATGGAAATATCCTAAATGCAAGATCTCAATCTCTCACTGAAATTTAGTCAATTCTAAATGGAAAAACCCAATTTCAGTTGAAAAATTATCAATTCCAAATTTAAAACCTATTTTTTTATTGAAAACGTCCTAATTTAAAATAGAGTTATTTCAATTTCAAATATAAAATCAGATTTTTGTATTTAGAATCTCAATTTTTAGTCAACATTTAGAAAATTTTAAATGGAAAATCGTCAATTTGAAATGGAAAATCTCAATCTCAATTGTCAATTCCTAATATAAATTCTCAATTTTAAATGGTTATATCCTAGTTTCAAATGGATTTTTTAATTTCAAATGAAATTAACCCCATTTTAAATGCTATACCTGAATGTCAATTGATATTTAGGCAATTTGAAATGTACAATATGAATTTGAAATAAAATTTAGTTGATTCCAAGAGAAAAATCTAAATCTAAAATTTATATAATTTCAATGGGACAACCCCCAATTACTACTGAAAATGGAGTAGAAATATTTGTTTCTATTATTAAGTCAAATAAATTTAAAACGGGATTTTAAATGTCAGATAAAATGGAAAAGCAAGTCGGGCGGTAACGACTGCATAATACCATCAACTTGCATGTGCCTTATAGAGCGTAAAAATTTAGTAGTAGTTTAAGTAGAATACCTATTTAAAATTGTTGGCAGATCGGTTAAAAAACTTAACATCGAAAGCCTGACCAGTTAAAACATGTATTATCCAGAGCGCGAAGAAGATTATCCGAAGGTCTAAGGATCTTAAGATAGAGGAATATTTTCAAAACATGCATCAATATGCCCCTTTTTCACTAGAAACCATTTTAGGCAATAAATGCTTAAATTTTAGACAGGTCTGTTGAAAATTATGTTCTCTATAGCGTCAAATATTGCAATCAAAGAATCAAAATTTTCAATATGTCTGCGAAAAATAATGTAGTAATTTGAAAATAGCAAGGATTATTTGCCTGGCGAATCGAATAGAATCTCAGCGCCGATCAAATATGCCACACCCGAAGCTTTTTAAATCAATCACCGTTGACCAAAGTACCTTTTAAATGTTTTTTTTTCATTTTGGACCTTCTAAAATGAAAATTCTTAACGTATAACAATTTGCTTGCAGCATTTTTTATCAGTATCTAAAAAACTACGACTGGTCACGAAAAACAAAACAGATCGCTATTTTGGACCCTCAAAATTTTTAAAATCCTCCCTAAAATTAGGTTATGACATGATGTCCTATGATCGTTCAGTATTCTGCAGCATTTTCAATAGTAATGAGACGTTCCCCATTATAATCGATATTTTTCTCTATTTAAGTTTAATATTTTCATTGTAAAATAGCAATATCCTAATTCCAAATGAAATGTTCTTAATTTTTCCCAATTGGAATGCAATTCAAATGTAAAATCTCAATTTCAAGTTTCCTCAAATACAGTTGAACATTGTGTATTATAAGAACCTGGGAATAGGAGGAAGGAAACGTGTTGGAATTAATCCAGATTGATTATATCTTCAAATAAATATTTGTATTTCGTTTAGTTATGTATTTTCCACCAATCTCTTAAATATTGCGGTTTTAAACGAAAATGAACTTATAAATCGATTCCATGAAGTCCTCAAAATCGATTTCCACGACATTTCTGAATAATTAACCCATATTTATATTATGTGGTAGTATAAACAAAGGAATAATTTAAATGCTGTATATGTAAAATATATTAAAATGCGTCAGCCTATAAAGAAATCAGCATTCATACATATTATTAAAACAGTTATAAGCATTTTTAGAAAGCTTCAATAATTAAAAATGTTTTCTCCTCCCAGGTTATATTGGATATTGTGAAACGCTTTGAATTAGTGGTTAAATGTCTTTGGTATATTGTGAGACAAGGATGTTTCTATCTCGTCATAATTCTACCTTTTATGGGTTTTGTATATCTCAATGGATCCATAGTGTTGGGCGACAAGAGAGCTCACGAAGCCAGCATACATGTGCCTCAGGTATGACCTTATCTTATTCCCAAAAATCACACCTAATTATCTAAAAACCTCACAATTGTTTCTTTAATTTGTAGCTTTTCTACTTCTCCGTCTTCTGCTTAGTTTTCGCAATTTCCAATACCATTACCAAATTCCGTGCAACTCTACAAGCTCTGCTCAAACTAAAAAGTGAAATGTTCATGGTTACCATAGTTTTCCTCCTGATTGTTCGTTTTAATACTGTGGTTCATCCTTATCTGCTGGCCGATAATCGTCATTACATATTCTATGTATGGCAACGACTTTATGGCCGTTATTGGTGGTTTAAATATTGCATGTGTCCCATTTATACCATCTCTTTAATGTTCGTCCATCAGGGCATTAAGCATTTACGTTTTAATTTCCAATTTATGTTTTGGTTAGCTACCGCAATTGTCTTGTGCTTCCAACGTCTGTTGGAATTGCGTTATTTCATTATACCATTTGTCATCTTCCGCTTGAACACAAGGCCTAATCTAAAATCGAAGATGGCTCAATGGGTGGAATTGGGCTTCAATATTTTGCTAAATGCTGTAACATTTTATATATTCTTCACCAAAGAGATTAAATGGGATAATTACGATGAACCACAAAGGCTTATATGGTAAGGCAAGGAATTTAAAGAATGACCACATTTATTTAGGATAATATGCATTTGTTTAATTTATTTAAAAAAATAAAAATTGTAAGTTTTTGTGTTGTTTTGAAATAACATTGAATTAAGGTGGAATGGACAGAGGTAAACTAGAAATAAAAAGAAAAAAAAAAAAACATCCTCGTAAATAACTGCAAATCTGACAGAAAATACCGATGGAATGTTTTAATCAATGTTTATTTTAATGAAATTACTATACAGAATATTAATTTATTTTCTAGATGTACCATCCAGGGAAAAGCCTTGTGAAAGAGACCATTTGTCTAAATCAACGACAGATCAGCTCCTCTGATAGGTGATACAGTGTTACAATTATGGAATACGAAATGACTTCATAACCTAGAGGTAAACAGAAATGAAAAGAAAAAATCTCAAAGTGCATATTGGAAATCTTCATCCGTTGAAATTCGTAAGTAAAAGTTTTCATATATATATACATAACTTACTAGTTTTAACAGGTTTATAATTCAATTAGATCTACAATCGCTCTATAAACATTTTTAGATTAAGTATAAAATTTTTGAGGTTTTACATTCGTAATTGTCAAAATTCCAATTGAATCTTAAATCTTTCTATACAAATTTTAAAATTTTACATCTATAATTATCAAAATTGCTATTGAAATTAAATTATTTTCATCCATAGTTGTGAAAATTTCTTTTTCGTTAAGTTATGTTCATAATGACGAATATGTTTGTAATGCCAATTTTCACTTTTTTTATTTGGCCAAATTTCAGTTAGCAGGAAAATGAGTGGAATTTGTGTCTACATTGATTCATTTTGGTTACTCCTAGTGTTTTTGGACCTATGAAACAGAAATAGTAGAAACAATCGAAATCAGCCATATAGATTAAATTCTCGTAAATTTTGTTTTTGATTAATTGAATTTGCCTTTTTGATTAGAATTCCTTTTCTCAATACAGAATTTTTCCAGAACTTTAAATGTAAATATCCTAATTCTAAATTGATATATCCTATTTTCAACTGGATTTAAGCATGTAAACAAATTTAAAATCTCACTTTTGAAATGAAAAACTCTAAATTTTAAATACAATTTATATAATTTTAAATGGAAGATGTAAATTTTAGATGAAAATTTGGCATGATAATGAAAAAGCTTAATTTCATATGAAATTTACTGCACTTTAAATGTAAAATATGAGTTTCTATCGATATTTAGGAAATTCGAAGTGTACAATATATGTAAAGGGTCCGCCAAATAACTTTTTTTTTTTGAAAATGCTATAAAAAAAATACTACTGAATATTTTCTCAAATTTATTTTTTTATTTGAAAGTACAATCCTTCCGTTTAATAATGGAAAATAATTTCATTCAAATGGCTGCCTCGGCTGGCCATGCAGTAGCCTACACGATCGGTCCAATTTTTAAGCACATTATCGATTGTGTGCAGCTGTACCAATGGCTTCACGAATATTGTCCTTTAAAAAGTCAATTGTCTCTGGCTTGTCGGCGTAACACTTATCTTTGAGGGCACCCCACAAATAATAGTCCAACGGTGTCAAATCGCATCTCCGAGGTGGCCAAACGACATCAGCTCTGCGGCTGATAATACGATCTTCAAAAACAGGGCGCAAAACATCGAGTGTAGCTTCGGCTGTGTGGCACGTAGCGCCGTCCTGTTGAAACCAAATGTTGCCAATAGCCTCCTCTTCAATTTTTGTGAACAAAAATTCGTTCAACATGGCCCGATAACGATCGCCATTGACTGTAACGGCCACTCCTTGCTCATTTTCGAAGAAAAATGGACCAATTATGCCTCTAGACCAAAATCCGCACAAGGATAAAACTAATTATCTGTCAAATCAGACATGAGCTAAGTGTTACCATTCACGAAAAAAAAACGTTAGATGGCGGACCCTGTACATTACGTTATATTCTTAACCAGCTAATTTTAATTGATTTTATAAATCAATTAAATCTGAAATTTAACTTTTTAAAGTTGATAAAATCTGTATTTATAGCTTCCTATTTAAAATTAATTACAAATTGCAAATAATTTAGCACGTAGATTAATTTTTCACAAAGTAGTTTTCATTATTACTTTGCATCAATTTCAATTGGCTATAAATGTGCTAGTAATTGATATTTATGTGGAATATTACTGTAGACTATTTATTTTATACACAAGCATTTGTACATTAAGTTATAAATGAATATTGTTTAATGTATTACAAGTAAATTTATGAGGATATCTTAATAAGTTAGGTTATAAAGAAAGTCATCAAAACCGCATGTTGTATAATGTCCATAGTGTTTAGTCCATTTAGATTTCACATATGTTTACCTCTACCTCATTAATATGCCTCTGTCCTAGTCTAAAAGTCAAATTAGTAAAGTAATTCGTCTATTTAATTTGATAGGGCAGGGATACTTTCCATATTTTTAGCATGGACAACGATATATTAACCAATAAAAAATCCCCAAAAAATATGATAAGTGACCCAAAACTTCTATTGGAAATATGTTATATTAAAACCAGTAAGGAAAGACTAAAGTCGGGCGGGGCCGACTATATAATACCCTACACCACTCTCGTAATATTGAATAAATCGGAAATATAAATTTTGTAATTCATGTATAAATTGTTTATTTTAAATTTCAAAACGATTGGATGTAAAATACAGCTTCTATAGAACTAAAGGGCCAAATCGGACGAAACAAATATATGGGAGCTATAGCTAAATCTTAACCGATTTAGTTCAAATTCGGTAGTGTTGGTTCATTTATCAAGAAACTCTACCATTCAAAATGATTGGATGTAAAATACAGCTTCTACAGGACTAGAGAGCAAAATCGAACGAAACATATATTGGGAGCTATAGCTAAATCTGAACCGATTTCAACCAAATTCTATAGGGATCTTTACAGCTGCGAAATACTCTAAACTGCAAAATTTCAGAAGGAGCGGAGTGACAGACGGACAGACATGGTTAAATCGACTCAGCTATTGATTCTGATTCGATCGGTCTGATAAGGTGGGTCTAGCTGTGTTATTTTCAGGTGTTACAAACATCTGCCGTGAAACAAACTTATAATACCCTGTACCACAGTGTGGTGTAGGGTATAAATATAGACAATACAGGTCTTTAAAGGGGACAATCAAGAAAAGTATTCCAGCACTATCAGTTTTCAAGATTTTCCCCCTGAAAAATATTCAAAATCAATTTAAATCATCATCATTTTTCTGATTTTATAACCCTTAAAATAGAAAATGATGATTTTGCCCAGAAATGAAGATTTTTAATGGTGTGAACAAAATATTATTATGTATTATTTTACTCTTTCCTATGGAGCATAATGCCAATAAATGTTGGGATAGATCCAAACATAAACAACAAACTAAACAAGGCAAGGCAACATTTGGACGGCTCAGAAAAACTTTGTGCAGCACAAAAATAACCCGAGCTACAGAAGTAAAGATATTCAACGCCTGTGTGAAATTAACTCTGCTATATTGAAGTGAAGCGTGGCACTTAACAGTGGCTACCACAAACACACTTCAAGCTTTCATAAATAGATGCAGGGGAATCATCTGTGGAATATTTTGTTCTAAAACAATTAGCTATGGGTATCTATGGGATATTGTCAAAGAGGATCCTATAGAGCCACAGACAGGGTTACCATAACCTTTTTTCGGAAAGGAGGACAGTTGTGCTAGAAAAGAAGGACATTTGTAACATTTACAAAAATAGTTTGGAACTTTCGGAGGACATTTAAAAAATACAGTATTTGGAAAGCATGAGCATTTTACTATGATCAACAATTAATCTTTAAACCTGTAAGGAATATCTAAAGTAGGGCAGTCGGCGATGTGATACCGTACACAAACCTATCGGAGCAGAATAAGAAGAAATATAATCAGGCTTTACAAATGTTATTCTTCTAATGATTTGTCCAACAATTTGTATTTTATAGCCTTTGATGTCAAATCGGGAACATAGGACACCAACAATACATTTATAATATGTAACTTGTAACACATGCTAAACTCTTAATAAACTTCCACGATTTATTAATTGTGTTAAGATCATTAGCCATTGTTCTTCACATGTCATCTTCGGTCGTCCTGGTCTTCAGCCTTCCTGAGGGTTCTAATCCAATGCCATTCTAGTTATGGACACTTCGGGCTTTCGCAGCGTGTGACCTATCTAGCCATCACCAGCGATATGTGTTCTTCCGATTTGTCAACTAAACGCTATAGAAGCTGCATTAAATATTATATATTTTTAAGAAATTTGGTGGAGGTAATTTTCCCCAACCTATAAGGAATATTGCCTAATTGGAAGCTACACTAATATCCCGATTTTGCATCTAAGCTCTATTAAACCCTCATTTCTCTATAGA
This sequence comes from Eudasyphora cyanicolor, assembly GCA_963930755.1. Taxonomy (NCBI): domain Eukaryota; kingdom Metazoa; phylum Arthropoda; class Insecta; order Diptera; family Muscidae; genus Eudasyphora; species Eudasyphora cyanicolor. Next base: position 21,980,344 of record OZ005735.1, on the reverse strand, counting down.
TCCTTATAAAATGTTAATTTCAAAACAAAAAATCGGTAGATATAGTACACCTATCTATATAACAGGTGGCGCAAAAGTTACCTTTCGTTTTTTTTTGTGCCAAAGTCACCGACCGATTATTGGTCAAATAAATAGTCAGCAATATTCCGCGTTCTGGAGCAGTGTAGCGTAACATTGTTTATTAACGTGTATTTCGCATGTGTTTACTACACAAATGTCAACATTAGGCATTAGGGGCCAATCGCAAAATTTATAGCATTTTCTGAGAGGAGGATTACTTTTGCGCCACCTTGTATATAAAAGAGAGTGTCTGTTTGTGGGTTTGTTTGTTTGTTCCATATAGACGTCTAAACGGCTAGACCGATCATCTTGAAATTTTCACAGAATGTACATGTGTAGGGGGTGCTGAAAATAGTGTAATTGAATTTTCGATATATAGTGGGCATGGACCCGCCCATATGGGTCCAATTTTGATATTGCGAAAATTTTTTAGCTAGAGTGCTCAAATTTTTTGTGTATGCATTTAGTGGCAGATTATGTGAATTTTCCAAAAATGGGCGGAGTCGGACCAATGGGCGTGACCCCGCCCATATAATCCAAATTTCGAAATTGAGATATTTTGCACAATTTGTTAGCGAGAGTGCTGGAATTTTGTGTATATGTATATGGTGGCATTCTACGTAATTGGTCAGAAAATGGGCGGGATCGGACCAATGGGCGTGGCCCCGCCCTTATAAGCCAAATTGAGATATTTTGCACAATTTGCTAGCGAGAGTGCTGGAATTTTGTGTATATGTATATGGTGGCAGTCTGCGTGATTGGTCCAAAAATGGGCGGGATCGGACCAATGGGCGTGGCCCCGCCTTTATAAGCCAAATTGAGATATTTTACACAATTTGTTAGCGAGAGTGCTGGAATTTTGTGTATATGTATATGGTGGCAGTCTGCGTGATTGGTCCAAAAATGGGCGGGATCGGACCAATGGGCATATGGGTCCAATTTTGATATTGAGAAATTTTTTTAGCTAGAGTGCTGAAATTTTTTGTCTATGCATTTAGTGGCAGATTATGTGAATTTTCCAAAAATGGGCGGAGTCGGACCAATGGGCGTGGCCCCGCCCATATAATCCAAATTTTGAAATTGAGATATTTTGCACAATTTGTTAGCGAGTGCTGGAATTTTGTGTATATGTACGAGTATATGGTGGCATTCTACGTAATTGGTCTGAAAATGGGCGGGATTGGACCAATGGGCGTGGCCCATTGGTCCGATCCCGGAATTTGGAAGAGTGAATTTTCCTGATCCAAAGACAAATGCTGTCAAGTTTGAAAAAATCGGTTCAGATTTAGATATAGACCCCATATTACGATTTTGGATCTAAGATCTATATAATCTCCATTTTTCTACAGGTACATATAATTTTTTAATGGATAACTGTTTTCTTGACACATTTCTTCATATCGTCGCCGTCGTTGCAAATGTAGCTATGTGTTTGTTCCAATTTTTTCAGGAGAGGGAATAAGCTGTTTAATTGTATTATTTAGCGACAATTTTAATATGACATGAATTTGGAATTCGAAGGTATATATTTTACACGTTCGAATTCATAACTGAAATATTAAAATTACCGCGATATAATAAAACAGTTTATTTTCTCTCCTGAAAAATGGGAACAATCACATAGCTAATTTTGCCACGACGACGACGTGGGTGGTATCATTTTGCCCTTTCTTGCTGGTGGTTTCAACTGTATATTGACCTTCGCAAAAATAATAACAGAATGTATGACCACTTTGAAATATTTATTTTATTATTATTACTATTTATCAATAAAATTTTAAAAATTGTCCTATTTTTTCCGATAATTCTGTTACAGAACATTTTCCTGTAGGTACAACATTTTAAACCCCTTAATTCATCTAATTATATATTTATTTATCAACGCACTACTGTGGTAGCTTACTAACTATTCCAAGTGTAAAGAAAATAACTTAATTTGCAGTAATAGCTATCGACACTTCATGACCATTAAAAGCAGAATTGATAGTATAATTGAAGCTCTACCCCGTGAAATAGGAAGCAATACAAAAATGAGCGAAATAATTTGTAAAAGAAATAACTGCTGAAGGGATTAGGGTATATGTGAGTCGTTTCAGCCACCGAATTTAGCAGGAAGTTATATTGCCTATAAGTATATGTGATATTGTGGAAGGAATCCTTAGTATAAAAGACATATGGAATCTTCATTAAAGTTCAAATAGTTGCTGAGCTAACATCTGACAGATACTAATTTATACAGCACCTCCTAATACCGCAACAATGAAGGCTATATTATGGTTCCTGCATTTTGCTGTTACATTATCGGTCAGTGCCCATGAAGCAAGTCCAGATGAACTTCAATGGAACAAAATTATTATCCAATATTTTAAATTCAATGGAGTACATACGATAAATCTAATAAAGTGTCCAAGGAACGAGAGCAGTAGGTTTTACATTTAATTTAATATATCATGAGATCTAATTCTAAATTTAAAAACAAAGTATACCCAACTTTGGATATAAGACCACTGATCTCTCACCTGATGGAAGCAAATTTCCCTGTACGTGTTTGGTCTGGTTCAGATTATTTAGATGAAGTCCCACCGGCACCATTGTATGGTCCACCAAATACTTTTCATCAGAATGACAGCATTGGCCGAAGGCCCTTGAATTTTAAATTGGAATCGTTGGCGCACAAGACAGGTGTAATATTAGATCAATTCCCCAGTACTTGTGGATTAAATGTTTTAAGATGGTCTGCCGTTTCGGAGCATAATTATTTTACCACCAATCGTTTTTGGCTGTTAATCACAGATAATTTCAATGATTTACAAGAGTTAGAGGACTCCGAGATTTTTCTACCGCCGGATAGCGAAGTTAAAGTTTTACTTAAATCACCAGATCGGAATTATTCTCTTGTTGATATTTACAAAATAGCAGCCAACAAGACATTGATTGCTCGAGAAGTTATTTCAGAATTCCAGAATGTTCCGCAAATGATAAAAGGCTTACAGCAATTTGGGTCGGCCATATCCTATCGAGAGAATTTAGAAGGTATACAATTTAAAACGGGTCTGGTTATAGCCTTCCCCGATATGTTTACGGATATTAATGATTTGTCCTTGAGACATATTGATACCATATCGAAGGTGAATAATCGCATAACTTTGGAATTGGCCAATAAGTTGAATATGAGGTGGGGAGGATCATTTACAAATACTTCTTTAAAGGTTCATAACTATTAAAATTCTCTCTTCTTTTAGCTTCAATACTCATCAAACCGATAACTATGGCTGGCACCAGCCGAATGGTTCATTTGATGGTTTAATGGGTCAATTTCAGCGCTATGAATTGGATTTTGCTCAAATGGCCATATTCATGAGACTCGATCGTATAGCCCTGTGTGATTTTGTTGCCGAAACTTTTCATATAAGGGCTGGTATAATGTTCAGGCAGCCGCCTTTATCGGCCGTGGCCAATATCTTTGCTATGCCATTTGAAAATGATGTCTGGATATCAATTATGATCTTGATTTTATTTACCATTTTCGTGTTTACTATGGAATTGCTATTTTCGCCACATTCCCATGCTATGGATTTCTGGGATGGTGCCGTTTTCGTCTGGGGAGCTATGTGTCAGCAAGGATTTTATGTTTCATTAGGCAATCGTTCGGGGCGTATTATTATTTTTACAACATTTGTGGCCACACTATTTTTGTTCACTTCGTTTTCGGCAAACATAGTGGCCCTGCTGCAAAGTCCCTCGGAAGCCATACATTCGTTACATGATTTGAGTCAATCTCCCTTGGAAATAGGAGTACAGGATACGGTCTACAACAAAATTTATTTTAATGTAAGTTAGTACCTTCCATCTCTTCGGAAGATAATAATTTTCTTTCGCCCGCTAAGGAATCTACTGATCCAATTACTAATTTACTGTACCACAAGAAAATTGCTCCCAAGGGTGAGAGTATCTACATGCGGCCCCTAATTGGTATGGAAAAAATGCGTACCGGTTTATTTGCCTATCAGGTGGAGCTTCAGGCAGGCTATCAGATAATCAGCGATACTTTTAGTGAACCGGAAAAATGTGGCCTTAAGGAATTGGAACCTTTTCAGCTGCCTATGATAGCTCTACCGACACGTAAAAATTTCCCATATAAGGAGCTATTTCGACGCCAGTTAGTGGAACAGAGAAATTCTCTATATAATTCTTATAATTTAATTAAATAATTTTTCCAATCCTACAGACTGCGTTGGCAACGTGAGGTGGGCCTCATGAATCGCGAGGAACGCAAATGGTTTCCCCAGAAGCCCAAGTGTGAAGGAGGTATGGGAGGTTTCGTTTCGATTGGTATTACCGAATGCCGTTATGCTTTGGCTATGTTTGGATACGGTGTGTTACTGGCAGCAATTGTTTTTTGCTGTGAAATATTTACAAAAATTGTTTTTAAATTGGGGAAGAAAGTGAAAAATGGTCTAAACAGACGTATCAACGTAATTTATTAAAAAGTACATAATAACAATATTCGATTCCTATAGAAAACATGTCCTAAAAGGAAATCGATATACATGCATACAGTGTAGATTATAAAATACCAATGTTCGCAGTTTATTATTTATGATAATAATTGACTAAAAAATAGCGTTTTCTGATCGTTGTTCTTTTTGCTTTAGGACCCTTAGTTAACTTTTATTTTATTTGATTTCAGATCATCGTCCTTTCTGCTCTAGGATTTAAGGAGATATGGCATTTTAAAGTTCACCGTTTTTTTTTAACAAAAAAGTTATCCCAAAATGTGGCTTATTTTTGTTCCAGGGCCCTTATTTAAGGAGATCATCAGTACGGTAGAAACATATGCAGGAGAAGGCCGCAAATGGTATTCAATTAAAAGTCGCTGGAAGATTATCGTAAAGTTCAAGGCCCTTATTCATAAAAATTTAATGAAGGTTTAAAGAACGTTTTAACACTGCTAAAACGTTCCTCAAACCTTCTTTATCTTTTTATGAATAAGGCCCCAAAACATGCGAAAACTACCATAATACAGATGGTCGCTCGAAGCTCATACATGTTGATGTCTTCGTAAACAGGTGCCAATTCCTGAGTAGCAACGAGTGGATCCTGAGTGACCCATACTATTAGAAGAGAGAATCTCTGAATACTGACAGTCCTACCACTAATCAGATCAAATGTTATCTGGTACTGAATTCCTCCAAGTGAGTCCGTTAATTGTAGGGGTTTATGTGCTCTGAATGTTTAACAACTGTCAATTCCTTATATCTAGAGGCAAAATCTCCAGACCTAGAATTTGGTCCTTATAAATTCGAAAGCGTGAAACAAATAAATTATCTGGGGTTGATATTACACCGAAATGATAAGCTCAGCGGTGCTATACAGGAACGCATTCAAGCTGTCAATCGATGCTATTATACCCATATAAAACTTAAAAAAAGCAAACTAATCAAATTTTGGTCCTTATAAATTCGAAAGCGTGAAACAAATAAAATATCTGGGGTTGATTTTACACCGAAATGATATGCTCAGCGGTGCTATACAGGAACGCATTCAAGCTGCCAATCGATGCTATTATACCCATATAAAACTTAAAAAAAGCAAACTAATCAAATATGAAAGTAAAATAAAATTATACAAGACACTTATAAGGCCAATAGCCACGTATGGCTGCGAAGTCTGGCCCTTATGGAAAAAAAACAATAGACCAACTTATGATTTATGAGAGAGGAATTCTAAGAAAAATACTCAGCCCAATTAAGGAAACAGATAGAACATACCGGATTAAATTCAATGACGAATTAGACAGTCATATCCAAGGAGAAAATATAGTCCGATATATTAAATCGCAGAGAATGCGGTGGCTTGGCCACATACATAGAAAGAAGGATGACTCAATCGTTAAGAAAGTATTATCATACACATTAACCGACAAAAAGAAGAGAGAAACACCCCGCAAACGTTAGATTGACGATGTGGAATCGGACCGGAAGCGAATGCGTATAACTAACTACAATAGCCTGGCAGAAAATCGTATTGCCTGGAGAAAAGTTGTGGAGGAAGCTAAGGCTCACAAAGAGCTGTAACGCTATTGAAGATGATGATTCCTAAGTAGGGCCCTTATATAAGGAGATAATTAGAGTACTGTAGACACTAAGGTAGGAAAGTTCCTTGAAAGTATTCGATTAATAATCACGGGAAGATGATCATAAATTTCGAAACTTCTTGCGACTGCTAAATTATCCACCACTTTGTGCAGTACAGATCCCCCTCGTCTGGCAAAAACATTCAAGATCTACACTCAAAGAATTTTGTGAGTATCATTATCATTGGGCAAAATGATCATATCCATGGATTACATCCAAATTAGACTAAATTATCCTGAGTTTTTTGGAGCAAAAAGGTTGCTTCGTGATTCGGATATTAGCGACCATCGTTGAAACATATAGAGTGAATAATCAATGTTGCCATTTCGGTAAACAAATCACAAAAAGAAAAAAAAGTACTTACGAGTTGTTGCAGGTATTATCATTAGGGTCACACTTCCAAGAGGTGTATACGATTTGGAAAAGTAGACAAGGAAATAAATGGCTAGTCCATCCATGACACAAGTTATCTGAATTTATACATAGTAGTTGCTACGAAATTTCAGATCATCTTTTATACGCGTATTTTAATAGGACACTACTTGCTGAGAATCTTGAAAACAAACTGAAATAAGTTTTATAATCATAGTACATTTAATTTTCAATTTGTGTACGCTTACCTGTTGCGTCTTGATTAATTGATTACATGGTCCTTTTGGGCAAAATTATCTTATCGATGGATTTCATCCCAATTAGACTAAATTATCCCGAGTTTTTTGGAGCCAAAAGGTTACTTCGCTATGCTGATATTAGCAACCATCGTTGATGCATATGGTGTAAAAAATTAATGTTGCCATTTCTGGTGATACAGGTTTAATTAATGAAATAAGTAAACAAATCACAAAACAATTACTTACGTTGTTGCAGATATTTTCGTTAGGACCACACTTCTAAGAGGTCTATGAGATTTGGAAAAGTAGACACGGAAAGAAATTGCCAGTCCATTGCTATCACAAGTTCTTTGTATGGACAGCATACATTTAGTTTACTTTTGTAGCCGTATTAAAGAAGAGGGTTTTAATAGGACACTGCTTGCTGAGAATAATGAAAACAGCCAGAAATAAGACTTACACAATCATAGTGAAATTTGCAATTTGTGTACGCTTACCTGTTGCAACTTGATTAATTGATCCTCCAAAGCATACGCAATTTCGCCTTTTTTTCTGTAGCCATTTGTAAGTGTTGTCGAAGCTGTCCCGGAACCGTTTTACTTATTAAAATCATTTGCATTATCTTCGTTTTTCATTGCCAAAAATGTAACTTTACTCCGCCCGCGGAATGCTTTTGTAATGCGAATTAACAAACAGAACGAACATTTCAATTCAATTTGTTCGGCGTAAAATATTTTACTCTTCAAAGGGTGTTACTTAAATAGCCGGCGTCGGCGCACGATGTCTGTCAAGTGACCAAATTTGTAGGAGAGAGAGGCTGGCGGAAAGAGCTCTCTGCCACTCTCTCCTACAAACGTTGACACTTGCTTGAAAAAAATTGCCTTGTGTGAATCAGGACCTTATAAACATTTTTACAAATAGCACTGAAAATATTAATGTTTAGCTTTGGGTTCATTAAAATATGAAATATTAGAAAGTTAAATCTAAACGCAATAGATTAATTTTAATTGTATGTCCGGTACTTAGATTTTGAAATCGCTCTATTTCCACGTCAAATCGTATTCGTTATCGATTTGTGTTTTACTTTTTGCAGTTTTATTCGACTCCTATTTCCAATATTTATAAAATCCAATGAAAAAATAAAAATATTGAGAACCGTAACTCGTAAAATAGATATCGCCGAAAAATTATTTAATTTTTTTCAAAATATACTTTTCTCAGCGCACGAATGACCTTAACCTTTTTGATTTTCAATGGTAGTTGAACATGTAAATTATTGCAACTTTGGTCTTATTTTCACATATTTTGATTAACAGCAAACATTTTCAGCAAACGGCAAATTTTTCAGCAGTGCGTTTGCTAATGCAAACGCTGTATTAGCAGAAAAAATGTTTGCTGAAAATTAGCAGACGTTGTTTGTTATTAACAGCAAATTTTTTTTTTTTTGGGTGTAGGACTTCCTGGCAGTTCGAGGCCGGAGTCTGATTTGTGTAGTGGTAAGTTATTACTAATCGACAAGGCAGATTATTTGGTCCTTCGACTTATAAATACTGATGGACACTTTCGTATACATTTATAAAGGAAGGTCATTAAATGGAAATTTAGCCAACTTTTCATACCGCTTCGCTTCAATACTCGATTCTTTAAGTTCATGTACCTTACTTTTTTTTTCCACCAATCCATCTAATGTATTTTAAAGGATCTGTGTACTTGAACCAATAACACACTAAACGCTTCCATGCCATCCAGCCAAGAAACACAAGCCATTAAACACTAAATGAAATACCCATCGAAATCAATTCGAAATGCAAATCCGCCAGTTTTCACACTTTCACCAATATTTCATAGCATTGCATTGCATGCACTTTCAATTTGGAAGTCATTCAAAACTAAAGACCCAAAATAACAGATTGAGTGAGTGGCAGCTCAAGCGACGATGTACGAGTATGTAGCCCTGTATGTATATGTGAATGGTGGAAGACGGACAGGAGACCAGGCAGCCAGTCAAAATCAAGTGCAAAAGTAATAAAAGGACTCGTGTGTTGGGCGTAACAGAAAAAATATGAATTAAAAACTAAAACATAGACGAATTATTGTATATCACCAACTAGCTAGATGGAGGAGGGGCCGGCAACGTGGCAGTCAGACAGTCTGCCATCAAAGACCAGTAGGTGTGAATGGAAAATGGAAAAAATGCAATCTCTGGCGGAAACAAATCGTTAGAAAGTCTACATGGCACTTCAAGAAACAAAAACGAAATTACTAACGAATAAGCACTCCGGAATAGCAGACGTACTGCAGCAAAGAAAAAGGTTAAAAAGAGAACTCTAAATATGGCAGCCCAATTTAAGACTCAAGGCGTTACAGCCATAACTCCCGAATTGGCCATGGTATATTGAAATAATTCAAATTTTAAGAAAATCTTTAATTGTCTTTAGAATTAATTAAATTTGCAGGAATTACGTCAATTGGTTTTTGGTACCTGTGCCATACCCATGCGAGCTGAATGGACTCAGACTCCTTTCGCCTTTGGTTCACCCAAAGAGGAATTTGCCTATGGCCTCAGATGTCCACGCAATGCCACCAGAGGTCTTTTGTCGGTGGTCCAGGCATTTGTGGTAAAGAATTTACTATTTGGACGTAAGACAACTAGGGCAGCAGCTATGGCGGAGTAAGGTGTCGTTTGATTACACCTTTTCATTGCATAATCTTCTCATCTTTTTTTACAGTCCTTTATCTCCTTCTCTGGATATGCAAAGAGATGCCTTGGTCTCGGCTTTAATTGAAATTTTACGCATTATAGCCGATAAGGATAGAGTGGTAATGGTTTTACCCACAACGGATGATGAGTGTTTTGTGGATCATAGCGCTTTGTATTTTCATGATGGCGTAACTGAAAAGGTGAGATTATGTAATACAGTTGACTGTTGCTGTATTTTAATTGATTTTTTTCCTTTTTAGCTCTACCTTTTCTCTTTGAATCAAAATGAGGAGCTGGAATTTTTCATTAAAAGAAATTATAAAATTGTAAGTTTTTTTTTGCCATTTCGAAAACTTTTTTCAAATTATATAATAAAAAAAGGTTACAGAAAAGAGAGAGACCTATTTCGACAATGCTCAATCCAGTTGTGGTAGTCCCTTTTCGAGGTTACATGTTGGTTGCGAGATATTCGGCCATAAAGTTTGCTGAAAAATCTGAATTGTTTGTTATTTCAGGGGGAAAAAAGGCTTCGAAAAACAAGCCTCGGTCCAAAGAACGAATGGTTCCGCTTAAAATTCCCTCTGGATATAACTAACATTTCTGATTTCTCACAAACTCACAAAAATTGGCCGAATATCTCGAAAACGAAAGCTAAGCTTGAAAAACTTTTACCACCACTGGGTTCAGTGTGGTAGAAATAGGTTTACCATAAGTTTTTCTTTCTGCTACATTTTTAAAGTGTCTATTTTCAGCACAGAGCATTAATTAATCTTCAAAATAAATATTTGCTCGGCCATATTTCCTAAATATCATCAGCTCTGTAAAAATAATTAAAGTCTCATTTCGATGTCATCTTTATACCCTACACCACACTGTGGTACAGGGTATTATGACTTTGTGCATTTGTTTGTAACACCCAAAAGGAGAAGAGACAGATCCATTGTTTATTATACCGATCGACTTGTAATCACTTTCTGAGTCGATTTAGCTATGTCCGTCTGTCCGTCTGTCTGTCTGTAGATGTATTCTTGTAATCAAAGTACAGGTCGCAATTATGGCCCGATCTTGACGAAACTTTACACATATCTTTTTTTTGGCCCAAGGACGATCCCTATTTAATTTGGTTAAAATCGGTTCAGATTTGGATATAGCCCCCATATATATGTTAGCCCCGATTTGACATGTAAGCGCTGTAAAAACTTTATTTTATATCGGATCAGTATGAAATTCAGCAGAAAGAGATCTCTTATTATATGAATGAACACTGTTAAATTTGAAAGAAATCGGTTCAGATTTAGATATTGCCCCCATATATACGTTACACCCGATTTCACATGTAAGCGCCTTAAAAAATTTATTTTATAACCGATCAGTGTGAATTTCGGCAAAAAGAGGTTTCATATTACATGAAGGAATACTGCCAAATTCGGAGAAAATCGGTTCAGATTTGGATATAGCCCCCATATATATGTAACCTCCGATTTGACATGTAAGCGCTGTAGAAACTGTATTTTATAACCGATCAGTGTGAATTTCGGCAAAAAGAGGTTTCTTATTACATGAAGGAATACTGCCAAATTCGGAGAAAATCGGTTCAGATTTGGATATAGCCCCCATATATATGTAACCTCCGATTTGACATGTAAGCGCTGTAGAAACTGTATTTTATATCCGATCAGTATGAAGTTTGGCTAAAAGAGGTTTCCTATTATATGAATAAACACTTTTAAATTTGGAAGAAATCGGTTCAGATTTAGATATATCCCCCATATATATGTTACCCCCGATTTGACATGTAAGCGCTGTAAAAATGTTATTTTATATCCGATCAGTGCGAAATTCGGCAGAAAGAGGTTTCTTATTACTCGAAGGAATACTGCCAAATTCGGAGAAAATCGGTTCAGATTTAGATATAGCCCTCATATATATTGTACCACCGATTTGACATGTAAGCGCTGTAGAGCCTGTATTTTATATCCGATCAGTACGAAATTCTACAGAAAGAGGTCTTTTTATTCAGGGAAAATCGGTCCAGATTTATATATAACCTCCATATATATGTTCCTCCTGATTTGGTCTCAAGGCGCTATAGAAGTTGTACTTTACTTCCGATCATTAATATTTTCCGGAAAGATGTTTCTCAATTTAGGAACGAATATTGCTTAATTTAGCGATTATCGGCTCAGAATTAGATAATATGTTCCTGCCTACTTAACAATTATTCCAAATTATTATCGCAATACCCTTTATCGCATTGTTAGGGAGGTGTAGGGTATTATATAGTCGGCCCGCCCGACTTTCTGCCTGGTTTTCGATATACCCAAGATAATTATTTTTCTATTTTCTTGCAGTTCACCGAAGAAGCTTCACCAGGAACCTTACTTTTCTTGTATAGTGCCGTATTGACCCGTACCATGGGACGGTAAGTTAAAAAAAAAATAATCCCATTCCATATAGCAAATGTTAGTAGTTTGGTCGCAAAGAAATCGAAATACTGATCATAGATTCCATAAAGTATATATAGTCTTAATAGTCTAGAATCTTAGAGGAGTTAACTCCAATGACACCTGGAGATGAGAATGAAGTGGCGATTATTGAGCACTTGCTATGCTACTGTCCCGCTTTGAGTAAACAACGTCTGGTCAGACTGGGGTCGGACATTCTGGGTAGCTTAACAGATCTTTCCGGTACCGATATTCGTACTATCGATAACTTTGTATGTCCACCGGTTGGTTTCGATTAGGGGTAACACTAGGGACCTAAACTGGTTTATGTGAGCTGGTCAAAAACGGCAGCCACCACAACCTCAACCTTACAAAAAAACTTAGCGGAGATAGCCATGTTCTTCTGTATGTTGCAATCACACTACAATCAATAACAATTTAGTTATCTGACTCAAATTTGGTACATATACTTCTTATAGCTTTTCCGGTACAGGTCAAGAAAATGGCCAATATTGGTCCAGTTTTTGATACAGTCCCCATACATAGCATCTCCCCGATTTGACATCATAACGCCTTAGAGAAAACTAGTAACAACTGATTGGGCTGAGAATTGGTTACTTGGCTTTATTTATAGCCGGAAATGTACAGCTGTCGACAAAGGACAATGTTTCAAAATACGTAGCTCACATACAAATGTCCCTCTCGATTTCACTTCTTAACGACACAGAAACCTAATAAATTTCACCGAATTGGGCTAAAATTTCGTAATATGAGTTTATTTGTACCCGAAACTATCCACGCGAACAACGGTCGTCATAGTTCCATGTTTTGATATAGTCCCCATACAAAGGTCCCGCATGACACAATTAATTTATTTAATATTAATTTTTTGATGTAGGTCCCATACCCATCCCGCCAGCTAATTCACCTCATACAAGCTCGAGGTCTGTTTCACATGAGACCAGCTTCTTATTTCCATTTTCCCAATTGCAAAAGTTGGAAGGAATCCCTTCTTTTTGTGATGGCCGAGGTTAGATTAGGTTGAGAAGAGGAGGCGGTGAAATTCCGCCTCATGTCCTTGGACATAAACATAAGCCAGTATTTGGCCTGTTGTGCGCTCTAATTGTTAATAAAAAGGTCCTTGGAAAGTTATTTTAGGAACTCTGTACTATCGACATAGTCCTTAATCTTCTTCCAGTCTACGCCCCTAAGTTGGGTCAGGTTTAGGTTAGGTTAGGTTGAAGAGAGGAGACGATTAAACGTCTCATGTCCCTGGACATACACTTAAGCCAGTGGTTCGGCCTGTTGTGGCCTCCTTATTTATGATCTTTTTATACCTCACGAGTTACAGAAAATCGATACTAGACACGAATTTTCTCAGTATCTTCCAGTCATATTCTCTGAGATTAGTTAAGTCTGGTAATATGTCGGACCCGAAATGTTGGGATCTTGCATGTGTGAAAGCCGGGCAGTGACACAGAAAATGTTCCATCGTTTCGATGTTTTCTCTGCATGCCCTGCATTCGTCGTTTCCTGCTAGTCCTATGCGATGAAGATGTGCTTGTAAGCTTGAGTGTCCCGTTAGAATACTCATCATCTTACTAATATCGATCTTGTTTAGTTTCACAAGACTTCTTGTTTTCTTTTCATTTGGGTCACCCCACAGTATCTTTGCAGTTGCTCCTGCTGTTGCGCTATTCCACACAGTTTTGTGAGCCATCACTGCCCAGTGCTTCATTTTTCGTGGCTTCGAAGGGTTTCCAATTTTCCAAGTTTATTACTCGAAGTTCTTTGCCCTTTGAAGCCAAGCTGTTTGCCCTTTCATTTCCAATCACTCCGTGGGCTGAGTAATCATTTATCGTTCTTTTACAGTCCAACACAGTTCTGGATCTGACCCTTTCCGATGTAATTGCTTTAATCTCCATTTGGCTATCTGTGAAGATGTTGGCATATGTAGGCTTTGTCGTGTTACTGAGCCAGTTCACACACTCCGTGATTGCTCGAACTTCTGCTTGAAATACCGTGTTATGGTCAGGGAGACGGAAGTGAAGTTCGACTTCTGGTTCATCAATAAAAAGTCCCAGACCCGTCCTTCCTCCTCGCTTGGACCCATCCGTGTAGCAGCTGGTTCCCACTGGCACATGGGCCAAAGATCCATTTTCCCAGGAGCGTCTGGGATTTGGAATCGAAAATACACGTTAATAAACAATGTTACGCTACACTGCTCCAGAACGCGGAATATTGCTGACTATTTATTTGACCAATAATCGGTCGGTGACTTTGGCACTGATTTCCTGGCCGTCCAACGCCTACTGGTGCAACACTGCGACGTTTAGCCGCTCGCCTTGAAGAGACTGGCACAGCACGAGATGCTGCCTGGCGTGGCAGACCCCGGAGTAGCCGTTTCTCAGTCTGTCTGCCTGTCTGCTGGTTGGTGCGCACGATAACTCTCGAAAGGAGTAACCGATTGACTTCAAATTTGGTATGTGGTAATATTTTCTTCTATCTCCGGCTAAGGTCGAAGATGGGCCATATTGGTCCACTCCTTCTAGTACCTCCCCCACAAAGGGTTAACATTAGGTGAAATATTGATTTTTTTATTAACTTCTATACCACTTATTTGAATTCTCTGAAATTCTACATGGGAAAAATGGGCGAAGTTGCCAGGCCCCCTTTGGTACCTCCCACACAAATGGACAATTTTGAACCAAAAGTTAGTAGCTTATAATTTTATTACCAGTGCAATGGTACCTACAATACAGTGAAAAATGGGCATTATTGCCACGCTCCTTTTGGTACCTTCCACACAAATGGAGCATTTTGTACCAAAAATATTACCAGCTTATAACTTTTATACTAGTGTATACAAATACTTGAAATTTTGTACGGTGTAATGCTTTTATAGTACCTAGAGTCCAGAGAAAAACGGGCGTTAGTGGCTCGCCTCTTTTGGTACCTCCCACACAAATGGAGCTTTTTGTACCAAAAGTTAACAGCTTTTAACTTTAATACCAGTACTTACTTAAAAGGTATTTAATTACAATTTACATTGATAATAATTTAAATAACCCAAAAAAATAAATAAATTTACTAATATTTTTTTTGAGACTCAAGGTGAGGGGATTCATTAGTCGGTTTACCCGACTGATCTTTCTTACTTGTTTACTAATTTAAGTTTCCAATTCTTTATTATAGAGTACGAAGTGACTTGGATTCCACCAAAATTGTGCCGCTAACCATGAGCAATAATGAGGAGGGCTCTTTAATGATTGTAACTTTGCTCTTGACCGGAAGGGCTACCCCTTATATACATAATGGAGTGGTTAATGTGGGCGATGAGAATAGCTATGTAAGTTTATATATAAACTAATTTATTTAAGGTGTTTTTCGTTTATAACTTTTTCACTTATATCCATTTTTCCCTTATTAGCCTATTTTTCCCTATATGTCTTATTTCGTTTATCGTCTTACGCGTATATGCCTCTTTTCGATTATAAACCTTTTTCGTTTTCAAGCCTTTTTGGTAAATATATGTACTCGTACCTTTTTGTCATAAGTCTTTTTATCGCTTATAAACATTGATCGTTTCTACTACATTTTTGGCTTATAAACCTTTTTGTTTACATGCTTTTTTGGCTTATGGACCTTTTTCGTATAATTTTCGCTACTTTTATAATTATTTACAACCTGTTTCTCTATGTCGAACGACAGCGATGCGAACGAAAAACAGCTGAGTTTAGACCTACAAACTGGCATCATCCAATATGTTTGCATTCGATTTGTCGTTCTGATACCTTTTAATAGGTCTAAAATCAGCTGTTTTTCGTTCGCATCGCTTTGGTTCGACATAGTGAAACCAGCTGTTAATTTATTTTGCTCTGTGCTTGTGTTATTCAGTTAGAATTTATTCTGGTTAGAGACCATATGTTTCAGTTACTTTATGTCTATTGCAAAAAAGTAAAAAAGTAATAGAAACAAATACAAAAATTTGAAGAGAGTTTTCATTGCTTGGTAGAATTGACTGCAGTTTCGATAGGCTGGTGCCTATCTATCATCTTCAGAATTCAGTAGCAATAGTGTATGTCTTTAACTTAAATCAGTCGAAAAATTCTTATGGAAGCAGTAAATTGAATTTAACAAGAACTGCTAACCAAACCCGTATTTTGCCGAACTAAGTCAACATACTAAAACTCTCATACTAATAGAAAATTTCGTACAAATTTTTTATTTTTAGAAAATTTCGTGGAATTTTTTTATTTATAGAAAATTTCTTAGAAATTTTTTGTTTATAGAAAATTTCTTAAAAGCTATTTATTAATAGAAAATTTCTTAAAATTTTTTTATTTAATTTTATTATTTTATTTTATTTATAATTTCTTAGCATTTTTTTATTTATAGAAAATTTCTTAAAAATTTAATTTTAATTATAGAAAATTGTTTAGAATTTTTTTATTCATACACAATTTCTTAGAATTTTTTGTTTATAGAAAATTTTAATATTTTTTTTGTTTATAGAAAATTTTTTATTTCTAGAAAATTTCATGGAAATTTTTTATTTATTGAATATTTCTTTGAAATTTTTTATTTGTAGAAAATTTTTTAGGAAATTTTTGTTAGTAGAATTTTTTTATTGTACATATTTTGTTTTTTTATTTGAAGAAAACTTCTTAAAATTTCTTAGAAATTTTTTACACGTAGAAAATTTCTTAGAATTTTTTTATTTATAGAAAATTTCTTAGAAATTTTTTATTTATACAAAATTTCTTAGAAATTTTTTATTTATACAAAATTTCTTAGAAATTTTTTATTTATACAAAATTTCTTAGAAATTTTTTATTTGTAGAAAGTTTTTTAAAAATTATGTATTTATAGAAAATTTCTTAAAAATTTTATAGAAATTTTTTATTTATAGAAAATTTTGTAGAAATTTTTTATTTATAGATTATATGTATATTTTTTATTTAAAGAAATTTTTCATTTACAAAAAATTTTTATTTCTAGCACATTTCTTAAAAAATTTTGTAAAAAAAGTGTAAAATGTAAATAAAGAATTTCTAAGAAATTTTCTATAAATAAAAAATTTTCTCTTAATACAAATTTCTACGAAATTTCTATTAATAAAAATTTCTGAGAATTTTTCTATAAATAAAAAATTTCTAAGAAATTGTCTAAATAAAAAATTTCTAACAAATTTTTTAGAAATAAAAAAATTTATGAAAACATGTTAGGAAATTTTTCTATCTATGAAAATTGTAAATACGGAATTTTTAAAAATTTGCTGATAAATTATAATGACAATTCGATAAATGACCTTCGATAAATACAAATTTCTAAATCTGTTTCGTTAATTACAAAATATCTAGGAAACTTTCAATAAATAAAAAATTCTAAGAAATTTTCGATAAATAACAAATTCGAAGAAATTTTCTATAAATAATAAATTTGCACGTTATTTTCTATTAAATTTCTACGAAACCTTCTATAATAAATTTTTTTTTAAGAAATTTTCTATAAATACAAAATTTTTAAGAAATAAATTAATACATTTTTAAAAATTTCTATAAATAAAAATTTTCTATAAAATTTTCAATAAGTAAAAAATGTGTATAAAATTTTCTATAAATAAGAAATTGCTAAGAAATTTTCTATAAATAAAAAATTTCCTACAAATAAAAAATTTCTAAGAAATTTTCCACAAATAGAAAATGTTTATGAAATTTTGAATAAATAAAAAATGTCAAAGAAATTTTCAATAAATAAAAAAATTCAAAGAAATTTTCTATAAATAAAAAATTTCAAAAAGATTTTCTATAAATAAAAAACTTCAAAGAAATTTTCAATAAAAAATTTCAATGAAATTGCCAATAAAATATTTCAAAGAAATTTTCTATAAATAAAAACATTTAAAAAAAATTTCTATAAATAAAAAATTTCAAAGAAATTTTCTGTAAATAAAAATTTCCAAGAAATTTTCTGTAAAAAAAATTCTAAGAATTTGTCGATAAATGAAAAATAGTCCATAAATAAAAAAATCTACAAAAATTTCTATATAAAAAAATTATGAAATTTTCTTTAGATAAAAAAATTCTAAGAAACTTAGTAAAAATAAAAATTTTCTAAGAAATTTCTAAAAAATTCTAAGAAATTTTCTTTAACACACTTCTACAAAATTTTCTATAAATAAAAAATTTCTACGAAATTTACTAAACATTAAAAATTGCTACGATATTTTCTATTGGTCAAAAACTTCTACGAAATTTTCTATAAATAAAAATTTTCTACGAAATATTCTATAATAAAATTTGTTATAAATAAAAAATGTAAGAAACTTAAGAAAAATTTCTACGAAATTTTCTATAAATAAAAAATTTCTACGAACTTTTCTAAAAACAAAAAATTCTACGAAATTTTCTATAAATAAAAAATTTCTACATTTTCTATAAATAAATAAAAAATTTCTACGAAATTTTCTATAAATAAAAAAATTCTACAAAATTTTCGATAAATAAAAAATTTATACGAAATTTTCTATAAATAAAAAATTTCTACGAAATTTTCTATAAATAAAAAATTTCTACGAAATTTTCTATAAATAAAAAATGTTTACAAAATTTTCTATAAATAAAAAATTTCTACAAAATTTTCTATAAATAAAAAAAATTCTATAAAATTTTCTATAAATAAAAAATTTCTACGACATTTTCTATAAATAAAAAAAAAATTTCTACGAAATTTTCTATAAATAAAAAATTTCTACGAAATTTTCTATAAATAACAAATTTCTACGAAATTTTCTATAAATAACAAATTTCTACGAAATTTTCTATAAATAAAAAATTTCTACGAAATTTTCTATAAATAACAAATTTCTACGAAATTTTCTATAAATAAAAAAATTCTGCGAAATTTTCAATAAATAAAAAAATTCTACGAAATTTTTTGTTATTATTTATTGTTGGTCTGCGCTTTTGTTATTCAGTCAGAATTTATTTTGGTTTGAGACCATATGTTTCAGTTACTTTCCGTCTATTGCAAAAAAGTAATAGAAAAAAGTACACAAATTGGTAGGGACTTTTAATTGCTTGGTAGAATTGACTGCAGTTTCGATACACTGAAAAAAATTGTTATAAAATTAAAGAAATGCTCCAAAGACGTCCTTAGTCCTCAAAATAAGTTCATTTTGTACTTAAAATTAAGAAAATTTACTTAAAATTAAGTAAATTACTTAATATTATTGAAGTTATCTATATTTTAAGTACAAAATGTACTTATTTTAAAAACTAATGACGTCTTTGGAGCATTTCTTTAATTTTATGACATTTTTTTTTCAGTGTAGATACCAGTCTATCATCTTCAGAATTCAGTAGCAGTAGTGTATGTCTTTAACTTAAATCAGTCGAAAAATTCTTATGGAAGCAGTAAATTGAATTTAACAAGAACTGCTAACCAAACCCGTAGTTTGCCGAACTATGTCAACATACTAAAACTCTCATACCAATACATTTTTTTTAAAACAAGCAAAATTGTCGCATTTGGGGCACAGAAAACCCGCACGCATACATTGAAAAGCCGATAAACCCAAAATGAGTCAATGTTTGGTGCGGATTTTGGTCCAGAGACATAATTGGGCCATTTTTCTTCGAAAATGAGCAAGGAGTGGCCGTTACAGTCAATGGCGATCGTTATCGGGCCATGTTGAACGAATTTTTGTTCACAAATATTAAAGAGGAGGATATTGGCAACATTTGGTTTCAACAGTACGGCGCTACGTGCCACACAGCGGAAGCTACACTCGATGTTTTAAAAAAAAAGTTATTTGGGGGACCCTTTAGTTCTTGTTAAATTCAATTTACTGCTTCCATAAGCATTTCAGCTGATTTAAGTTAAAGACATACACTATTGCTACTGAATTCTGAAGATGATAGAGTGGTGTCTATCGAAACTGCAGTCCATTCTACCAATCAATTAAAACTATCTACCAATTTTTGTATTTGTTTCTATTACCTGTTTGCAACTGAAACATATGGTCTCAAACCAAAATAAATTCTGACAGAATTATTTAATTTATTTAAAAAATATTCCACTTATACGATTTTTTTCGTTTATACAGGGTGGCTGATGAATATTGCTACATTAAGAAACTCAAATAACTTTTTTTTCAGTGCATGGAATTCAGTTTTCTTTTATTCATGTTAAAGCTCATTAAATTTAATTAAATATAGCTTAATTAGTTTTAAAAATAATGGACATTAAATGCCACCCCTGCTCGTTGATGCATGTGCGGCATCTTACCAAAAAGTTGTTCATTGCTGCTTGGAGAGTTGAGACGGGAATAGAAGCAATTGTTTCTGGAATGGATTGCTTTAGTTCAGTCAAATTTGTTGGTTTTGCTTTGTAGACTTCCTGTTTGCAATAACCCCACAAGAAAAAGTCAGATGCAGTAAGGTCAGGCGACCTGGGGGGCCAACGGAATGTGGAGTTTCTGGATATCAGCTTATTGGGGAATTTTCGCCGCAATTCTGTCATAACAGGCCGGGCTATGTGAGGAGTTGCACCATCTTGCTGAAACCACACAGAGTTGAAAGAAATTCTCATTCGGCGTAATTCTGGATAGGAAAAACTCTCTCAACATGCTCAAGTAACGGCCTCCAGTAAGTGTAACGGTGTGACCGTTTTCTTCGAAGAAGTAGGGCCCGACAATGCAGCGTGATGAAACTGCACACCACACTGTGACACGAAGTGGATGCAATTCCGTCTCATGGAGTATCTGTGGGTTGAAAGCACTCCATATTCGACAATTTTGTTTGTTTATGTTGCCATTTAAATCGAAATGGGCCTCGTCAGACATGAAAAGACAGTTCAACATGTTTCCGTCCTCTTCCACCATTTGAAGCATCTTCTGGCAAAATTCCAAGCGAATCGGGAAGTCTGCTGAGTTCACTTTGTTGGCCATTTGAATTTTATATGGGAATAACTCCAAATCTGTGTGCATAATTGACTGCAATGACTGATAATAAGGTTCTTGTCGAAACTCTTGGATCGTTTTGTATGGCATCAGCTACAGCAGCGATTGTTTCCTCCGTCCGAACTGAAGGGTTTCGATGGTCAGGTCTTCTGTTGACTGTCCCATGCTCGGAGAAATTGTCTTGTCAAGTCTCTTTATGGTCCATCTGCTCGGAGGATTGCCGCCAAACGTGCCCCTATACTCTCTTTGAACCGAAACTACGGACTTCAGTGCGTAATAGCGGCGGACAATCCAAATTCTTGTTTCTTGTTTCAGTGTCCCAGTTATCCATTTTTGTTAAATCTAAAAATCAATCTGCAAAATAAAAAAAATTAACCAGATTCATTAAATAGAAAAAAAGTTATTAAATTTTTTTTGGTAGCAGCTTTCATCAGCCACCCTGTATGACATTTCCCCTTATATACCTTTTTTGCTTATGTTTTCTCTTTCACCAAAAATGTTTTATCTTTTTCCTCAGGCCGTGCCGCAATATGGTATTTTAAACCGCTGCTCCATAGGTTTGCTACTGTGGGAAAATGAAAGTGGACAGGTAACATAAAATGATTTTTATACGACTCTACCAGAAATTTAAAATTTCTATATTTTCTCTCTCTCTCTCTCTTAGAGTACCCTAGTGGCTCGCCAACCCGGTTCCCGTCTAAAGACTCCCAACTATCCCATTTGGATTACGCTGTGCGCGGGCCACTTTGGTGTAATGTTCAATCGCAATCCAGAGCTGCTGAGGAATTATCATGCAGAATCTCGTTTTGATTTGTATTACTATAGTTGTTCGGGTCGTGAGATTGTCATGACCATTGACAATCGTTCGTACAATGATCAGGCAACGGGTATGCTGGAGAGACAAATGTCTTCGACGGAATCAACTTCGCTCTCGGGCAAACCGAAGGACGACAAAGAAGAAATCAAAGAGGAATTGGCCGTTAATACCCCACTGCAGAAGTTGATACACACCAAATGGGAAGAGGCTCAAGTGCGTTTTCATGCCCAGCCTTCAACACTGAGTTATTTATTCAGTACTCAGCAATAGAGAGGATATGAGGAAACGAAATGAGGGAGCGAACGAAAAACTCACGAGATAGAGAAATTTTATAAAGTGAAAGAGAATTTATGTATTTTATGCTTTCTGCTTTAAGCTTTTAGGTGGGACACCTATATACATATATCAATGAATTTTAAATAAATAAAATAAATTTTATTTAAATAAATAAAATAAATTGAAAAAGCTTCAAAGAAATGGCAACTATTTAATATTTTTGATTTTTGATAAAAACTCAATATTGACAATATTTCAGGAAGAAGTATTGAGTTTTTACCAAAATCCATTTTGTTTTCTTTATTACCCCCATAATAGCCACGCTTTATACAGTTTGGAGGAACAATTTACACCAAACGATTTCATTTGGCAAATATTATCGATAGGCATTAGCCGTTTTTCAAAATTCCAAATTTAGATTTTTTATGAATTTTTTTTCATAAGTGTAAAAAAAATTAAAAAAAGCAATGAATTTAACATTTTCTCAAATTTTTGGTGGATTATAGCTGATACTTCAACTGTTACGAAAATATGTTTCAAAATTGAGGCTCGGACATATGGGGCCCCCAGTATCCAAAACACGGACCAGGTCTCCAACATAGCCAATACTATATTCAAGCGATAGGCAATGTCGAGTAGGCCTCAAAGACCCAGTAAGTTCTAGAATAAAAAAACCGATGCAAACCCATTTACTAAGACACTTCCACGGGAAGGTGGTGGAGGATTTGAAAAATTTCAATTATATTTTGTATCTACGCAGAATTTCCTTTCACTCAAACCTGGTATATGAACTCAAGCTCATTTTTCAAGACCCCTACGACATTTCCGAGGGAGCCAGAACATTTTTCAATAACATATATATAAACTAGGAAGATTTTATTTTAATTTGAGGGGTCGCACGGGATATGAACCTAAACTCACTTTTCAAGATCTCTAAGACATTTCCGAGGAGGGCTTTAAATTTTTCAAGCTATATTTGTAATCTAGGAAAAAATGTCCTTTAGTTTGAGGTGTCGCTCGGTATTTGGACCCAATCGCATTTTCGAGACCTCTACGAACATTCCAGCAGAATCATGAATTTCACCAGCATATTTGTAATCTACGCAGAATTTCTTTGCATTTGAGGGGTCCCACTGTATATATGGACTAAAAACCAAATTTTCAAGACCCCTACGTTCGTCCCGAGAGAAAGCTTGAACTTTTTCCTGGCATATTTGTAACCCACGCAGAATTTCCTTTCATTTGAGGGGTCGCACGGTATATGGACCCAAAGCCAAAGTTTTAAGACCGCTATGTTCGCCCCGAGAGGGAGCTTGAACTTTTCCTCACATATTTGTAACCTACGCAGAATTTCTTTTTATTTGAGGGGTCGCAAGGTATATGAACCTAAAACCTATTTACGAGTCCAACGCACCTCCCAGGAGGGGGCTTGAACTTTTTCCCCTCGAACTTGCAATCTACGAAGAATTTCTTTTCATTTGAGTATAATATTGACCATGTCGGGGACCGGATCCATTTTGTGGTTCCTGTAGGCCCATGAGTTCGAACCCCTAATTTTAGGCTTAAAAGTTCAAGACCCAAAAATAGGCATTACCGGCCTATGTATGGGTCTGAGGTGGAAAATGAGAGCGCGATTAGAAGGGAAAGCTAAAAAACCAGCTCGAAACCCGGCGGTCCTAAGAGGATTTTCGCCTAGCTATAGAGGAATTTTGAAAAAAAATCCAATTTTAATCATTTTTCACTGGACCTGCAATAAATTTCTCTACTTTTATATTACCTTTTTTTTAAATTTCCATACATTTTTTTGTTTTTGTGGATTTTTACGTTTATATGAGAGATTTTCCCTTACATGCACTCTGTCGCCTATAAGAATTTGTTCGCTTATAAGCCGTTTTCGTTTATATGCCCATTTCGTTTATATGCCTTTTTCGCATATGTGCCTATTTCGCTTCTACGATAGGCCTTAGTTGCTTATATACGCCCATTTACCTTTGTTCGCTTATAAGCCGTGTTCGTATATATGCATTATTTGCTTTAACGCCATGTTCGTCATTGTCTTTTCCACTTATAATCCTTTATAATTGTAATAATTTTTCACTCATAAGACAGTTTTAGTTTATATGCCTTTTGCCACTCATACGACTATTTTCTGTGTATATGCCATTATTCACTTATATATTCCTTAATTCACTTATATGCTATTTTCCCTCATATGATCATTTCGTTTATATGCCTTTTTCGCTTATGTGCCTAATTAGCTTCTACGTTATTGTAATATTCAGTTGTCAAGACAGTTTTCGTTTATATGCCTTTTTTACTTGTAATACATTTTTTTGTTTATATTACTTTTGCCACTCATACGGCTATTTTCCGTTTATATGCCTTTTTTACTCTTATATATGCCTTAATTCACTTATATGCCTTTTTAGCTTATGTGCTTATTTCGCTTCTACGATAGGCCTTATTTGCTTATATTCGCCCATTTACCGTTGTTCGCTTATAAGCCTTTTTCATATACATGCATTATTTGCTTTAACGCCTTTTTCGTCATTGTGTTTTTAACTTATAATCCTTTTTAATTAAAATAATTTTTCACTCATAAGACAGTTTTCGTTTATACTCGTATGTCTTTTTTACTTATACTAAATTTTTTGTTTACATGCCTTTTGCCACTCATACGACTATTTTCTGTTTATATGCCTTAATTCACTTATATGCTATTTTCCCTCATCTGCTCATTTCGTTTATATGCCTTTTTCGCTTATGTGCCTATTTCGCTTCTACGTTATTGACTTATTCACTTATAATCCTTTTTCACGTTGGCGTCTTGTTTGCCTTTTTTGTTTATATGCCTTTTGCCACTCATACGACTATTTTCTGTGTATATGCCATCATTCACTTATATATTCCTTAATTCACTTATATGCTATTTTCCCTCATATGATCATTTCGTTTATATGCCTTTTTCGCTTATGTGCCTATTTCGTTTCTAAATTATTGTCTTATTCACTTATAATCCTTTTTCACTTATGCGCCTTGTTTATATTGTCACTTTTCACTTATTAGACAGTTTTCGTTTATATGCCTCTTTTTTCTTGTAATACATTTATTTGTTTATATGCCTTTTGCCACTCATACGACTATTTTCCGCTTATATGCCTTTTTCACTTATATAGGCCTTAATTCACTTATACGCCTTTTTCGCTTATGTGCCTATTTTGCTTCTACGATAGGCCTTATTTGCTTATAATCGCCCATTTAACTTTGTTCGCTTATATGCCTTTTTCGTATACATGCATTATTTGCTTTAACGCCTTTTTCGTCATTGTCTCTTTAACTTATAAACCGTTTTAATTTTAAAAATTTTTCTCTCATAATACAGTTTTCGTTTTTTTACTTATAACAAATTGTTTGTTTACCTGACTTTTGCCACTAATACGACTATTTTCTGTTTATATGCCATTATTCACTTATATATGCCTTAATTCACTTATACGCTATTTTCCCTCAAATGCTCATTTCGTTTATATGCCTATTTCGCTTATGTGCCTATTTCGCTTCCACGTTATTGTTGTATTCACTTATAATCCTTTTTAACTTATGCGCCTTGTTTATATTGTCACTTTTCACTTATTAGACCGTTTTCGTTTATATGCCTTTTTTACCTGTAATAAATTTTTTTGTTTATATGACTTTTGCCACTCATACGGCTATTTTCCGTTTATATGCATTTTTCACTTATATAGGCCTTAATTCACTTATACGCCTTTTTCGCTTTAGATGCCTTTTTCGCTTATGTGCCTATTTTGCTTCTACGATAGGCCTTATTTGCTTATAATCGCCCATTTACCTTTGTTCGCTTATAAGCCTTTTTCATATACGTGCATTATTTGCTTTAACGCCTTTTTCGTCATTGTCTTTTTAACTTATAATCCTTTTTAATTTCAATAATTGTTCACTCATAAGACAGTTTTCGTTTATACTCGTATGCCTGTTTTACTTATAACAAATTTTTTGTTTACCTGCCTTTTGCCACTCATGCGACTATTTTCTGTTTATATGTCATTATTCACGTATATATGTCTTAATTCACTTATATGCTATTTTCCCTCATATGCTCATTTCGTTTATATGCCTTTTTCGCTTATGTGCCTAATTCGCTTCTACGTTATTGTCATATTCACTTATAATCCTTTTTCACTTATGCGTCTTGTTTATACTGTAATTTTTCACTTATAAGACAGTTTTCGTTTATATGCCTTTTTTTACTTGTAATACAGTTTTTTGTTTATATGCCTTTTGCCACTCATACGACTATTTTCCTTTTATATGCCTTTTTTCACTTGTATATGTCTTAATTCACTTTTTCGCTTATGTGGCTGTTTCGCTTCTACGAAAGACATTTTTTTGGGTTATATTCGCCCATTTACCTTTGTTCGCCTATAAGCCTTTTTTTCGTATATATGCATTATTTGCTTTAACGCCTTTCTCATACGACTATTTTCCGTTTATATGTTTTTTCTTTCACTTATAAAACTTTATTCACTTATAAGCATTTTTTGTTTATATGCCTTTTTCACTTATAAGACGTTTTCGTTAATATGTATATTTTTTTTCTCATTCGACTCTTTCTCGTTTATATGCCATTTTTCCAATTATAAGACTTTTTCGTATACATGTATGATTTTTTATGCCTTTTTCATTTATAAGCCCTTTTCAATTACGCCGCTTTTCGTTTATATGCCTTTCTCCACTCAAATGAATTTTTTGTTTATACGGGTTTCGAGCTTCCTGGAAGGTTTTTTTGGCTTGTCCTTCTCTCATTTTCCACCTCAGACCCATACGTAGGCCGGGAAGGCCTATGTTGGGGTCTTGAACTTTTAAGCGGATATCTAGGCCCTGGAGGGTCAGGGAGGACGTATGTACGTAAGACATACGTCCTATCTATCTACCTATCTAACATTTGATTTGGTCCTTTGATCCTTGCCAGGAGCACCAAAATCACTAATTCCAACTCGCAGGTCGAAAATTTTAAGAATGGCAAATTTAGAATTTTTGTTAAGCTTATACAATTTGATTTGTGTTTACGTCCCTTCTAAATATCCCCAAGAAGACGAGTATGGGGTCCAGAATTTGGTCTGGGACCCATTGGACCGGTCTTCGACATATTCAATATTATACTCAAATGAAAAGAAATTTTTCGTAGACAAGAAATATGGGGGAAAAGTTCAAGCTCATTCCCTGGAGCACAATAGGGCCCTTGAAAAATTGGTATTGGGTCCATATACCTTGCGATCGCTCAAATGAAGGGGAATTCTTCGTAGATTACAAATATGACCAAAAAACGTTCAAGCTCCCACTAGGGAGGGCCGTAAGGGTCTTGAAAAATTGATTTTGGGTCCATATACCGTTTGACCCATCATATTAAAGAAAATTCTTGCTAGATTATAAATATGACCAAAAACGTTCAAGCGCCCCTCAAAAATGTTGTAGGGGGTCTTGAAAAATTCATTTTGGGGCCATATAATGTGTGTGACCCCTCAAAAGAAAGGAAATTCTGCGTAGATTCCAAATATGAAAGAAAAAGGTTCAGGTCCCCTCGAAAATGTCGTGGGGGTCTTGAAATATTCATTTTGGGGCCATATAGCGTGTGACCCCTCAATGAAAGGAAATTCTTCGTAGATTACAAATATGCGGGTGAAATTCACAATTCTGCTGGGATGATCGTAGGGGTCTCGAAAAATGGGTTTGGGTCCAAATAACGTGCGACAACTTAAACTTAATGAAATTTTTCCTAGTTTACAAATATGACTGAAAAAAGTTTAGGCCCCCTCGAAAATGTCGTAGGGGTCTTGAAAAATGGGTTTGAGTTCATTTACGTGTGACCCCTCAAATGAAAGGAAATTCTGCATAGATCAAAAATATAATTGAAATTTCGCATAAATTCTACACCAGAAGGGCTCTGAGTGTCTTAGAAATTAGGTTTGCATCGGTTTTTTTTATTCCAGGTCCTACTGTGTCTTTGAGGTCTACTCGACATTACCTATCGTTTGAATATAGTATTCACTATGTTGAAGACCGGCTCCATGTTTTGGATCCTGAGGCCCCCATAGGTCCGAGCCCCAGTTGAAGTACCCGCTACCCACCACCAAAGATTTGGGAAGAGGTGCTTTTTTCAAAGAGAATTTTTTTTCTTATCGATATTATTGTTTTTTATACCCTACACCACACTGTGGTACAGGGTATTATAACTTTGTGCATTTGTTTGTAACACCCAAAAGGAGAAGAAATAGACCCATCGTTTATTATACCGATCGACTTAGAATCACTTTCTGAGTCGATTTAGCTATGTCCGTCTGTCCGTCTGTCTGTCTGTCTGTCCGTCTGTCTGTCTGTCTGTCTGTCTGTCCGTCTGTGCATGTATTCTTGTAATCAAAGTACAGGTCGCAATTATGGTCCGATCTCGACGAAACTACACATATCTTTTTTTTGGCCCAAGGACGATCCCTATTGAATTTGGTTGAAATCGGTTCAGATTTAGATATAGCCCCCATATATATTGTAGCCCCGATTTGACATGTAAGCGCTGTAAAAATGTTATTTTATATCCGATCAGTGCGAAATTCGGCAAAGAGAGGTTTCTTATTACATGAAGAAATACTGCTAAATTCGGAGAAAATCGGTTCAGATTCAGATATAGCCCCCATATATATGTTACCCCCGATTTGACATGTAAGCGCTGTAAAAACTGTATTTTATATCCGATCAGTGCAAAATTTGGCAGAAAGAGGTTTCTTATTACATGAAGGAATACTGCTAAATTCGGAGAAAATCGGTTCAGATTTAGATATAGCCCCCATATATATGTTACCCCCGATTTGACTTGTATTTATTTGTATATTTTATATCCGATCAGTATGAAATTCGGCAGGAAAAGGTTTCTTATTACATGAATGAACTCTGTTAAATTTGGAAGAAATCGGTTCAGATTTAGATAGAATTTGGTTAAAATCGGTTCAGACTTAGATATAGCCCCCATATATATGTTACCCCAGATTTGACATGTAAGCGCTTTAAAAACTTTATTTTATATCCTATCAGTCTGAAATTCGGCAGAAAGAGGTTTCTTATCATATGAATGAACACTGTTAAATTTGGAAGAAATCGGTTCAGATTTAGATATAGCCCCCATATAATCGTTACCCCCGATTTCACATGTAAGCGCTGTAAAAATGTTATTTTATATCCGATCAGTGCGAATTTCGGCAAAAAGAGGTTTCCTTCTACATGAAGAAATACTGCCAAATTCGGAGAAAATCGGTTCAGATTTAGATATAGCCCCATATATATGTTACCCCCGATTCGACATGCAAGCGCTGTAGAGATTGTATTTTATATCCGATCAGTACGAAATTCGACAGAAAGATGTCTTTTAACATGAATGAGTATTCAGGGAAAATCGGTTCAGATTTATATATAACATCCGTACATATGTTCCTCCTGATTTGGTATCAAAGCGCTATAGAAGTTGTACTTTACTTCCGATCATTATAATTTTCCAGAAATATGTTTCTCAATTTAGGAACGAATATTACTTAATTTAGCGATTATCGGTTCAGAATTAGATAATATGTTCCTACCCATTTACCAATTATTCCAAATTATTATCGCAATGACCCTTATCGCATTATTAGGGAGGTGTAGGGTATTATATAGTCGGCCCCGCCCGACTTTCTGCCTTTCCTTACTGGTTTTCTTTTAAAATCAATTTATTTACTTACCTTCAGTTCCAATAATAAAATTGAATAAACATTTTCGGTTTGATATTTTTCAAAAAATTTATGTATTTAGGAAGTTTTTTTGGTTTCTTTTCTCTTTGTTTGGTAATGTTATACATTTTGTTGATAATTTATTAAATATATTTATCATTTTCTTTGATGTTGTTATTTTATTTTATATTAGTAATAATAATATTTAAAGATTATTTCAATAATTCAGACTTAAAGCAGTCAACATTTTTGTTTTGCTTTTAAAAGAAAACTACATAATTCTGAAACCCCAAAAGTATATATGTAGAACTTAACGAGAGAAAGATCTTAAAATAGATTTTTCGAGGAACTTAAATTATAACTTAAGTACCAAAGAAGAAAACTTAAAGCGATAAACTAAAATAATACAAAATTATTTTATAATACAATTTTTGAAAAATATTTTATTATGAATATATAAATATCTATGAATATGTAGGTATTTAGCTAAAGATGTGTTCCTGCAACAAATGTCTATCACATTCACACGCGATTTCTTATAAATTAATTTTTGAAACTTTTCTTTTTAAGTTTTTTGATATGATTTTCTTTTTTTGTTTTGGGAGGAGAATGAGAGAGAGGAAAATTAAACATAAATTGTTTCCAGCTTTCATCACATGTCTGGGCGCCCAAATGATATGGCAAAATTTCCACATTTTAATTAAAGTTGTCATAGTGATTGGCATTCCTTTGGAAAGCTTTAAGTCTAGACTTTTAAATTTTAATGCAAATTATTTATGAGTCTGTTGAAATTTATTGAAATTTAGCCAATTTTCTAAATAAAACAAAATTAATATAAGTCATACGCACCCAAGGATAAGTAAAACAAATCGTTGTTTCTGAGATATTTCCATGACTTTCCGGGTATATTTTTCGACATAAATAAAACAATAAATACTGCAGATTTTCTGAGCTAAACTATGTAACACAGCGAACTACAAAATTTGTTTTTTGTTAGTGAATAAATAATTCTATGCCAAATTATTTCGTATTTTTCACATTTCGCAATTACACTTGTCACAATGATTGGCATTTTATAGGAAAGCCCTAAGTCTAGGTTTTCAGTTTGTAATGTAAACGATTTAAGAGTCAAGTGAAATTTACTGAAATTTAGCCAATTTTCTTAAATAAACCAAAAATTAATATGAGTCATTCGCACCCACGAACGAATAAGAAAAATCAAATTTCTTAGATATTTCGAGGATTTCCTTGGCATATTTTTGGTCGTAAATACTGCATATTTTCTGAGCGAAACTATGATTCGCCACGAACTGCAAGAGATATATTTTATAAGTAAAAAAAAGTCCGAGCCCAATAATTTGGGAAAATTTTCCATATTTTTTTTAAAGTTGTCACAATGATGATTGACATTCGTTTGGACAGCCTCAAGTCGAAGTTTTTAGATTTTAATGTAACTGATTTATGAGTCAAGTGAAATTTATTGAAATTTAGCCAATTTTCTAAAATAAAACAAAATTAATATAAGTCATACGCAACCAAGGGCAAATGAGAAAAGTCGTAGTTTCTTAGAGATTTCCAGGATTTTCCTGGAATACTTTTGGGCATAAATATAACAGTAAATACTGACAATTTTCTGAGCTAAACCATTATTCATAACGAACTGCAAAAATAGGTTTTCTTTTTAAATAAATAAATACATATAAAGACCAAGGTACAATAATTTAAAAATCTCTAAGTTAAGGCTTTTAACTTTTAATGTAGACAATTTATGAGTCCGGTGATATTTATTGCAATTTTACAAATTCCTGCAATAAAGCATAAATTATTAATAGTCATACGCTCCCAAGGTCAAATCCAGAAATTTAAAGTTTCTTACAATTTACGCTGATTTTTGACATAAATAAAACAAATAATGCAAATTTTCTAAGCTAAACTGTGATATGATATTGGTTTGATGGGATTTTCTATTTGGGAACTGAGAGGAAAAGAAAATTTAGTGTTTCCCGCTTTCATCACATGTCTGGGCCAAATAATTTGGGAAAATTTTCCATATTTTTATTAAAGTTGTCACAGTGATTGACATTCGTTTGGACAGCCTCAAGTCTAAGCTTTTAGATTTTAATGCAAATTATTTATGAGTCTGTTGAAATTTATTGAAATTTAGCCAATTTTCTAAAATAAAACAAAATTAATATAAGTCATACGCACCCAAGGGCAAATGAGAAAAGTCGTAGTTTCTTAGAGATTTCCAGGATTTTCCTGGAATACTTTTGGGCATAAATATAACAGTAAATACTGACAATTTTCTGAGCTAAACCATTATTCATAACGAACTGCAAAAATAGGTTTTCTTTTTAAATAAATAAATACATATAAAGACCAAGGTACAATAATTTAAAAATCTCTAAGTTAAGGCTTTTAACTTTTAATGTAGACAATTTATGAGTCCGTTGATATTTATTGAAATTTTACAAATTCCTGCAATAATGCATAAATTATTAATAGTCATACGCTCCCAAGGACAAATCCAGAAATTTAAAGTTTCTTACAATTTACGATGATTTTTGACATAAATAAAACAAATAATGCAAATTTTCTAAGCTAAACTGTGATTTGATATTGTTTTGATGGGATTTTCTATTTGGGAACGGGCCAAATAATTTGGGAACATTTTCCACATTTTTATTAAAGTTGTCACAGTGATTGACATTCGTTTGGACAGCCTCAAGTCTAAGCTTTTAGATTTGAATGTAACTGATTTATGAGTCAAGTGAAATTTATTGAAATTTAGCCAATTTTCTAAAATAAAACAAAATTAATATAAGTCATACGCACCCAAGGGCAAATGAGAAAAGTCGTAGTTTCTTAGAGATTTGCAGGATTTTCCGGAATATTTTTGGGCATAAATATAACAGTAAATACTGACAATTTTCTGAGCTAAACCATTATTCATAACGAACTGCAAAAACAGGGGTTCTTCTTAAATAAATAAATACATATAAAGACCAAGGTACAATAATTTAAAAATCTCTAAATTAAGGCTTTTAACTTTTAATGTAGACAATTTATGAGTCAGGTGGTATTTATTGAAATTTTACAAATTCCTGCAATAATGCATAAATTATTAATAGTCAGACGCTCCCAAGGACAAATATAAAAATTTAAAGTTTCTTAAAATTTTCGAGGGTTTTCCTGGGTTACTTTTTTGACATTGATATAAAAAATAATGCAAATTTCCTGAGCCAAACTGTGATTTGATATTGTTTGGATACGACTTTCTATTTGGGAGGAGAGGGAGAGAAGAAAGTAAACTTACATTCTCTACAGCTTCATCACATGTCTGGGCCAAATAATTTGGCAAATTTTCCACATTTTAATTAAAATTGTCACAATAATTAGCATTCACATGGAATGCCAGAAGCCTGGGACTTAAGACTTTAATGTATACGTTTTATGAGTCAAGTGAAATTTATAGAAATTTAGCTAATTTTCTAAAATAAAGTAAAAATTAATATAAGTCATACGCTCCCAAGGACAAGAAACAGAAAACTTTTAGTTCCTTAGAGATTTGAGGGATTTTTCTGGGATCTTTTTGGGCTCAAATATAATATTAAATGCTGCAAATTTTCTGAGCTAAACTGTGGCTCTTGACAAACTGCAAGGGATAGTTTTTTTTATATATAAATACATAAACATTTCTAGATCAAATAAATTGTAAAATTTTTCACATTTTTAATAACATTTTTAATAAAGTCACAATAATTGTCGTTCATTTGCAAAGTCTTAAGTCAAGGCTTTTTGGATTTTAATGCAAATGATTTATGACTCAGTTGAAATTTATTGAAATCTGGGCAATTTTCTAAAATAAAGCAAAATTAATATAATTCATACGCTCCCAAGAACAAATAAGAAAAATCTTATTTTCTAGAAGCTTTCGAGGATTTTCCTGGGATCTTTTTGGCCTTAAATATATAATATTAAATGCTGGAAATGTTCAGAGCTAAAGTGTGATTCTTAATAAACTTCGAAAGATATTTTTTTAGTAAATAAATACATAAAAAGGTCTATATCAAAACATTTGTCAAATTTTCCACATTTTAATTGAAGTTGTAACAATGATTGACATGCCCATGGAACACCTGAAGTCTAGGCTTTAAAATGTTAATGCAAATGATTTATGAGTCAGTTGAAATTTATTGAAATCTGGGCAATTTTCTAAAATAAAGCAAAATTAATATAAGTCATACGCTCCCAAGAACAAATAAGAAAAATCTTATTTTCTAGAATCTTTCGATGGGATCTTTGGGCTTAGATAAATACATAAAAAGGTATATATCAAAGCATTTGTCAAATTTTCCACATTTTAATTGAAGTTGTAACAATGATTGACATTCACATGGAACACCTGAAGTCTAGGCTTTAAAATTTTAATGCAAATGATTTAAGAGTCAGTTGAAATTTATTGAAAACTGGGCAATTTTCTAAAATAAAGCAAAATTAATATAAGTCATACGCTCCCAAGAACAAATAAGAAAAATCTTATTTTCTAGAAGCTTTCGATGGGATCTTTGGGCTTAGATAAATACATAAAAAGGTCTATATCAAAGAATTTGTCAAATTTTCCACATTTTAATTGAAGTTGTAACAATGATTGACATTCACATGGAACACCTGAAGTCTAGGCTTTAAAATTTTAATGCAAATGATTTAAGAGTCAGTTGAAATTTATTGAAATCTGGGCAATTTCCTAAAATAAAGCAAAATTAATATAAGTCATACGCTCCCAAGAACAAATAAGAAAAATC
Organism: Eudasyphora cyanicolor; assembly: GCA_963930755.1. Lineage (NCBI taxonomy): Eukaryota > Metazoa > Arthropoda > Insecta > Diptera > Muscidae > Eudasyphora > Eudasyphora cyanicolor. The sequence continues at coordinate 21,945,759 of OZ005735.1, read as the reverse complement.
TTATTTTCTAGAAGCTTTCGATGGGATCTTTGGGCTTAGATAAATACATAAAAATACATTAAAAGGTCTATATCAAAGCATTTGTCAAATTTTCCACATTTTAATTGAAGTTGTAACAATGGTTGACATTCACAAGGAACACCTGAAGTCTAGGCTTTAATATTTTAATGCAAATGATTTATGAGTCAGTTGAAATTTATTGAAATCTGGGCAATTTTCTAAAATAAAGCAAAATTAATATAAGTCATACGCTCCCAAGGACAAATAATAGTTTCTAGAAGATTTCGAGGATTTTCATGTTTTTTTTTGTTATAAAAATATAACATGCTAATAGTGCAAATTTTCTGAGCTAATCGCTGATCCGCAACGAACTTTTTTCATTTCTTTAATAAATAAAAAGCTTTCGATCAATTAACTGGTCAAATGTTCCACATTTTAATTAAAGTTGTCACAATTATTGACTTTTCACAAGAAAGACTTAAATCAAGGCTTTCAGATTTTAATGTAAAATACTTATGAGTCAAGTGAAAATCATTGAAATTTAGTCAAGTTTCTTAACACTCCTTCCACGGCAAAAAAATGAAAAAGAAAAACAAAATGCAATCAGAAAATTTGAATTTTTTAATGAAAATAGCAAGAAATCGGCAAATCTTTGGAATGTTCAAAATCTTGACAAGTCCTGTGAATAATAATTTCCCCTAATGTGAAGAAATTTTTGTCAAAATTTTAAGAATTTTCTAAAATGAACCCCAAATTAATAATAGTTATACGCACCCATGGCCAAATTATATAAAATTTTAAATTTGACCTCTTTCGAAGGCTCTTGACTACTCAAAGCTGTAGTAATTTAAGCTATTGTTATGAAAGGAAAATGTCCTAAAACAAATAAAATACAATTTAGCAGTAATTATACGATTTACCCCCAATTTCACAACCTCGTGTTAGAGCTAACTCACAGTTAAAAATAAAAATTTAATACAATTTGACAGCTATGTATAACTGTTAGCTCTAACTCTAGGATAACCGGAGATTGTGGAATTGGCCGTAAGTAAAAAAAAATGTAAATGAAATCAGTTACAAAATACTTAGAACATTGAAAGTTTTGATCAAATTTTGTAATTTTTATGTACACTAATCCGAAGAGTGCTAAGTCTTTGGAAAGTTCAAAGTCTGGAGAACTCATGCGAATAATAATTTCCACTTATGTCAAACAAAATGTTAGAAATCTTGAAAATTTTCCAAAATAACCGAATAATTAATAACAGTCATACGCACTAATGGGCAAATGATATAAATTAAATTCCGGTTTATTTTGATGCCTAAGAATTGTGATATTTTAGTTAAATATTATTATAGAAATAAATGAAAACAAAATCCAGAAGAAAATAAAGTGGATTTTTATTATGAAATATAGGTTTAGGTGAAAAAAATTTCAAATTTATTACGAAAATCTGAAAGCCGTAATAAAAATTTGTGATTAAATTTAAGTTGATCCAAAAATGGTTAATTATTGATAAAGTTCAAAGTCTTGGGAACTCATATGTATAATAATTTTCACCAATATCATGAAAAATTGTCGAAATCTTGCTAATTTTCTAAAATAAACCAAGAATTAATAAAAGTCATGACCAAATTAGATAATTCGAAATCTGGGCGGTTTGGAAGACTAAAAATTGTGGTAGTTTAGTTAAATGTTTTTTTATTATAGAATATAAATGAAATTAATTTTCCCTAACAAAATAAAATTAATATTATTATTGATTATACGTTCAGCTTAAAATTTTGAAAGTTACTCAGAAAATCTGAAAGTTTTAATGAACATTTGTAAATGAAATTTTCGTTGATCCAAAAATTGGTAAGTCTTTGGAAGGGTTGACTTCTTGAGAACTCATATATATAATAATTTTCACTTATGTATTGAAATGTTTTCGAAACTTTGCTAATTTTCCAAAATAAACCAATAATCAATAACAGTCATACGCACCCAGGAGCAAATTGGAAAAATTGAAATCTGGGCTGCTTGGGAAGACTAAAAAAATATCACATTTTAGCTAAATATTACTATAGAGTTAAATAAAAAAAATCCAGAAGAAAAAAAGTGGATATTATTATGAGTCATACGTTTAGGTGAAAAAAATCAAAATTTATTTCGAAAATCTGAAAGTTTTCATGACTATTTTTAGATTGAATTAACATTGATCCAAAAATTGTTAATTCTTGATAAAGTTCAAAGTCTTGAGGACTCATATAAATAATAATTTCCTCTAAAATCATGACACCATTTCGAAATTTTGCTAATTTTCCTAAAAAATCATGAATTAATAACATTCATACGCACCCATGACCAAATTATATAAATTAAAATGAGACCTCTTTCAAAGACTCTTGACTACTCCAATTTTTAGTATTGTTATATGAGAAATAGGCGGCACCCACTTTCTACAAGAAAATGAAGTTAATGTCAATATCAATCATACGCTTAGGTGAAAAAATCTAAATGTGTTCAGGAAATTTGAAAGTTAGAACGGAAATTTGTAAATTAATATTACATTGTTTAAAAAATTTTTAAGTCTATTGAGAGTTCAAAGTCTTGATTATTATTATCTTGACTAATGTCTTGAAACTATTTCGAGATTTTAAGAATTTTCTAAAATAAACCACGAATTATTAACAGTCATACGCACCGGTGGCCAAAATGAAATAAGTTCAAATCTGGCATCTTTAGAAGGTTCAACATTATAGTAACATAGTTAAATATTGTTATGGAAAAAAAGAAATCAATTTTCTACAAGAAAATAATATTTTTATCATTATTAATCAAACGTTTGGGTAAAAAAATCTAAATTTACTTCGAAAATTTGAAAGTTTTCATTTAAATTTGTAAATTAGTTTCTTAATAATTTCCACTTATGTAATGAAATGTTTTCGTAACGCAGCTAATTTTCCAAAATAAACCAATAATTAAGAACAGTCATACGCACCCGGGAGCAAATTGGAAAAATTGAAATCTGGTCTGTTTGGGAAGACTAAAAATTATGGCATTTTAGCTTAATATTACTATATTAATAAATAAAAACAAAATCCAGAAGAAAAAAGTGGATATTATTATGAGTCATACGTTTAGGCGAAAAAAATCCTTATTTATTTCGAAAATCTGAAAGTTGTATTGAAAATTTGTAGATTGAATTAACATTGATCCAAAAATTTTTAATTCTTGATAAAGTTCAAAGTCTTGAGGACTCATATAAATAATAATTTCCTCTAAAATCATGACAACATTTCGAAATTTTGCTAATTTTCCTAAATAAATCATGAATTAATAACAGTCATACGCACCCATGACCAAATAATATAAATTAAAATTAGACCTCTTTCAAAGACTCTTGACTACTCCAATTTTTAGTATTGTTATATGAGAAATAGGCGGCACCCATTTGTCAATAAAATGAAGTTAATGTCAATATCAATCATACGTTTAGGTGAAAAAATCGAAATGTGTTCAGGAAAATTTTAAAGTTTGAATAAAAATTTGTAAATTAATATTAAATTGTTTAAAAAATTTTTAAGTTTATTGAGAGTTCAAAGTCTTGGCATCTCATTAGAAACATTATATTGACTAATGTCTTGAAACTATTTCGAGATTTTAAGAATTTTCTAAAATAAACCACGAATTATTAACAGTCATACGCACAGGTGGCCAAAATTAAATAAGTTCAAATCTGGCATCTTTAGAAGGTTCAACATTATAGTAACTTAGTTAAATATTGTTATGGAAAAAATGAAATCAATTTTCTACAAGAAAATAATATTTTTATCATTATTAATCAAACGTTTGGGTAAAAAAATCTAAATTTACTTCGAAAATCTGAATGTTTTCATTTAAATTTGTAAATTAGTTTTACGTTGATTACGTTGAAAGTGGTAAGTAAGACTTTGAAAATCTTGACAACTCATATAAATAATAATTTCCACTTATTTAATGAAATGTTTTCGTAACGTAGCTAATTTTCCAAAATAAACAAAGAATTAATAACAGTCATACGCACCCATGACCAAATTGGATAAATTGAAATCTGGGCTGATTGGAAGACTAAAAATTATGGTATTTTAGTTAAATGTTTTTATAGAAATAAATGAAAACAATTTTCCACAAGAAAATATTTATATTATTATTATTAATCATACAATTAGCCGAAAAATTTGAAATTTTCTCAGAAAATCTGAAAGTTATAATGAACATTTTTAAATTGAATTTACGTTGATTCAAAAATAGGTAAGTCTTTTGAAATGTCAACGTCTTGAAAAGTAGTATGAGTAATAATTTCCACTAATGTAATGAAATATGTTCGAAATTTTGCAAATTTTGTCGAAATAAACCAAGAATTAAATGACATGCATAAGCACCCATGACCTAATTATGTGAATTCAAATCTGGCCTTGTTTGAAGCCTTAAAAATGCGAATATTTTGTTAAATATTATTATAGAAATAAATAAAAACTAAATCTAGAAGAAAATAAAGTGGATATTATTATAAATCATAGGTTTAGGTGAAAAAAATCTAAACTTCTTTTGAAAATCTGAAAGATGTATTGAAAATTTGTAGATTACATTTACATTGAACTAAAAATTGCCAACTTTTTGGAAAGTTCAAACTCTTGACAGCTCATTGGAATCATAATGTTGACTAATGTCATGAAACATTTTCGAAATTTTAAGAATTTTCTAAAATAAACCATTAATTAATAGCAGTCATACGCACCCATGGTCAAATTAAATATATTAAAATCTAGACTCCTTCAAAAGCTCAAAATTATTGAAATTTTGTTAAATAATATGTATGAAATAATAAAATCAAAATTTTAAAAGAAACTAAAGTTAATATCAATCATACGTTTAGGTGAACAAATTAAAATTTATTCAGAAAATTTGAAAGTTTTGATGAAAATATTTAAATTAAATTTACTTTGATGCAAAAATTTTTTAGATCATTGGAAAGTTAAAAGTCTTGAGAACTCATATGAATAATTGTTTTTGCTGATGTTATAAACAAATTATGTGAATTCAAATCTGGCTCTTTTTTGAAGCCTAGAATATATGATATTTTTGTTAAATATTATTATAGAAATAAATAAAAACTAAATCTAGAAGAAAATAAAGTGGATATTAGTATAAATCATAGGTTTAGGTGAAAAAATCTAAACTTCTTTCGAAAATCTGAAGGATGTATTGAAAATTTGTAGATTAAATTTACATTGATCTAAAAATTTCAAACTTTTTGGAGAGCTCAAACTCTTGACAGCTCATTGGAATCATAATGTTGACTAATGTCATGAAACATTTTCGAAATTTTAAGAATTTTCTAAAATAAACCACGAATTAATAGCAGTCATACGCACCCATGGTCAAATTAAATATATTAAAATCTAGACTCCCTCAAAAGCTCAAAATTATTAAAATTTTGTTAAATAATATGTATGAAATAATAAAATAAAAATTTTAAAAGAAACTAAAGTTAATATCAATCATACGTTAAGGTGAACAAAATTTATTGAGAAAATTTAAATTAAATTTTTAAATTTACTTTGATCCAAAAATTTTTTAGATCATTGGAAAGTTAAAAGTCTTGAGAACTCATATGAATAATTGTTTTTGCTAATGTTATGAACAAATTTCAAAATCTTGCCGACTTTTAAAAATAAATCATGAATTAATAACAGTGGCCAACATTAAATAAATTGAAATCTGGCTATTTTGGAAAGATCTGAGCTACGTAAAGTTATAGTAATCTAGTCTCATTTTATAAAGAGAAAAATTACAATTTGATAGCCGTTTTTGTTGAAAAAATAATGAATAAAATCAATTGTCATTATAAAATACTCAAGAACTTTGGAAGTTTTGATAAAATTTTGTAATTTTAATTTACATTGATTCAAAAGTCGTCAAGTCTATAGAAAGTTCAAAGTCTTGAGAACTATTATGAAGAATAATTTCCCCCAAATGTCATGAAAATTTTTCGAAATGTTAAGAATTTCGATTACTAACAGTCATGCGCACCTGTGACCAAATTAAATAATTAAAATATTTATTTATATTATTTGCCCAGAAGATCTGAAAGTTTCGATGAAAATTTTTTGAATTAAAGTTACGTTAATACAAAAACTGGAGAGTTTGAAGCCTTGGGAGCTCACATGACTAATAATTTCCACTAATATCATGAACAACTTTAGAAGTCTTTAGAATTTTGTAAAATAAACAACGAATTAATAATAGTTATACTTAAATAAATTAAAATTGGACCTCTTTAGAAAGCTTTTGACCATTCACAGATGTTATAATTGAGTTCAATGTTATAAAAGGTAAATTTTTTAAATGAAAAGAAAATACAAATTAACTTTAATCATACATTTTTGTAAAAAAAAGGCCAAGACATTTAAGATATGGTTACAAAATTCTTAGAAAAATTAAAACTTTTAATGAAAATTTGTCGTTTAAGTTTACTATGAGTCAAAAAGTGCTAAGTCTTGGTAGGGCTCAAAGTCTTCACAAGTCATATCAATTATAATTTCGTTGAATGGCATGACAAATATTAGAAATTTTGCTAATTTTCTAAAATAAACCATAAATTAATAACAGTCATACGCACCCATTGCCAATTAATATAAATTAAAATTGGACTAGTTTCGAAGGATCCGGAGTACTTAAAGTTGTGGTCATCTAGTCTAATGATAAAAACAAACAAATTTATCTAAATCAAATAAAATTCAAATTAATATTAATCATACGTTTAGGTGTAAAAATGTTAAAACGTATTACAAAATACTCAAAATCTTCTTTGAAGGTTCTTGTGGAAATTTGTGGATTAAATTTATGTTGATTTCAAAAAAAATTGGAGAGTCTTTAGGAGGTTCAAAGTCTGGTGAACTCATACGAAGAATAATTTCCACTAATGATGAAATGAAATTTTGCTAATTTTCTAATGTAAAAAAATTTCTTTGAATGTCATGAAAAATGTTCAAATTTTAAGAATTTTCTAAAATAAACCATGAAATAATAGCAATCATACCCTTAGATGGGCAAAATTAAATAAATTGAAAATGAAAATAAAGAACTAACAAAAAATGTAGAACTATTTTTTTTGTTATTTAAATTCTGATTAATGCTACACATTTTGTTTTCTCTGTTTGTTAAGCTTGTTACAAAAATGATTGTTGTTGGATTTTCTTCACATTTCTTCTCTTCATTTTCCGCGTTATCGTTCCGTGACTATCTAACTAAAAATTGTTTTTTTTTATATTTTTTTTTCATTAGATTTAAAGGTATTTATAAAATATTTCGTTTTTTGTTTGGTTGTGTATGTATGTATATATTTACAAATTAATATTAATGCTTAAGTTATATATACGTATGTATGTATGAATATATATAAAAAAAATTGAAAAAGGTATTTACATTTATTTGTTACGAGTTTTTCGTTAAGATTTGAGGATTTGATAAAGCTTTACACTTTGTGCCTTTTTTGGTAGCGACTGTCTTTTTTTGATAACATTTATGATTTAATGCCGTTAGTTTTATTTTTATTTTTTTCCTCTATTAATTTATATTTTTAGGGGGATCTTCCGCTTGTCTTTTTTGTTTTTTTTTATTTCTCATACGTATGTGGTTATTAGTTAATTTTGTTTATATAAAAACAGAATCTTTGGTTGTTTTGAATAGTTTGCAAATTTTTCAAGAAAGAAGTATTTCTGAAAAGATCCTTTTCTTTTTTGGAAAACTCTTACTCAATATATGTATATATTATCGTAGCTTATTACCTTAAGGTCTAACTAACGTTTTATCTATAAACATTAAATTTGTATCACCATATTTGGTTGTATTCAGTTTTTCTGCAGGATTATTCTTCTTGGTCTGAGTGTGCCATGTTAAAATCTGAAAAGGCAAGAGACAGCATTTTTAATTAATTAATTTGTATTTATAATCTGTATAAATTAATAAAAAAAAGAAATGTATACAAATTTAAAATACTAAAATAATATTTAAAATAAGTTTTTTTTCTTTGAATTTCCTCGAAGATTCTCGATTTATTGATTTTTGCCAATTTTTGCATATTAAATAAACTTTTTGAAAATTACCAATAATAAATATTATTCTGCACATCTTTGGGAAATGACCTCTCCGCCCATATAAATTTTACTAACATTTTAGGGCATAAAAGAGTCCAAAAGTATACCACAAAATCAGTGTTACGATTTTAATAAAACTAAATTTGTCGATCAATCGATTTTTGACCATTTTTAGAAAATTAAAAAACAATTTTCAATATCATACATTTCCAATATTTTTCTGCACATCTTTGAAAAAAGTACTCTCTTTCAGAAACAATTTTACCACAATTTGGAGGTAATGAAGACCTCAAAAGTGTACCACAAAATCACTATGAAGTTTTTAATAAAACCAAATTTTTCGATTGAATAAAAAATGTTGAAGACTATACATACTTTATAAGTATTATTCTGCACATCTTTAGAAAAATAGCCATCTGTCAATATATATTTTACTAAAATTTTAAGGTACTAAAGACTTCAAAAGTGTACCACAAAATCAGTCTGACATTTTTAATAAAACAATTTTTTTCTATTTTTTGAAATTTTTGCAAATTGAATAGAATTTTTTACAAATTCATATATAAAATATTATTCTGCATATTTTTGGAAAAATATGTCTCCGCCTATATGTATTTTCCCTCAATTCTAAAACATAAGAGGCTCCAAAAGTGTACCACAAGTTCAGTGTGACGTCTTTAATAAAACGGAATTTTTCCCAAATTAAATGCAAATTTGTATATTAATAACAAATATTATTCTGTACACGTTTGGAAAAAAGATCTCTATATATTTTAACACAATTTAAAGACAATAAAAAACTCCAAAAGTGTACCACAAAATTAGTGTGAGATTTTAAATAATACGAAATTTATCGTTTTATCAAATTCTGGAAGTTGAGAACCAATTTTTGAAAATTTTAGATTACAATTATTATTCAGCAAATCTTGGGGAAAGGGGATTTCCGTCTATATATACTTTACCACATTTTGAAGCCATCAAATATCCTAAAAGTGTACCACAAAATCAATATGAAGTTTTTTTTAGGAAACGAAATGTAACGATCCAACGATAATTTCAAATTGAATAAATTTTTTTTTAAAAAATTATTCATTATAATTATTTTTCTGCACATCTTTGAAAAAAGAGCTCTCCGTCTATATATATTTTACCACAATTTTGAGCCATAAAAGGCTCTAAAACTGTACCACAAAATCATTATGACGTTTTTAATAAAACAACATTTCTCATTTTATCAATTTTTGCCAACTTTTGAAAATTGAATAATTTTTTTTGAAAATTATACATTTTAATATTATTCTGCACATCTTTGGAAGCAGAGCTCTTTGCTCACATATACGTCGCACTATTCTAAGCCAAAAAAAAGATACTAAAATGTACCACAAAATCTTTTTTAATAAAACAAAATTTCTCGATTCATCGATTTGTTCAAATTGAATAGATTTTTTTTTTTAAATTATTCAGTATAATTATTATTCTGCACATCTTTGGAAAAAGAGCTCTCCGTCTATATATAACTTCCCACAATTAAAAAAATAAAATAAAGGCTCAAAAAGCGTTTTTAATAAAAATAAATGTTATTTTTCAGCAATTTTTTTTGCAAATTGCATACAAATTTTGGAAAATTATACATTATAAATATTTTTCTGGATGTTTGAAAAGAGCTCTCTGTCAATATATATTTTATTATAATTTGAAGGTACTAAAGACCCCAAAAATCTACCAAAAAAGTACGGCGTTTTTAATATATCAAAATTTCTCTATCCTTAGATTTCTGCCATGATTTTGAAAATTTGGAAGCTTTTGGAAATTATACTCTAAATAAATACTTTTCTACACATCTTTAGAAAAAAAGCTATCTGTCAATATGTATAATCTTTTCATAAATTTTACGTTAGCAAAGATCTCAAATGTGTACCACAAAGTCACTGTGACGTTTTTAGTAAAACAAAATTTGTCGATCCATCGATATTTCTGAAAATGTTTCCAAATTGAATAAAACTATTTAAAAATTCTAAGATAAAATGTTTTCGTGCACATCTTTGGAAAAAGAGCTAACCCAAGTTTAATCCACAGAAGACTGAAAATTCTACCACAAAATCAGTATGATGATTTTTATAAAACAGCATATGTCAATCCATGAATTTTTTCTAAAATAAATATTTTTTTTTTTGAAAATTACAAATAATAAATATTTTCTGCACATCTTTGCAAGCAGAGCTCTATGTCTATGTAGATTTTATCATAATTGTAAGCCACAAAAGGCTCCAAAAGTGTACCACAAAATCAGTGTCGTTTTTAATACATCACATTTTCTCGACTCATCGATTTTTGCTAAATGAATAAAACCTTTGAAAACTGCAAATAACTAATATTATTCTGCACATCTTTGGACTAAAAACTATCTGCCCATATATGCAATAACTCAATTTTATGCCACAGAACCGTTTAAAAGTGTACCACAAAATTCGCGCAAAAAAAAAACAAAATATCTCGATCAATACATTTTTGCAATTAAATACCATTTTTATTAAATTACAAATAATAGATATTATTATTTAACACATCTCTAGAAAAATAGCTTTCCGTCTATATGTATATTTTACCAAAATTTGAAGCCATTAAAGCCTAAAAGTGTACCACAAAATCACTGAGACGTTTTTAAAAAATGAAATTTCTCGATCTATACATTTTTGGAATTTGAGTACCACTTTTTTAAAAATTTAAATTATTATTATTATTCTGCATATCTATAGTCTATATATATATTTTACGACAATTTTAATCCATTAAAAATCCCAAAAGTGTACCACCAACTCATTAGGAAGTTTTTTTTTTATAATTTTTTTGATTTTTCTAAAAGATAAATTTTTTCGATAATTTAAAATTATAAATATTTTTCGTTGCACATTTTCGGAAACAGAGCTCTATGCCTATATACGGTGTATTCCAATTTTAAGTCGAAAAGGCTGTAAAAGTGTACCACTAAATCAGTGTTGTTTTTAATAAAACACAATTTGTCGATTCATCGATTTTTGCTAAATGAATAATAGTTTTTGAAAATTACAAATAATAAATATTATACTGCACATCTTTGGAAAAATAGCTATTGGTCTACACAAATTATAACAAAATTTTGAGTAAAAAAAAGCTCCATAAGTGTACCACAAAATTAACACGACGTTTCTAATAAATTTTATCAATTTTAGGAAGTTGAGTAACAAATTTAAAAAAAATTAGATTGTAAATATTATTGTGCACATCTTTGGAAAAGGAGCTTTCTCTCTATAAATATCTTTCCAAATTTGAAGCCATTAAAGACCCCAAAAGTGTACCACAAAATCAGTCTGACAGTTTTAATAAAACAAAACTTTTCAATTCATCGATTTTTGGAAATTTTTGCAAATTAAATAGAATTTTTTACAAATTCAAATATAAAATTTTATTCTGTACTTTTTTTGGAAAAATATATCTCCGCCTATATATATTTTCCCTCAATTTAAGCCATAGGAGGCTCCAAAAGTGTGCCACAAAATCAGTCTGACATCTTTAATAAAACTATTTATTTTTCTTTTGTAAATTGAATGCAAATTTTAATATAAATAATAAATATTATTCTGCACATCTTTGGAAAAAAGCTCTATATACTTTAACTCAACGAAATTTATCCTTCTATCAATTTTGGAATTTGAGTACCAATTTTTGAAAATTATAGATTATAATTATTATTCTGCACATCTTGGTGAAAAGGAATTTTCGTCTATATATATTTTTTCCACAATTTGAATTCACAAATCCCAAAAGTGTAGCACAAAATAATTGTGACGTTTTTTTATGGAACGAAATGTGACGATCCAACGATTATTTCAAACTGAATACATTTTTTCGAAAATTTCATTATAATTATTATTCTGCACATCTTTTGGGAAAAAAAGCTCTCCACCTATACATATCTACCACAATTTTAGGCCACAAAATCCTTTAAAAGTGTACCACAAAACCATATCTTTTTTACTAAAATTCTCGACCAATAGATTTTTGCCATTTTTTTGATAATTGAGTACCAATTTTTGAAAACTATAAATATAAAATTTTATTCTGCACATCTTTGGCTAAATATCTCTCGGTCTATATATATTTTACTACAATTTGAAGATACTAAGAACACCAAAGGTGTACCACGAAATAATTGCGACGAATTAAATAAAACAAAATTTCTCGATCTATTGATTTTTGAAAATTTAGTAAAAAATTTTGAAAATTACAAATATGTAATATTATTTTGCACATCTTTGGAAAAAGAACGCTCTGCCTATATATATTTGACCACTATTTTTAATCATAAAAGGCTTCAAAAGTGTACCACAAAATCAGTGCGACGTTTTTAATAAAACCAAAATTCTCGTTCCGTCTATTTTTGCCAATTGAATATAAATTTTTGGAAATTACAATAATAAATATTATTCTGCACATGCTTGGAAAAAGGGCTTTCGATTTATTTTAATTTTATCCCAATTTTAAGCCCTAAAAATCTCCAAAAGTGTACCACAAAATCAGTGCGACTTTTTAATAAAACCAAAATTCTTGTTCCATTAATTTTTGCTAATTGAATATAAATTTTTGGAAATTATAAATAATAAATATTTTTCTGCACCTGTTTGGAAAAGGGGCTATCGATTTATTTTCATTTTATCCCAATTTTAAGGCCTAAGAGTCTGCAAAAGTGTACCACAAAATCAGTGAGACGTTCTTAATAAAACCAAAATTCTTTTTCCATTGATTTTTGCTAATTGAATATAAATTTTTGGAAATTATAAATAATAAATATTTTTCGGCACCTGTTTGGAAAAAGAGATTTCTATTTGTATAAATTTTTTCCGAATTTTAAGGCCTAAAAGTCTGCAAAAGTGTACCACAAAATCAGTGCGACTTTTTAATAAAACCAAAATTCTTGTTCCATTAATTTTTGTTAATTGAATATACATTTTTGGGAATTATAAATAATAAATATTATTCTGAATATGTTTGGAAAAATAACTTTCAATTTATTTTCATTTTATCCCAATTGTAAGCCCTAAAAGTCCCCAAAAGTGTACCACAATATCAGTGCGACTTTTAATAAAACCAAAATTCTTGATCCATTAATTTTTGCCAATATACATTTTTGGAAATTACAATAATAAATATTATTCTGCACATGCTTGGAAAAAGGGCTTTCGATTTATTTTAATTTTATCCCAATTTTAAGCCCTTAAAGTCCCCAAAAGTGTCCCACAAAATCAGTGCGACTTTTTAATAAAACCAAAATTCTTGTTCCATTAATTTTTGCCAATTAAATATAAATTTTTGGAAATTATAAATAATAAATATTATTCTGAATATGTTTGGAAAAATAACGTTCTATTTATTTACATTTTGTCCCAATTTTAAGCCCATTTTTAAGAAGACGATTCTCTACTCACCTCTGTACAATTATTGGCTAATAGTTCAATTTCTGCATTATCCAATGGCCCTAAACTTTTCAGAAAGCCATCCTCTTCGTAGCCCGGTTTAAAGGGCATCTTCGCCTGCGGTCTTTCGTGTAGAAATTTCACACTGACAGCAAAGCCGGCCATATCCACGGGATACTTACGACCGCCAATCCAGCCATCATAGAAGCCGATAATTTTACCCTCTTTAATGATGGGACTGCTGACACCATATTTGGTGACTAGGCCCACAGGCCACATGGAAACCTTTTTGGTATAGCGCATCTGTAAAAAGGGAGAAGGAAAATAAGAGGGGAAAAATCAAAGAAAGACTTTCAAACTCACCTGTTCAAATATACTTATATCATAGGTATTATCATCATCGGCAAAGTAGAACACGCCCTCGGTGGCATTCTCTCTCAGCCAGCGAAGGCCACGATTGCGATTTGAAACTCCTCGGGGTTTGGCCTTTTTTGTTTTCTTATACTCCTCGGGCATAGGAGCTGAAATTCGAAAAAAAATGTTTTAAATTGTTTAATTTAAATGATATGTATTATCCTCCCACTTACCCAAAAAGTACTCATAAGGCACACCAATCCTTTCCAGCCTTTCTATCACCTGCTCTGATGTTTTATTGGCATCCTCGATGACCAACCACAACAAATTGACAATATGTTTCAGAGTATAACCCAAACGTGTTAATTCGGCCAATTGTTCTGGACGGCGATAAGTGGGTGTGATAATGTACAAAGGGGGCTGCGGGCGAGAATGAGATATTTTAGCATTTAAATTACTCTGAGTAGGGCATTTTACAATTACACAAAAATAGGACAGATTAAAGCACGTTTTAAAATAAGCTATAGCAAACATAATTGTTTTTTACAGATAATTGCTATTTAAATTGAATAAATTAAAAAAGTTCACAGAAGTATGCAATTAAATAGATTGCATGCAAATTTACTCTAAAAACAAAATTATTGCTATAGAAATGCAAAACGAGATAGCTACGAATATATAATGAGAAACTAAATATGTGCTCCGTGGGAATGAGGTATGTTGTTAGGACGCGGAAATGGAGGTAATGGGAACATGGATAAATTAATGGGAACATGGATAAATTAATTAAATTAATATTTCATTTTGAACAGGAATATACCAGACATTGCATTTATATTTTAATTGCAAAGATGGATTATTTAAAAAGCCTGAAATGGTAGCTTTTCAATTATATTAAATATTTTTCGAAATGTTTAGTTATTAATAAAAACAGCAATTTTTCTAAAATAACCCAAAAATTAATATGAATCATACGCTTAGGTGTACCTATTTCAAAATCTTTAAATATTATGATTTTGGGCAGGAAAATTGTTAGTTTGACGAGTGATAATCAATCTAATGAGAGAATTGGATAGCGAAGGAGTTATAACACAGAAATGGGGCGAATGGGAACACAAATTTCCTTATGTTTTTAGGTTTAAGGAGGACTATATAAGACATTGCTTTTATACTCTAATAGGACAGAAAGATTATTTGAAAAACATGAAATGTTAGCTTTTCAATTATATCAAATATTGTCTAAAATGTTCAGTTATAATGCAAAATATATTATTTTTTCTAAAATAACTCAAGTATTAATATGAATCATACGCTAAGGTGTACCAATTTCAAAATTTTTAAATATTGCGATTTTGTACAGTGAAACAGAGAATTTTTGAGTGAAAATCATTAATGACTATCTATGTATATTGGTGGTTTGTAAAATAAAACAAGACTTCAGTCAAAAAACTTTCCATTTCTCAGGCTCAATCAATGTAATAGACTACTAAATTTCAGTAATACAATTTATGAACAGTTTTTGAAATTATCTCTAGATAAATATTTTCTAAGGAATTGTCATAAATGAAAGAATTCCAATAAATAGATGACTTCAAAAAAAGTTTCTACTGATAAAAACTGGGAGATTTTCTATAAATAAAAATAATTCTAAAATTTGGTTTTCGGGATATTGTTTACAAATAATAATTTCTAATCAATTTTCTGTCTATAAAATGTCTGCCATATTTGCGATAAATCAAAATTTCGTAACAATTTTCTATAACTAAAAGTATTTGAGTTTTTCTACATTAAAAAATTTGTTTTTCTAAAATGTAAATTAAAAAAAATTAGAAAAACTACTTTTTTAATGTCGAAGAAACATTACAAAATTTGTTTTTCTAATTTTATTTTTTTTTTAAATTTTTAATAAATTTCAAACTTATAAAAATACTATAAATAAAAATTTCAGCCATCTTTTCCTTAAATCAAAATTTCAAAACAATTTTGTATAACTAAAAATATCTGAGATTCTTTTCATTAAAAAAATTGCTTTTATAAAATTTATTTTGATGTATATTTATATTTTAATACAATTTCAATAAATTTCCACTAAAAAAGATTTTAGGCTATTTTCTATAAATTGTCAACAATTTAAATATTTTTAGAAAGTTTTTATATTAAGAATTTCTGAAGAATTTGTTCAAAATTGCAGTGCAAAAAGGTAGTTTTTCAGGAAAGGCGATCAAAGTTTAATTAATTTTTTAAAATTGTGTGCAGTGGAATGCATTTGAAATCGAATGACCTGTACTGTTTTGTGAATAACTTTTGATCGGGTTGACGGATAAACACCAATTTTTGACTGAATATAATTTGGAATATTTAGAAATTAAAAATGCAATCTCCCCAAAAAACATGCTAAGTCGACTTAGCATGTTTTAGAATGGAGGTATCGATATATAAAACGTATTGAAAACTCGTAACATTTAACACTTAAAAATTTACTAGAATTACAAAAGTTCTATGTTTTTGCAATGTTGTTTTCGAAAATTTTCTATAATTTCAAATGAAAAACAAAAAAATTTCGAAGTTAAAAAAAAATAATTTTCTAAAAATAAAAAAATTTCTAAGAAATTTTGAATTTCAAATTTTTTTGGCCTTTTTTTTATTTTTAGAAAATTAATTTTTTTTATTAGAATGAACAAATTATTAAAATTTGTTGGGATATTTTCTAAATTAAAAAAACTATGAACTTCTAAGAAATTGAAATGTCTATGGAATTTTCTGGAAAAAATATATATGATGATTTATACATTATGAATCTATAATGTATAGATTTCTAAAAAAAATCTATAATTCAAAACTTTTTGGAATGTGAAAATTTTGTCAAGTTAGCTCACATAGAACGGACGAACTTTTTAATAATTTTTAATTTCAAATTCCCTGAAGAAGACTAACGACGTTAGTCGAAATATCGGAAAGAAAATAAATTAATTAAAAAAAAACCCTATAAACACATTTTTTAATTAAAAAGGACCTCAAGCCGAACAATATCAGAAAAATAAAATCTCAACAGGTCAACTATAACCAACAATAATTTTCTATAATTAAAAATGTCCAAAAAAATGTTCTAAAACCAAAAGGTTCTAAGATTTTTTTAACAAAAACATTAAAAATTCGTAATTACTGGAAAATTAAATTTAAATAAATAAAAAAAAATACTGCGACATTTTTAATATTAAAAATGATCTAAAAATTAATAAAATTAAATTACAAAATCTGAGAAATTTCCTATAAATTAAAATGCCTACGAAATGTTCTGCAAATAATTAGTCTAAGAAATTTTCTATAAATAAAATTTAAAAATTTATATGTTTTTTTTTTAATTTTTATAATAAAAAATTTTCTATTAATAAGATTTTTTAAAACATTATCTTTAAATAACAAATTACTATGAAATTTTGTATTTATAGAGAATTTCCATGAAACTTTGTGTTATAGACAATTTGTTTAACGAAATTTTGTTTTATTTCTTCAAAATTTTGAATTTATAGAAAATTTCAACAAAAATTTTGTATTTTAATAAAAATTTTACGAAATTTTGTGTTTATAGAAAATTTCTACGTAATTTTATATTTATAGAAAATTTTTTATAAATACAAAATTTCTACGAAATTTTCTATAATACATAGATAATTTCTACGAAATGTTATATTTATAAAAAATTGTCCAAAAAATGAAATTTTGTCTTTATAGAAAATTTCTACGAAATTTTGTATTTATAGTAAATTTTTACGAAATTTTGTATTTATAGAAAATTTTTACGAAATTTTGTATTTATAGAAAATTTGTAAAAAAACTTTGTATTTATGTAAAATTTCTGCAAAATTTTGTATTTATAGAGAATTTCCATGAAACTTTGTATTATAGAAAATTTGCTTATCGAAATTTTGTTTTATTTCTTTAAAATTTTGTATTTATAGAAAATTTCTACGAAATTTTGTGTTTATAGAAAATTTCTACGAAATTTAGTGTTTATAGAAAATTTCTACGAAATTTTGTATTTATAGAAAGTTTCTACAAAATTTTGTATGAAATTTTTAATAAATAAAAAAATTCTAAGAAAATATCTGTAAATGAATCAATTCGTAGAAAATTTTCTATAATCTCAGAACTATAACTATATTTATAGAAAATTTGAAAAAAAGTTTGTATTCATAGAAAATTTCTAGGAAATTTTTTATTTATAGAAGATTTCTTGGAAGTTTTGTATTTATAGAAAATAACTACAAACTTTTGTATTTATAGAAAATTTCTACAAAATTTAGTATTTATATAAAATTTCTGCGAATTTTTGTTTTTATAGAAAATTTTTGCGAAATTTTATTTATAGAAAATTTTTAAAAAAGTTTGTATTTATAGAAAATTTCTATGAAATTTTGTATTTATAGAGAATTTCCATGAAACTTTGTATTATAGAAAATTTGCTTAACAAAATTTTGTTTTATTTCTTTAAAATTTTGTATTTATAGAAAATTTCTAAACAATTTTGTATTTATAGAAAATTTCTAGGAAATTTTGTATTTATAAAATATTTCTTGGCAGTTTTGTATTTATAGAAGATTTCGTAGAAGTTTTGTATTTATAGAAAATAACTACGAACTTTTGTATTTATAGAAAATTTCTACAAAATTTTGTATTTATAGAAAATTTCTACGAAATTTTGTATTTATAGAAAATTTCTACGAAATTTTGTATTTATAGAAAATTTCTACGAAATTTTGTATTTATAGAAAATTTCTACGAAATTTTGTATTTATAGAAAATTTCTACGAAATTTTGTATTTATAGAAAATTTCTACGAAATTTTTCCAAAATTTTGTATTTATAGAAAATATCTCCAAAATTTTGTATTTATCGAAAATTTTTACGAAATTTTGTGTTTATAGAAAATTTCTACGAAATTTTGCGTTTATAGAAAATGTCTACGAAATTTTGTATTTACAGAAAGTTTCTACGAAATTTTGCATTTATAGAAGATTTCTACGAAATTTTGTATTTAAAGAAAATTTGTTAAAAATTTTGTATTTATAGAAAATTTCTACGTAGAAAATTCCTGTAAATACAAAATTTTATAGAATATTTCTTAGAAGATTTATTAAAAGATTTTTATTTATAGAAAATAACTACGAACTTTTGTATTTATATAAAATTTCTACGAATTTTTGTTTTTATAGAAAATTTCTGCGAAATTTTATTTATAGTAA
This sequence comes from Eudasyphora cyanicolor, assembly GCA_963930755.1. Taxonomy (NCBI): domain Eukaryota; kingdom Metazoa; phylum Arthropoda; class Insecta; order Diptera; family Muscidae; genus Eudasyphora; species Eudasyphora cyanicolor. The sequence continues at coordinate 21,926,591 of OZ005735.1, read as the reverse complement.
ATTTGTAAAAAAGTTTGTATTTATAGAAAATTTCTACGAAATTTTGTATTTATAGAAAATTTCTACGAAATTTTGTATTTATAGAAAATTTCTACGAAATTTTGTATTTATAGAAAATTTCTACGAAATTTTGTATTTATAGAAAATTTCTACGAAATTTTGTATTTATAGAAAATTTCTACGAAATTTTATATTTATAGAAAATTTCTACGAAATTTTATATTTATAGAAAATTTCTGCAAAATGTTGTATTTATAGAGAATTTCCATGAAACTTTGTATTATAGAAAATTTGTTTAACGAAATTTTGTTTTATTTCTTTAAAATTTTGAAAATATCTCCAAAATTTTGTATTTATCGAAAATTTTTACGAAATTTTGTGTTTATAGAAAATTTCTACGAAATTTTGCGTTTATAGAAAATGTCTACGAAATTTTGTATTTACAGAAAGTTTCTACGAAATTTTGCATTTATAGAAGATTTCTACGAAATTTTGTATTTAAAGAAAATTTGTTAAAAATTTTGTATTTATAGAAAATTTCTACGTAGAAAATTCCTGTAAATACAAAATTTTATAGAATATTTCTTAGATTTATTAAAAGATTTTTATTTATAGAAAATAACTACGAACATTTGTACTTATAGAAAATTTCTAAAAAGTTTTGTATTTATATAAAATTTCTACGAATTTTTGTTTTTATAGAAAATTTCTGCGAAATTTTATTTATAGAAAATTTGTAAAAAAGTTTGTATTTATAGAAAATTTATAAATACAAAATTTCATAGAAATTTTCTATAAATACAAAATTTCATAGAAATTTTCTATAAATACAAAATTTCATAGAAATTTTCTATAAATACAAAATTTTGTAGAAATTTTTTATAAATACAAAAGTTCGTTGTTATTTTCTATAAATACAAAATTTTGTAAAATTTTCTATAAATACAAAAGTTCGTAGTTATTTTCTGTAAATACAAATCTTCTAAGAAATCTTCTATAAATACAAAACTACTAAGAAATATTCTATAAATACAAAGTTTCTGCGAAATTTTATTTATAGAAAATTTGTAAAAAAGTTTGTATTTATAGAAAATTTATAAATACAAAATTTCATAGAAATTTTCTATAAATACAAAAGTTCGTAGTTTTTTTCTATAAATACAAAACTTCTAAGAAATCTTCTATAAATACAAAGTTTCCTAGAAATTATCTTTAAATACAAACTTTTTTACAAATTTTCTATAAATACAGAATTTCGTAGAAATTTTCTATAAATACAAAATTTTGTATAAAATTTTTTAAATACAAAATTTCGTAGAAATTATCTTTAAATAAAAAATTTCGTAGAAATTTTCTATAAATACAAAATTTCCTAGAAATTTTCTACAAATAAAAAATTTCCTAGAAATTTTCTATAAATAAAAAATTTCGTACAAATTTTCTATAAATACAAAATTTCGTAGAAATTTTCTATAAATATAAAGTTCGTAATTATTTTCTATAAATACAAAAGTTCGTAGTTATTTTCTATAAATACAAAATTTTGTAGAAATTTTCTATAAATAAAAAATTTCGTAGTTATTTTCTATAAATACAAAACTTCTAAGAAATCTTTTATAAAACAAAACTACTACAAAATATTCTATAAATATTAAATTTCCTAGAAATTTTCTATAAATACAAAATTTTTAACAAATTTTCTATAAATACAAAATTTCCTAGAAATTTTCTACAAATAAAAAATTTTCTAGAAATTTTCTATAAATAAAAAATTTCGTACAAATTTTCTATAAATACAAAATTTCCTAGAAATTTTCTATAAATACAAAATTTCGTAGAAATTTTCTATTTATAAACACAAAATTTCGTAGAAATTTTCTATAAATATAAAATTTTGTAGAAATTTTCTGTAAATACAAAATTTTTTAGAAATAAAACAAAATTTCGTTAAACAAATTTTGTATATAACAAAGTTTCAAGGAAATTCGCTATAAATACAAAATTTCGTAGAAATTTACTATAAAGACAAAATTTTGTAGAAATTTTCTATAAATGTAGTTATAGTTCTGAAGTTATAGAAAATTTTCAACAAATTGATTCATTTATAGATATTTTCTTAGAAGTTTTTATTTTGAAAAAAATTTCATAGTAATTTGTTATTTAAAGATGTGTTAAAAAAATTTTTATTAATAGTAAATTTCTTATTATACAAATTAAAAACAAAAAACTCATACAAATTTTGAAATTTTATTTATAGAAAATTTCTTAGACTAATTACATATTTGCAGAACATTTCGTAGGCATTTTAATTTATAGGAAATTTCTCAGATTTTGTAATTTAATTTTATTAATTTTTAGATAATTTTTAATATTAAAAATGTCGCAGTGTTTTTATTATTTATTTAAATATCTGAGAAATTTTCCAGTAATTAAGAATTTTGAATTTTTTTTCTACGAAATTTTCTATAAATAAAATAAAATTCTAAAAATAGTTAAATAAACTTTCTATAAAAAAATTCTAAGAAAGTTTCTTTCTATAAATAAAAAATTTAGAAAATTTTGTAATATATTTTTAATAAATTCAGTGATCAATGAAAATTAAAATCTTTAGTATTTCCTCGGAATACTTCTTGAATAATTGTTTTGAAATTGAACATTTGTTTACATATTTTTTTTTTATTGCTTTATTGAGGAAATGGGGTCCCTTAGGATTTGCACGATTAATTTGCATGTTTAAATATTCGTGGCTCATGAATGAACCCATAAAATGGTCATATGATAAATGTCATGTAATTTTTAAAAAGCACATTTATACACCTATACGAGTATATATGCTCCAATTTCCCCCCGCGGAGTGCTTTCCAAATGGATAACCTTTATTTTGCGTTGATTTGGTTGCCCCCATAAATGTCAACATGTCGTGCACGAAAATAAAAACCAACGATGTACATAAAATAGTTTCATTTTTTTTAACAATTTATGTGTGCCACATAACCTATTTGTTTTATTATTTTTTTTTTGATAAATACTCGTATCTATAAAAATAAAAGCACCTTTTTTGAATGGTAAATCAGTTGTGATATTATTGAGTGCAATTTTATTACACATGACAACGTTTATTCTTTTTTTTTCGTTTTTGTCCATATTTCTATGGAGCGATCAAAACAAGAGAAAACAAAGTGGATCAACATGAATAGGTCCTCACATGTGATTTAATGGAGAAAAATACGAAGTGCAGAGAAAAAAATTGGGGGCATTTTAAACAAAGAAAATAGGTTATTTATAATTTAATTCTAATGGTTTGGGTATTAGGAGGTTTATATTTCTAATACGAGTACAATAACAAAATACAGATTTTTGGGTTGACTGTTTTTATATATATTATTTATATTTATGTACTAGATTTATATATATTTATTTCCACTAGCTTGTGAAAACTCCTATTAATTTTGTTTTTTTTTTAGAAATTTTAATAAATTTCATTTAGTAAATTTTTGAAGCACATTATTTTTCTCAGTGTTCTGTAGAGGTTTGCACTTAAAAACTGCATTCAAATGCAGGTAAAGCACGCGGCCTTTGTTGACTGAGGAAAAAAACACACATTCTACGGAGCAGCCAAGTGGATCAGCATGAAATGCTGACAATTCCGTCCCGTCAGAGTGATGTTGGGTGAGAGCTACGCAATTTTCTAATTAAATGCATGCAAAAATATTTACATATTTACATATTCTTTGATTTGTTGCAGTTGCTGATATTCTGATAACTATTCCAACATTCTGATGAAATTAAATAAAAAATAATATATCACAGATATGACGACGACGATGACACAAAAGTACAATATTTTGCATTAAATCCAAAACTAAAAAAAAAAAATGAAGGCTATCTGACACCACAGAAACGATGGATGATTCTGACACTGATTAAAGCTAAGGGTGATGAGGATGAGGATGATGATGCTGACGACTCTGATGATTATGTCTATGATTATGAGGATGATGATGACGATTGTGATGAGAACGACAACAATAGAGTTGTGGTGGAAAACAATTCACTGGCTGGAGTGGAGGAGATGCCCACCACTTGACTCGTTTATTAAGTATTCTTATTTTTTTCTGTCAGTGTCGAGAGTCTCTGTCTCTGTCTCTGATAAGGCCAAGTGGATAGACAAATATATTACAAGGATGAATTAAATTGACTTGAAATGGGTCAATAATTGTAATGAAGGTCTCTTTGGGCAAATGCGGCTGTTCAAATTGGCATATGCCGAGAGGGAGGAAGAAAGATAACATTGAAGAAGGAAATGTGGTAATACGTATAATACGAGAATTAATTATAGTTTTTTCTATACAATAAATTATTAAGAAATTCTTATTAATAAAGACAATTTTAAGACATTTTTTATTAAAAAAAATCAAAGAAATTTCTACGATTTTTTGATAATTAAAAACACTGAAAAATCCTAAAAACTGACTTTTCTTCTTAAAAACTTTGGATTAATTATAGTTTTTTCTATACAATAAATTATTAAGAAATTGTTATTAATAAAGACAATTTTAAGACATTTTTTATTAAAAAAAATTCGAAGAAATTTCTACGATTTTTTGATAAATAAAAACACTGAAAAATCCTAAAAACTAACTTTTCTTCTTAAAATTTTTGGATTAATTATAGTTTTTTCTATACAATAAATTACTAAGAAATTGTTATTAATAAAGACAATTTTAAGACATTTTTTATTCAAAAAAATCAAATAAATTTCTACGATTTTTTGATAAATAAAAACACTGAAAAATCCTAAAAACTGACTTTTCTTCTTAAAAACTTTGGATTAATTATAGTTGTTTCTATACAATAAATTATTAAGAAATTCTTATTAATAAAGACAATTTTAAGACATTTTTTATTAAAAAAAATCGAAGAAATTTCTACGATTTTTTGATAAACAAAAACACTGAAATATCCTAAAAACTGACTTTTCTTCTTAAAATTTTTGGATTAATTATAATTTTTTCTATACAATAAATTATTAAGAAATTGTTATTAATAAAGACAATTTTAAGACATTTTTTATTAAAAAAAAATCGAAGAAATTTCTACGATTTTTTGATAAATAAAAACACTGAAAAATCTTAAAAACTGACTTTTCTTCTTAAAAATTTTGGATTAATTATAGTTTTTTCTATACAATAAATTATTAAGAAATTGCTATTAATCAAGACAATTTTAAGACATTTTTTATTAAAAAAAATCGAAGAAATTTCTACGATTTTTTGATAAATAAAAACACTGAAAAATCCTAAAAACTGACTTTTCTTCTTAAAAATTTTGGATTAATTTTAGTTTTTTCTATACAATAAATTATTAAGAAATTGTTATTAATAAAGAGAATTTTAAGACATTTTTTATTAAAAATATCAAAGAAATTTCTACGATTTTTTGATAAATAAAAACACTAAAAAATCATAAAAACTGACTTTTCTTCTTAAAAATTTTGTATTAATTATAGTTTTTTCTATACAATAAATTATTAAGAAATTGTTATTAATAAAGACAATTTTTTAAAAACTGACTTTTCTTCTTAAAAATTTTGGATTAATTATAGTTTTTTTTCTATATAATAAATCATTAAGAAATTTTTATTAATAAAGACAATTTTAAGACATTTTTTATTAAAAAAATCGAATAGAAATTTTTTATTTATAGAAAATTTCATAGAAATTTTTTATTTATAGAAAATTTTATAGAAATTTTTTATTTATAGAAATTTTTTATTTATAGAAAATTTCAGACATTTTTTATTTATAGAAAATTTCATAGAATTTTTTTATTTATAGAAATTTTCTATTTATAGAAAATTTCATAGACATTTTTTTATCAGAAAATTTCGTAGAAATTTTTTATTTATGGAAAATTTCATACATTTTTTATTTATAGAAAATTTCATAGAATTTTTTTATTTATAGAAATTTTCTATTTATAGAAAATTTCATAGACATTTTTTTATTATATTTATAGAATATTTCATAGAAATTTTTTATTTATAGAAAATTTCATAGAAATTTTTTATTTATAGAAAATTTCATAGAAATTTTTTATTTATAGAAAATTTCATAGAAATTTTTTATTTATAGAAAATTTCATAGAAATTTTTTATTTATAGAAAATTTCATAGAAATTTTTTATTTATAGAAAATTTCATAGAAATTTTTTATTTATAGAAAATTTCATAGAAATTTTTTATTTATAGTAAATTTCATAGAAATTTTTTATTTATAGAAATTTTTTATTTATAGAAAATTTCATAGAAATTTTTTATTTATAGAAAATTTCATAGAAATTTTTTATTTATAGAAAATTTCATAGAAATTTTTTATTTATAGAAAATTTCATAGAAATTTTTTATTTATAGAAAATTTCATAGAAATTTTTTATTTATAGCAAAATTTCATAGAAATTTTTTATTTATAGAAAATTTCATAGACATTTTTTATTTATAGAAAATTTCATAGAAATTTTTTATTTATAGAAAATTTCATAGAAATTTTTTATTTATAGAAAATTTCATAGAAATTTTTTATTTATAGAAAATTTCATAGAAATTTTTTATTTATAGAAAATTTCATAGAAATTTTTTATTTATAGAAAATTTCATAGAAATTTTTTATTTATAGAAAATTTCATAGAAATTTTTTATTTATAGAAAATTTCATCGACATTTTTTATTTATAGAAAATTTCATGGAAATTTTTTATTTTATAGAAAATTTCATGAAAATTTTTATATATAGAAAATTTCATGGAAATTTTTTATTTATTGAAAATTTCATAGAAATTTTTTATTTATAGAAAATTTCATAGAAATTTTTTATTTATAGAAAATTTCATAGAAATTTTTTATTTATAGAAAATTTCATAGAAATTTTTTATTTATAGAAAATTTCATAGAAATTTTTTATTTATAGAAAATTTCATAGAAATTTTTTATTTATAGAAAATTTCATAGAAATTTTTTATTTATAGAAAATTTCATAGAAATTTTTTATATATAGAAAATTTCATGGAAATTTTTTATTTATAGAAAATTTCATGGAAATTTTTTATTTATAGAAAATTTCATGGAAATTTTTTATTTATAGAAAATTTCATAGAAATTTTTTATTTATAGAAAATTTCATAGAAATTTTTTATTTATAGCAAAATTTCATAGAAATTTTTTATTTATAGAAAATTTCATAGACATTTTTTATTTATAGAAAATTTCATAGAAATTTTTTATTTATAGAAAATTTCATAGAAATTTTTTATTTATAGAAAATTTCATAGAAATTTTTTATTTATAGAAAATTTCATAGAAATTTTTTATTTATAGAAAATTTCATAGAAATTTTTTATTTATAGAAAATTTCATAGAAATTTTTTATTTATAGAAAATTTCATAGAAATTTTTTATTTATAGAAAATTTCATCGACATTTTTTATTTATAGAAAATTTCATGGAAATTTTTTATTTTATAGAAAATTTCATGAAAATTTTTATATATAGAAAATTTCATGGAAATTTTTTATTTATTGAAAATTTCATAGAAATTTTTTATTTATAGAAAATTTCATAGAAATTTTTTATTTATAGAAAATTTCATAGAAATTTTTTATTTATAGAAAATTTCATAGAAATTTTTTATTTATAGAAAATTTCATAGAAATTTTTTATTTATAGAAAATTTCATAGAAATTTTTTATTTATAGAAAATTTCATAGAAATTTTTTATTTATAGAAAATTTCATAGAAATTTTTTATATATAGAAAATTTCATGGAAATTTTTTATTTATAGAAAATTTCATGGAAATTTTTTATTTATAGAAAATTTCATGGAAATTTTTTATTTATAGAAAATTTCATGGAAATTTTTTATTTATAGAAAATTTCATGGAAATTTTTTATTTATAGAAAATTTCATGGAAATTTTTTATTTATAGAAAATTTCATGAAAATTTTTTATTTATAGAAAATTTCATGGAAATTTTTTATTTATAGAAAATTTCATGGAAATTTTTTATTTATAGAAAATTTCATGGAAATTTTTTCTTTATAGAAAATTTCATGGAAATTTTTTCTTTATAAAAAATTTCGTGGACATTTTTTCTTTATAAAAAACTTCTTAAAAATTATGTTAGGAATTTTTTTTGGAAATTTTTTGTTTATAGAAAATATCAAGGAAATTTTTTATTTATAGAAAATTTTCTTATTTATAGAAAATTTCATCGCCATTTTCTTATTTATAGAAATTTTTCATTTATAGAAAATCTCATAAAAAAATGATTTATAGAAGATCTCTTAGACATTGTTTTTTTATGGAAAATTTCTTAAAAATTTTAAGTTTACCGAAAAATTTCTTCCAAAATTTATTTTAGTAATATTTTTTCTACTTCTTGAAATGCCTGCAAAACTGTTTTATTTTTTGACAAATTTTTTGGAAACATGTTTGTGGCAAATTTTCGGTCCTGTGTTGATAATTTCTCAGATTTTTTTTTAATTATAGATAAAACAATAGAAACTAAGAAAATTCTTTTTTGCAATATTCGGTGAATACGTTTGATTTATATTCTTGTGCGGGAGTTTTGTGCTGAAAACATTCCAAGTCATAAATCAAGCATGAAAAGAATATTTAGAAATTTCAAACATGCTGAGGATTTAAAAGAAAAACTAAATCAAAATATTGAAAATATTTATGTATAAATATAAATATTGATGAATATTTTGGAATAATATTTACTGTATCTAAATTAGCCACAAGTGATGATGAGGATGGATTGTCGTTATATCTGTTGATATAGTTTTTCATGTTGCTGTTCTTGTTGTTGTTCATGTTTCTGTAGTGTTGTTGTTGTAATCTGGTTACTGCCGATGCTGATGAAGATGTGGAGGAGGATTTTGTAACATTTGTTGCTGATGATGCTGAGGGAATTGTTGTTACTGTTGTTGTTGTGGTCGATGTGGATGTTGACGATGTTGTCGAAGACGAAGACGAGGACGAGGAGGAGGGCGAGGAGGACGAGGGCGAAGACGAAGATGATGAAGTAGATGAAGTTAATAAAGTGTTATTTAAATCCGCAACGGTGGCTGACAATAATGCTGAGGCTGAGGCGGAGGCGGAGGAGACTGATACAGATGCTGATGCTGATGCTGATGATGCTTTATTGGCCTTGGCCACATGTTTGCCAGATGCTGATGCAAGTGAGGGCGAAATACCAGTCGAGGAGGACTGCATTTTCTTGGTTAGGGCTCTTAATGCAGATGAAGTGGATGTGGATGATGAGGCGACTGATGCTGTTGCTGATGATGTCAATGATGGAGTTTTTTTGGAAGCTCCCACTGCAGCTGCTGCCGAGGCTGATGACGATGAGGACGAGGACAACAATGACATGGGTGACCAGAGAAATAGATTCATTTTCTTAAATAATTTTGTTGTCCTACTCGGCAGCGAGAGCAGCGACAATGATGAAGTCAATGAGGATGAAGATGTCGATTTATTACTGCCAATGGTTATGGATGACGTGGCTGAGGCTGAGGGGGAGTTGGCGGAATTGGCGGAGGCTAAAGCAGAGGCTGAAATATAACTACCGCCACCGTATCCATTTGGACCCTCAGTATCAATTGGTTTGTCTCTATGCTGCTGCCGTTTCGGTTTTTTTTTTGCGAATTTTCATTTAAATTTATTGCCGGGGAAAATAAAGGTAAGTAAACGAGAGAAAACACACAAAACGAGAGAGAAAACGATAACGAAAGAAACAAATTTTGTTTTTGGGGGAAAGAGATAGAAAGAGAGGTACAGAGAAAACATGAGAATAATCATGAAAAGAGGAGAAATGTAATTTGTTGTTGTTGCTGTTGCTGGTGTTGTTGTTATTATAAAAGACAAATTGCAAAATTGAACAATCACAATACAATAAAAATACAATACATATATAGTAATATAAATACAATGATACCTATGTGTGTTGTTGTTGTTGCTGTTGCTGTTGTTACTGTGGCAATTGTGTAGGTCGGTGCGTGTGTGTATATGCATGTACTTGGGCATGGACAATCTGGAATGCCTTTGGGAAGTGGTTACAGTTGCAGCGGTGATTTTGAAAGTTGTGCAAGTGAAGAATTAAAAAAATATCTAATACTAAGACTGAAGAATTTCCTAATAAAGATAATAAAACCACATTCTTATAAAATTTCCTATACGAAATTTCAACGATATTTCCTATGAAAAATGTTGAAAAAATTTCCTACGAAAAATGTTGGAAAAATTTTGAAAAAATTTCTTATGAATAATTTTGAAAAAATTTCCTATGAAAATTTTTTAAAAAATTTCCTATGCAAAATTTTGAAAAAATTTTCTATGAAAAATTTTGAAAACAAATTCCTATGAAAAATTTTGAAAAAAATTCTTATGAAAAATTTTGAAAAAAATTCCTATGAAAAATTTTCAAAAAATTTCCTATGAAAAATTTTGAAAAAATTTTCTATGAAAATATTTCCTATGAAAAATTTTGAAAAAATTTCCTATGAAATTTTTTATAAAATTATGAAAAAATTTCCTATGAAAAATTTTGAAAAAATTTCCTATGAAAAATTTTGAAAAAATTTCCTATGAAAAATTTTGAAAAAATTTCCTATGAAAAATTTACGAAAAATTTTGGAAACATTTTTAAAAAATTCCTATGAAAAATTTTGAAAAAATACAAATTTTGAAAAAAATCCCTATGAAAAATTTTGAAAAAATTTACGATGAAAAAATTTCTATAAAATTATGAAAAAATTTCCTATGAAAAATTTTGAAAAAATTTCCTATGAAAATTTTTGAAAAAATTTCCTATGAAAAATTTTGAAAAAATTCTTAAAAAAAATTCGTAGAAATTTCCTTTTAGGATTTCTATGAAATATCCTATAAAGATTTCCATGAAATTTCTTACAAAAGATTTCTATGATATTTCCTATAAAACAGTTCTTAAAAAAATATCTGCAAAATCCCTTGAACATTTCCTATAAAATTTTTCTGAAAAATTTCCGATTAAACCTTCTAAATTATCTATAAAAATTTCCAAGAAAATTCTTATAAACACATATGTACTTATAAAATTGCTTAAAAAATAATATAAAAAAATTCGAAGAAATTTGTTATAAAAAATTAGGAAGAATTTTCCTAAACAAATTGGAAGAAATTTGCAGTAATATATTCTAAAAAACTAAAAAAAGATATAAAATTTCCTATAAAGCTTTTTATGAAATTTTCTATACAGATTTCTATGAAATTTCCTATAACAAATTTCTCAGAAATTCCTATAAAAAAATTCTATGAAATTTCCTTTAAAATAATTCCAATGAAGTTTTTTTGTGAAATTTCTTATAAAGATTTCATTGGAATTCAATGAAATTACCTTTAAAATATATTCAATAAAAATTTCCTAAATTTCTAATTTTCCTATAAAAATTTCCAAGAAAATTACCATAAAAACTTTCCTAAAAAAAATTTTGAAGAAATTTCCTATAAAAAATTCTAAGAAATTTACAAAGATTTCCGAGAAATTTCTTATAAAAGATTTCTAAGAACTTTTGCATAATAAATGTCTGTGAAATTTCGTATAAAAAATGTTTGGAAAATCTTTTAAAACATTTTTAATGAATTTTCTATAAAAAAAAATCGAATTAAAAGAATATTAAAAAATTTCGAGGCAAGTTCCTTGAAAATGTCTAAGAAATTGTCATATACATATCCATACCTCCATTCTAAAACAAGCTATGTCGACTTAGCATGTTTTTAGAGAGATTGCATTTGTAATTTCTAAATATTCCAAATTTTATACAGTCAAAGTTTGGTGTTTATCCGACAACCCAATCAAAAATGCACAAAACAGTACAGGTTATTCGATTGTAAAGAAATTCCAAACAAATTTTGAAAATTCATCAAACATTGATCACTTCCCCTGAAATACCACCTTTTTGCTCTTAGCATTGTTTAGCATTGGAGGTATTGGATATATAAAAAAGATTCACAATTTTTTTTAATAAAGATTTTCAAAAGAAAAAATCTAAGAAAAAAAATAAAATTTTAAGAAATTTCCTTAAATAAACTCTGAAATTTTTTCTTAAACAAACTCCATGAAATTTCCTATAAAAAATTCTAAGAAAATTAAAAAAAAAACAATGAAATTGCCAATAGAGATATCTATGAAATTTCCTATAAAGATTTCTATGAAATTTCCTATAAAGAATTCTATGAATTTTCTTAAAAGAATTTTATTAAATTTATTAAAAAAAGTTTCCTACACAAATTTTAGGAAATTTCTAAAATCTACTCAAATTTGTAAAGATTTTAGGAAATTTCTAAAAAAAAGAAATCGCCAAAAAAATTTCCTATTTCTAAATTCCCTACAAAAATTTCCATGAAATTTCCCATAAAACAATTTTCATATACAATTTCTTAGAAATTGAAAAATTTTGAATAATTTCTTATAAAAAATTTAGAAGATATTTCCTATAAAAAAATTTGAAAGAAAATTAAAAGAAATTTCTTTTAAAAAGTGTAAGATATTTCCTATAAAAATTAAAAAAAAAATTCTATTGAGATTTCCATAAATTTTTTAATAAGAAATTTCATTATAAATTCTAAGAAATTCTTAGGAAATTTCTATTAATATTTTTATAAGAAATTTCATTAAAAATTCTAAGAAATTCTTAGGAGATTTCATAAAAAAATAATTCTCTGAAACTCGTATAATAAATTCTATGAATATTCCTCTAAAAAATCAGAAGAAATTTCGTTTTACAAATTTAAAAAAAAAATATCTTCTAAAACATTTTCAAAGAATTTTCTATGAAAACATTTAAGAAATTTTTGGCAAATAATGTAAAAAATTTCCTATACAAAATTCGACAAAATTCCTAAAAAATTGAAATAATTTCCTATAAAATAATTCTAAAAAATTCCTATAAAAAAATTAACAATATCTATGAAAGTTCGTAAAAATTTCAATATATTTCCTATAAAAGATCCTAAGACATATTTACTTAAGATTGAAATTTCTTATAAAAATGTCTGATATTTTCTTTAAAAAAATGTGTATAAAATTTTCTATAAAAATGTGTATCTATGCAATTTTCTATAAATACAAAATTTCTGTGGAATTTTCAATTTTCTATAATAAATGTAATAAATACAAATAAAAAGTAACAAACAATTTCGTAAAAGAAAATAAAAATATATAGAGTTCATTTTATAAATCTAAAATTATCTTAAATAAAAGATAAAAATGTAAAAAAATATTTATGAAATTGTTTAATATAATTTTTTTTCCAAACACTTTTAAAAAATTTTCTAAGAAAAAATTTAAGAAATTTCCTAAAGAAATTTGTTATATATAAGAAATTTCCTAAACAAAGGTGTTATATTTAAGAAATTTCCCCAACAAATATGTTAAATAAATGTTATATATAATAAATTTCCTAAACAAATTTCTTAGATAACACATTTGTTTAGGAAATTTCTTATATATAACACATTTGTTATGTTGTTTGCATAACAAATGTGAAATTTGTTTAGGAAATTTCTTTCTTAGATTTTTTAAATTTTTTCTTTAAAAAATTTTCTATAAAAAAATTGTAAATTTCCTTAGATCTAAATCTAGAAATTTCGTATAAAAATATCTAAGAATTAACCTATAAAAATTTTCTAAGAAATTTCCAATAAAAATTTCCGATTAAAGTTAATTGGAAAATGTCCAAGAAATTGTCAAATACATAAAAAAATTAATATATTTCCTATAGAAGATTTTCTAAGAAATGTCCTTAAAAAAAAAAGATATTTCCTATAAAAAATCTCAGAAATTTTAACAAATCTAAATCTTTGAATTTTTTCTAAAAAAAAAAATTCTAAGAAATTTGAAGATATTTGTTATAAAAAAATTTGTTTACAAATTTCAAAGAAATTTCCGATATAAAATTTCGAAGAAATTTCCTATATAAAAATTAGAAGAAATTCTATACAACAACTTTTCAATTCTAAGAAAAGCACTTTGTTTAAAAATTTCTAAGTAATTTACTACGAAAAAATCTAAGATATTTTTGGAAAATAATGAAAGGCATTTCCTAGAAAAAAATTAACAAATTTCCTAAAAAATTTAAATAATTTTCTATAAAATAATTCAAAAAAATTTAACAATATGAATGAAACTTCGTAAACATTTCAATATATTTCCTATAAAAAAATCCGAAGACACTTTGTTAAAAAAATTCTAAGGATTTTCCTATGAAAAAATCTAAGATATTTTTGGTAAATAATGTAAGACATTTCCGATAAAAAATTCAACAAATTTCCTATAAAATAATTCTAAAAAATTCCTATAAAAATTTAACAATATCTATGAAAATTCGTAGAAATGCCAAAATATTTCCTATAAAAACATTTCCAAAAAAAAATTAAAAAATGTCCTAAAAAAATTAACTAATTTCGTATAAAATAATTCTAAAAAAATCTAATAAAAATTTTAAAAATATCTATGAAACTTCGTAAAAATTTCAATATATTTCTTACAAAAAAAATTGTTCTAAAAAATTTAAATAATTTCCTATAAAATAATTCTAAAAAAAATCCTATAAAAATTTAAAAATATCTACGAAACTTCGTGAAAATTTCAATATATTTCCTATTAAAAAATCCTAAGACACTGCTAAATAATTTCTAAGGAATTTCCTGTGAAAAAATCTATGATATTATTGGTAAATAATGTAAGACATTTCCAAAAAAAAATAAAAGAATTAAATAATGTCCTATAATATAATTCTAAGAAATTCCTATAAAAATGTTAACAATATCTATGAAACTTCGTAAATATTTCAATATATTTCCTATAAAAAAACCTAAGACACTATGTTAAAAAATTTCGAAGGAATTTCCTATAAAAAAATCGAAGATATTTTTGGTAAATAATGAGACATTTCCTAGAAAAAAATTAACAAATTTCCTTAAAAAATTTAAATAATTTTCTATAAAATAATTCTAAAAAATTTTAAAATATCTATGAAACTTCGTAAATATTTCAATATATTTCCTATAAAAAATCCTAAGATACTACGTTAAGAAATTTCGAAGGAATTTCCTATAAAAAAATCTAAGATATTTTTGGTAAATAATGTACGACATTTCCAAAAAAAAAATTTCTACAAATATAAATAATTTCCTATAAAATAATGCTAAAAAATTCCTATACAAAATTTTAAAATATCTATGAACTTCGTAAAAATTTCAATATATTTCCTATAAAAAAATCCTAAGACACTTTGTTAAAACATATCTAAGGAATTTCATATAAAAAATCCAAGATATTTTTGGTAAATAATCTAAGACAATTCCAAAAAAAAAAATTTACAAATTTCCAAAAAAATTACAAATTTCCTATTAAATAATTCTAAAAAATTCCTATAAAAATTTGACAATATCTATGAAAATTCGAGTTTTAGTATGTTGACTTAGTTCGGCAAAATACGGGTTTGGTTAGCAGTTCTTGTTAAATTCAATTTACTACTTCCATAAGTATTTCAGCTGATTTAAGTTAAAGACATACACTATTGCTACTGAATTCTGAAGATGATAGAGTGGTGTCTATCGAAACTGCAGTCAATTCTACCAAGCAATTAAAACTCTCTACCAATTTTTGTATTTGTTTCTATTACTTTCTTGGAATAGACAGAAAGTAAATGGAACATATGGTCTCAAACCAAAGATAAATTCTGACTGAATTCTCAGAAATGCCAAAATATTTCCTATAAAAACATTTCCAAAAAAAAAAATTAAAAAATGTCCTAAAAAATTAATTAATTTCGTATAAAATAGTTCTAAAAAAATCTAATAAAAATTTTAAAAATATCTACGAAACTTCGTAAAAATTTCAATATATTTCTTACAAAAAAAAATTGTTCTAAAAAATTTAAATAATTTCCTATAAAATAATTCTAAAAAAAATCCTATAAAAATATAAAAATATCTACGAAACTTCGTAAAAATTTCGATATATATCCTATTAAAAAATCCTAAGACACTGCTAAATAATTTCTAAGGAATTTCCTATGAAAAAATCTATGATATTATTGGTAAATAATGTAAGACATTTCCAAAAAAAAAAATAAAAAAAATTAAATAATCTCCTATAAAATAATTCTAAAAATGTTAACAATATCTATGAAACTTCGTAAATATTTCAATATATTTCCTATAAAAAAACCTAAGATACTACGTTAAAAAATTTCGAAGGGATTTCCTATAAAAAATTCCAAGATATTTTTGGTAAATAATGAAAGACATTTCCTAGAAAAAAATTAACAAATTTCCTTAAAAAATTTAAATAATTTTCTATAAAATAATTCTAAAAAATTTTAAGATATCTTTGAAACTTCGTAAATATTTCAATATATTTCCTATAAAAAATCCTAAGACACTTTGTTAAGAAATTTCGAAGGAATTTCCTATAAAAAAATCTAAGATATTTTTGGTAAATAATGTACGACATTTCCAAAAAAAAAAACTAAAAAAAATGTCTACAAATATAAATAATTTCCTATAAAATAATGCTAAAAAATTCCTATACAAAATTTTAAAATATCTATGAAACTTCGTACAAATTTCAATATATTTCCTATTAAAAAATCCTAAGACACTTTGTTAAAAAATATCTAAGGAATTTCATATAAAAAATCCAAGATATTTTTGGTAAATAATCTAAGACATTTGCAAAAAAAAAATTACAAATTTCCAAAAAAAATACAAATTTCCTATAAAATAATTCTAAAAAATTCCTATAAAAATTTAACAATATCTATGAAAATTCGTAGAAATGCCAAAATATTTGCTATAAAAACATTTCCCAAAAAAAAAATTAAAAAATCTCCTAAAAAATTTAACTAATTTCGTATAAAATAATTCTAAAAAAATCTAATAACATTTTTAAAAATATCTATGAAACTTTGTAAAGATTTCAATATATTTCCTACACCAAAAAAAATGTTCTAAAAAAAATTAAATAATTTTCTATAAAATAATTCAAAAAAAAAATCCTATAAAAATTTAAAAATATCTACGAAACTTCGTACAAATTTCAATATATTTCCTATTAAAAAATCCTAAGACACTGTTAAATAATTTCTAAGGAATTTCCTATGAAAAAATCTATGACTATGTGCCGTATGAGTGGTACTAACTAAGGTACATATTTCATACGCCATGATGTCTATCATATAATTAAAATAACGTATACGTTATGAGGGGAATATCACATAATTAATATAATGTATACGTTTGAGGGAAATGCTTTAAAAAAACATCTGGAGAACGAAAAATGCGTTTCCGAAAATTTGTAATAAATGGACCGAATACTATTATTCTATATCGAAGATAATTTCTAAGCTAATTGGTTAGACCTATTTACATTCTAAAAGTTATAATAGTAAGAATAAAGTCGGAATAAAAAAATAATAAATTTTATAAAAAATGACAAAAAGTAAATAATATCCAATTTTTGTTGTTATACCTTTCGGATTTTCTTCTTAAGATATTTTTGATTCTTTTTAAATCTACCTATATATGACTTACACCACTTTCAAAATAATCACTACAAGTGTATGAGTGTTTGAATTACTGACTATCATTTGTCGTACGACGACTGACAAAGTTTGTCTATTGTGTTTCTGTGTGTGTGTGTATTCATTCCATAGATACTTGAACGTGGTACATATACCTTGGAATACAAATGAAGCTATAGACGTCAAAAATACTGTGGCAGATACTCCTACATGCCCGGCTGGATGGATGGTTGGATGGATGGTTGAATGTATAGACAGATGAATGGATAGATGTTTGGATGAATGCTGGATAGATGGATGGATGGATGGATGGATGGTTGGATGCCTAGATGATTGGATGTTCGCTGGCTTGGATAAATGCTGGGACAGACAGACATACAGTCAGACACAGACATGGCTAGGTGGGTGGTTAGTTGCTGAGTTGGGTGCTAGAGGCTGGGCTCTTCGAAGACTGACTTCTCTTCATCGATTATTGTTTGTTTGAGTGTATGTTGTGTGTGTGCTAGGGCCTGAGTATGTGGGGGGCAATTTAAATAAACTCATAGTGATGCCATAAAATGTAATTTAATAATCGTACGTTTTTCCCTTCGCCTTTCTTGGGCATTTCGAATATTCTTTTCTATTTTTCTTTACGATTTAAGTATTTCTAAGTGAGTTTGTGATTGTGACTGAGAGTGGGTGAGTGGTTTTGTGCAGCATTTTCTTTTGTGTATTCATCATCTACTTTGGGTGCTTTTCAAATAGCATAAATAATATATATGTATATATATACGAATATAAATATAAAAATAAATTGTATTAACTATTATTATTACTATTATGGGTTTTCCAAAGTGTGCTTTGCTACTATTTATTGTGAAAAGAGCAAATTGTGATTTATTGTGCAGGCGTAGAGTACTTAATTGAGGTTTCTATAAGAAAATTATATTAATTTATGTATATATGTGTTTATATTGAGAATTGATTTTGTTGACATTTGCGATGTTATTGAGGCTATAGACACGTTTGTAATTTGTCTTTCTTTCTAAATAAGATAATTTAAATAATTTTATTTATTAGTTTTAATGTGCTAGGAATGATTAATAATACGAGTATAATATTATTCTTTGGGCCACCATGATGTATGAGTGTTATTAATTTTAGTACACAGGAACGTATACGTTTCATGTCTGTCATTTAATTAATATTACGTATATGTACAATTATTTAAGTGCTCTAATTAGGAAAGGGGAACAGAGAGGGAATCAATATGCAATTATAACTAATTATACGCTTTCTTAAGAGGAGAAGGAATACATCAGTTGATACCGACCAAAAGTCTTATACATCGAAGGTGTGTCTTGAGATGCTAAGAATTTATTTTATTTATGTTATAGACATATTTATAATTTATATATCTCAATAAGTTTTTATAACTATAAATAGATAAACTATTTATTTTAAAATACTGAGAATGATTAATAAAATAAAATTTATTTTGCGCTACCATGATGTATGATTATTATTAATTGTGGTACATGGTGCGTATACGTTGCATGTTTTTATTTAATTAATATTATATATACGAAAAATAAAAAAAAGAAAACCTCTAAAAATCGGATAAAAACAAACTGTCAAAAAAGAAGCTATAAAGAAAAAAAAAACTGGGAAGTTTCCAAAAAAATTCAAAGTTAGTCAGAATTGTCTAAAAATTAAAATTGTTTAATACAAAATTTAAATCTAAATCAGGTACGAAAATTAAAAATTTCTAAGAAATTTCCGATAAAGAATCCTACAATTCTAAAATCTATTTTTTTTCGAAAGAAATCCTTCAATAATAATAATAAATCAATTTCTAAGAACTTTAAAATATTTCTACGAAATTTTCGTTTAATACAAAATTTAAATCTAAATCAGGTACGAAAATTAAAAATTTCTAAGAAATTTCAGATATATTTTTAGTCACAATTGTCTAAAAATTAAAATTCTGATAAATAGCAAATTTCTAAATCAGGTACGAAAATTAAAAATTTCTAAGAAATTTCCGATAAAGAATCCTACAATTATAAAATCTATTTTTTTTTTCGAAAGAAATCCTTCAATAATAATAATGAATCAATTTAATCAATTTCTAAGAACTTTAAAATATTTCTAAGAAATTTTCGTTTAATACAAAATTAAAAAATAAGGAATGTTCTAAAAGAACGATAAGGACAAAATTACACAAAAATCCTACATACAATTCAATTTTTTTTTTCGATAAATATAAAAATTCAATAAGTAATCCTATAATAACAATAATAAATCTATTTAATCAAATTCTAAGAACTTTAATACAAAAATATTTTTTTTGAGGAACTTCCGATAAATTGTAAAGAAATTTCAAATAAATATTTGTATCAATCAAAAACACTTTTTTTAGAATATTCTTATAAATACTAATTTTTTTACGATATAAAAAAAATTAAAATTTTCGTTGAATAAAAAATTTTTAAGACATTTTTGATAGATTTCGAAATTTAGTTTTCATCGTAAATAATTAGTTTTTAAAGGAATTTTGTAAAAAAAAATATTTTTGATTGCAAACATCGAAATTTCATATAAATTTTCATTTGAAATTTCTTAAAAAACTCCTAAAAAACCGTTTTTATAGGAATTTTCTTTAACAAATTTAATTCATGGAACATTTTTTTACACAAATTACTATTTTTACTCTTTTACGATAAATACGTGGAAATCTTTTATACACCAAAATTTTTTATTTATCAAAAATAGCTTAGAAATTTGTTATTTAAAAAAAAAAATATTCGTCGAAAATTTAGTTTTCATCGTAAAAAAATTTCTTATTAATTTTCATTTGAAATTTCTTAAAAAAATCCTAAAAAAGTTGTTTTTATACGAATTTTCTTTAAAAAATTTAATTCATGGAACATTTTTTACACAATTTACGGAGACATATTTTTTTCTTTCTTTATCAAAAAATGTTATTTATCGAATTTTTTGTTATTTATCACAAAAAAATCATTTGTCGCAAATTTCTTAGAAATTTGTTATTTATCAAAACATTTTTATTTATCGAAAAGTTAGTTTTTTATTGTAAAACATTAGTTTTTCTAGAAATTATCCAAAAAAAAAATATTTTTTATTGGAAAAATCTACATTTCTTAGAAGTTTTTCTTTGAAGTTTCTTAACAATTTTTTTTAAAACAGTTTTATAGGATTTACTTTAAAAAAAATTTAATTCATGGAAGTAGATTTTATAGGAATTTTCTAAAAAAAATCTTTTGGTTGCAACTCTCACAAAATTGTTAAGAAATTTCAAATAAAATAAAATATTAAAAAATCGTAGATAAATTAAACAATTTCAGATAAAAACAAAATTTATAAAAAACTTGAAGAATTTTGTGATAAATAAAAAATTTCAGAGAAATTTTCCATTACAAATTCTAATAAAACATTTTAACGTTTAATTATGGATAAATTAATTAAAAAATTTTCGATAAATACAAATTTTTCGTAAAATTCACTTTTTGATAAATTAAATATTTCTAAGATATTTTCGTTAAATACAAAATAAAAGAAAATAAGGAAATCTCTAACAAAACGATAAATACAAAATTAAAAAAAGAATCCTACAATTCTAAAATCTATTTTTTTAAAGTAATCCTTCAATAATATAAATCAATTTAATCAATTTCTAAGAACTTTAATACAAAAATATTTTTTTTGAGGGACTTCCGATAAATTGTAAAGAAATTTCAAATAAATATTTCATTCAATCAAAAACCCTTTTTTTAGAATATTCGTATAAATACTAATTTTTTAAGATATAAAAAAAATTTTAAATTTGCTATGAATAAAAAATGTTTAAGAAATTTTTGATAGATTTCGAAATTTTGTTTTTATCGTAAAAAATTTGTTTTTAAAGGAATTTTCTAAAAAAAATATTTTTCATTGGAAAAATCGAAATTTCTTATAAATTTTGAGTTGAAATTTTGTAAACAAAATCCTAAATAAGGCGTTTTTATAGGAATTTCTTTACAAAATTTAATTCATGGAATATTTTTTTAAACAAATTTTTACTTTTTTACGATAAATTCGTAGAAATTTTTTATACACCAAAATTTTTTATATACCATATTTTTTATTTATCGAAAATTGCTTAGAAATTTGTTATTTTTCAAAAAAAAAATATTCGTCGAAAATTTAGTTTTCATCGTAATTAATTAGTTTTTAAAGGAATTTTGTAAAAAAATATTTTTGATTGCAAACATCGAAATTTCTCATTAATTTTCATTTGAAATTTCTTAAAAAAATTCTAAAAAAGTTGTTTTTATAGGAATTTTCTTTAAAAAATTTAATTCATGGAACATTTTTTACACAAATTACGGAGACATATTTTTTTTATTTCTTTATCAAAAAATGTTATTTATGGAAATTTTGTTATTTATCGGAAAAAAAATCATTTCTTAGAAATTTGTTATTTATCAAAACATTTTTATTAATTTTTATTTTTGTTTGAAACATCGACATTTCTTATGTAGATTTTCTTCCTATTAATGGAAGTAGATTTTATAGGAATTTTCTAAAAAAATCTTTTGGTTGCGAATCTCTAACAAAATTGTTAAGAAATTTCAAATAAAACTCCAAATTTTTTTTTTGGAAAATTTCTAAAATATTAAAAAAATCGTAGATAAATAAAACAATTTCAGATAAAAACAAAATTTATAAAAAACTTGAAGAATTTTGCGATAAATAAAAAATTTCAAAGAAATTTTCGATAACAAATTCTAATAAAAATTCTAACGTTTAATTATCGATACATTAATTAAGAAATTTTTGATAAATACAAATTTTTCGTAAAATCCATTTTGTTGATAAATAAAATATTTTTAAGAAATTTTCGTTAAATACAAAAAAATAGGAAATCTCTAACAAAACGATAAATACAAAATTTAAAAAAAATAATTCTACAATTCAAATTTTTTTTAATGTAATCCTTCAATAATAATAATAAATCAATATGACCAATTTCTAAGAACTTAATACAAAAATATTTTTTTTTGAGGAACTTCCGATAAATTTTAAAGAAATTTCAAATAAATATAAACATCGAAATTTCTTGTATATTTTTAGTTGAAATTTTTTTTTAAAAAAATCTTAAAAAAGTCGTTTTTATAGGAATTTTCTTTAACAAATTTAATTCATGGAACATTTTTTTACACAAATTACTATTTTTACTTTTTTACGATAAATTCGTACATTTTTTATACACCAAAATTTTTTTATTTATCGAAAATTGCTTAGAAACGTTATTTTTTTTTTAATGTAATCCTTCAATAATAATAATAAATCAATATGACCAATTTCTAAGAACTTAATACAAAAATATTTTTTTTTGAGGAACTTCCGATAAATTTTAAAGAAATTTCAAATAAATATAAACATCGAAATTTCTTGTATATTTTTAGTTGAAATTGTTTTTAAAAAAATCTTAAAAAAGTCGTTTTTATAGGAATTTTCTTTAACAAATTTAATTCATGGAACATTTTTTTACACAGATTACTATTTTTACTTTTTTACGATAAATTCGTACATTTTTTATACACCAAAATTTTTTTATTTATCGAAAATTGCTTAGAAACGTTATTTTTCAAAAAAAAAATATTCCTCGAAAATTTAGTTTTCATCGTAAATAATTAGTTCTTAAAGGAATTTTGTAAAATTACCATATTTTTTAAAAATTTTTTTATATCTTAAAATATTTTTGATTGCAAACATCAAAATTACTTATACATTTTCATTTGAAATTTCTTAAAAAAATCCTAAAAAAAAATTGTTTTTATAGTAATTTTCTTTAAAAAATAAAATTAATGGAAAATTTTTTACACAAATTATGGAGACATATTTTTTTATTTATTTTTCAAAAAATGTTATTTATCGAAAATTTGTTGTTTATCACAAAAAAATCATTTATCGCAAATTTCTTAAAAAAGTTTGTTTTTTATTTTAAAACATTAGTTTTCCTAGAAATTATCAAAAAAAAATTTTTTGTTTGAAACATCGACATTTCTTATGTCGATTTTCTGCCTATTAATGGAAGTAGATCTTATAAGAATTTTCTAAAAAAATCTTTTGGTTGCGAATCTCTAACAAAATTGTTAAGAAATTTCAAATAAAACTCCAAAATTTTTTTTTGGAAAATTTCTAAAATATAAAAAAACGTAGATAAATTAAACAATTTCAGATAAAAACAAAATTTATAAAAAAAATTGAAGAATTTTGCGATAAATAAATAAATTTCAAAGAAATTTTCGATAACATTTTTTCGTAAAATCCACTTTTTGATAAATAAAATTTCGTTAAATACAAATAAAAATAAGGAAATCTCTAACAAAACGATAAATACAAAATTTAAAAAAATAATCCAACAATTCTAAAAACTATTTTTTTTAAAGTAACACTTCAATAATAATAATAAATCAATTTAATCAATTTCTAAGAACTTTAAAATATTAAATACAAAATAAAAAATAAGGAATTCTCTAACAAAACGATAAATACAAAATTTAAAAAAAATCCTACAATTCTAAAATCAATTTTTTTTCGAAGGAAATCCTTCAATATTAATAATAAATCAATTTCTACGAACTTTAAAATATTTCTAAGTAATTTTCGTTTAATATAAAATTAAAAAATTAGGAAATCTCTCAAAAAAAAAACGACAAAATTACACAAAAAATCCTACAATTCTAAAAATTATTTTTTTTTTCGATAAACATAAAAATTCAATAAGTAATCCTATAATAATAATAATAATAATAATAAATTAATTTAATCCATTTCTAAGAACTTTAATACAAAAATATTTTTTTGAGGAACTTCCTATAAATTGTAAAGAAATTTCAAATAAATATTTCTTTCAATCAAAAACCCCTTTTTTTAGAATAAATTATTATTTTTTATGAATAAAAAATATTGAAGAAATTTTTGATAGATTTCGAAATTTAGTCTTTATCGTAAAGAAATTGTTTTTAAAGGAATTTTCTAAAAAAAATATTTTTTATTGGAAACATCGAAATTTCTTATAAATTTTAAGTTGAAATTTAAAAAAAAAATCGTAAAAAAGGTCGTTTTTATAGGAATTTACTTTAACTAATTTAATTCATGGAACATATTTTTACACAAATTACTATTTTTACTTTTTTACGATAAATTCGTAGACATTTTTTATACACCAAAATTTTTTTATTTATCGAAAATTGCTTAGAAATTTGTTATTTTTCAAAAAAAAAAATATTCGTCGAAAATTTATTACTTTTTAAAGAAATTTTGATAAAAAAAAAAACTATTTTTGATTGCAAACATATTACTTATAAATTTTCATTTGAAATTTCTTAAAAAAATTTAAAAAAAGTAGTTTTTATAGGAATTTTCTTTACAAAATTTAATTCATGGAACATTTTTTACACAAATTATTTATTTATTTATCAAAAAAAATTATTTATCGAAAATTTGTTATTTATCACAAAAAAAATTATTTATCGCAAATTTCTTAGAAATTAGTTATTAATCAAAATTGTAAACATTAGTTTTTCTAGAAATTATCTAAAAAAAATATTTTTTTAATTGAAACATCGAAATTTCTTAGAAGTTTTTCATGGAAATTTCTTAACAATTTCTTTTAAAAAACGGTTTTTATAGGATTTGCTTTATAAAAAATTTAATTAATGGAAGTAGATCTTTCATCTATGAGTACCTGCTAGGTTAGGGCATAACATTCTTAATTTACTCTGGGATAACAGGATGTACATATAAAATATAATAATATGACTATTATTATATTTTATATGTACATGATATGCCCACCTTTTATTGTCTTATATAGCATAACGTATACATAACTGTAAATTATTCGGGGACCTTATGACGTATAAGTTTTACTACTAAGATAGCATAACACTCATACGTCCTGGCTCCTTTCAATTTATATGAAGTATACGTTATTATTTTTCCAATGATTAGATGAGTTTTGAAGCGACTCAATAATTAAAAAATTAAGTAAATTATTGAATCAAAAATATTTTCAAATAATTTTTTAATTTCCATTTTATTTTTAATCATTGCCTTTCTTCTTGACGTGACGGAAAGTTTTTAAGATTAACATTTATTAAATTTTAAATCCCAATTTCTAGGCGATTTTTTGTCTAACCATCTATATCCTTTCAACATCAACAACCAATTCTCAATATAAACAGCCGAATGTTTGTGATTTTGCTAAAATCAACAAAATTACATTCTTTGTTTGTTTTTCGTTCTCTCGTATTGGCGGTTGGAATAATAAATATTAACATTCCGTGTTTAATTTGCAATTTATAGAGTTTTAGTACATATTTGTGTTCACTGCTGGAAATCAACATTTTCGTCTATGTGTGCATAAATAGATATGTGAATAATAGGGACGGTGAGAGGGAGAGAGAGAGTGTGTGCGTGTAGGTGTGCAGTACAAGTGGACTTAGTATGTGCTTAGACTAATATATACATTTGGGGGTAGAGAGAGAGGTAACGTATCAAAAAAGCTTATGTCGTTATTGAGAAAAAATCTGGAAAATTATTTTTGTGGAATAATATATTCATATATTTCACACAAAATTTCTTAGAATTTTTTTGTTTATAGAAAATTTTAATATTTTTTTGTTTATATAAAAATTCTTAGAAATTTTTTATTTTTAGAAAATTTCTTAGATATTTTTTATTTATAGAAAAATTCTTAGAAATTTGTTATTTAAAGAAAATTTCATGGAAATTTTTTATTTATAGAAAATGTCATAGAAATTTTTTATTTATAGTAAAGTTCTTTGAAATTTTTTATTTGTAGAAAATTTCTTTGAAATTTTTTATTTATAGAAAATTTCTTTGAAATTTTTTATTTATAGAAAATTTCTTTGACATTTTTTATTTATAGAAAAATTCCTAGAAAAATTTCTTTGTAATTTTTTATTTTTAGAATTTTTTTTTTGAAATTTTTTATTTATAGAAAATTTCTTTGAAATTTTTTATTTATAGAGAAATTCCTAGAAATTTTTTATTTATAGAAAATTTCTTTGTAATTTTTTATTTATAGAAAATGTCTTTGTAATTTTTTATTTATAGAAAATTTCTTTGTAATTTTTTATTTATAGAAAATGTCTTTGAAATTTTTTATTTATAGAAAATTTCTTTGAAATTTTTTATTTATAGAAAATTTCTTTGAAATTTTTTATTTATAGAAAATTTCTTTGAAATATTTTATTTATGGAAAATTTCTTTGAAATTTTTTATTTATAGAGAAATGCCTAGAAATTTTTTATTTATAGAAAATTTTTTTATAATTTTTTATTTATAGAAAATTTCTTTGAAATTTTTTATTTGTAGAAAATTTCTTTGAAATTTTTTATTTATAGAAAATTTCTTTGAAATTTTTTATTTATAGAAAATTTCTGTGAATTTTTTTTTATAGAATATTTCTGTGAATTTTTTTTTATAGAAAATTTCTTTGAAATTTGTTATTTATAAAAAAATTCCTAGAAATTTTTTATTTATAGAAAATTTCTTTGTAATATTTTATTTATAGAAAATTTCTTTGTAATTTTTTATTTATAGAAAATTTCTTAGAAATTTTTTATTTATAGAAAATGTCTTTGAAATTTTTTATTTATAGAAAATTTCTTAGAAATTTTTTATTTATAGAAAATTACTTAAAAATTTTTTTATATAGAAAATTTCATCAAAATTTTTTAATTATAGAAAATTGTTTAGAATTTTTTTATTCATACACAATTTCTTAGAATTTTTTATTTATAGAAAATTTTAATATTTTTTTTTGTGTATAGAAAATTTTTTTGAAATTTTTTATTTCTAGAAAATTTCATGGAAATTTTTTATTTATTGAAAATTTCTTTGAAATTTTTTATTTGTAGAAAATTTCTTAGGAAATTTTTGTTAGTAGAATTTTTTTATTGTACATATTTTGTTTTTTTATTTGAAGAAAACTTCTTAAATATTATGTATTTATAGAAAATTTCTTAAACATTTTTTATTTATAAAAAATTTCTTAAAAATTTTTTTATTTATAGAAAATTTCTTAAAAATTTTATAGAAATTTTTTATTTATAGAAAATTTTGTAGAAATTTTTTATTTATAGATTATATGTATATTTTTTATTTAAAGAAATTTTTCATTTACTGAAAATTTCTTAAAAATTTTTATTTCTAGCACATTTCTTAAAAAATTTTGTAAAAAAAATGTCTAAGAAATATTCTATAAATAAAGAATTTCTAAGAAAATTTTCTATAAATAAAAAATTTCTAAGAAATTTTTTATTAATACAAATTTCTAAGAAATTTCTATTAATAAAAATTTCTGAGAATTTTTCTATAAATAAAAAATTTCTAAGAAATTGTCTATAAATAAAAAATAAAAAATGTCTAACAATTTTTTTAGAAATAAAAAAATGTATGAAAAAATGTTAGGAAATTTTTCTATCTATAAAAATTGTAAATAAGGAATTTTTAAAAATTTGCTGATAAATTATAATGACAATTGGATAAATGACCTTCGATAAATACAAATTTCCAAATCTGTTTCGTTAATTACAAAATATCTAGGAAACTTTCAATAAATAAAAAAATTCTAAGAAATTTTCGATAAATAACAAATTCGAAGAAATTTTCTATAAATAATAAATTTCCACGTTATTTCTATTAAATTTCTACGAAACCGTCTATAATTAATTTTTTTTAAGAAATTTTGTGTTCTCTTTCTTATATCATTATTTTTTTGGAAAATTTAAGAAATTTTAAACTAAAATATGAGAAATTTGGGTTTTATTGCAAATTTCTGATTTGATCTGTTTTTTTTTTGATTTTTGTCAAATAAAAAACAAGAAAGACAGATACAATAAGAAATTTTCTGAAAAATGTTTTTTTTTGTCAAAATTTGTTTGTGAAATTTATTTCTTTTCTGTTGAGATTTTCTTCGAAAATTGATTGTTATCGGAAATATTTTATTTATATAAAATTTCTAAGAAAATGACACATTACTATGCTTTTCGTATGAGTGTTGATAACATAAACTCCTAACACTCATACGCCTATTTGAACTCCTCTCAATTAATATTACTTATACATCACAGAGTACCTTTTTTGTTAAATACTTAAAATGACTGGAAATTAAATGAGAAAAATGCCTTTATTTCTCGACATAAGCTTTTTTGTTCTATTACCACCACTAAGTGAGAAAGGATTCTTTCGGTTAGTTAGTTAGTTGGGAGGAAAAACGATTTGCCGTCTCTGTGGGAAGGAAGCAATTTTGCAACATACCTTTATGATGTCTGGCTGGGGCATTGGCTGTCGTGATATGTGATACTGATACAGTATCATGTACATGCATGTGGTGGCTACGAATATAGTCAGGTACATTTTAATGGATTTCCCCAACGCCATGGTTCTGCTGTGGGTTTCTGTTCGGTTCGGTTGCAGTGCCCGCTGGTGATGAGGATGGCGATGATGATGATGACGTTGGTTGCTCCGCTGTCAGTTTTTTGACTGTCGCTTACTTTTGCTCTTGAGTGTTCCGTTGCGCTTCAAGGGGACTTTTCCAAATAGGGATGGCTGTGCTGACTGACTGACTGAATGGGGTTTTTTGTCCTCTTGGCGTATAACGAGACAGGAAGTTGCTCTAGTGCTTGGCGTGGCAAGTTGGTGTTTTCAGTACTTTTTCCCTGCCCTGCCTAGACGTGTTGTAGTTACGCTGTGCCATGTATGTGGCATTAAACGCTTTAAATGGGATGCAATGAATGCTTTCCGTCCGTTTTTCCAAGCCAAGCGTTGACGGGTTGTTAGATGAGGAGGGATTGAAGGTGTAGGAGCAGAAGTTGCCTTTGGGACCAGAGTGTTTTGTGCACTACTCTTGTTTTTTTTTTGTCGTTCAAGAAGGAAGAGATTACGTCGTTCAGAGTTTGTTTTTAGCTAGAGGTTGTGATGGAGGAGCGGGTTCGGTTTGGGGGGGATTCTGTTCCCTTTTTAATTAAGTATTTTGTAAATATTTTTCGAGTTTTCCATTAAGTTTTTTTCGTACGTTTCATTTGGAGTACGAGTACATACAGAAACTACAGAATACTTTTTCGTCTTCAAAAAAACTATTTCACTCTTTTGGTTTTCTTAAACTAAGTAAAAGTTTTTGGTCATTTTTAGGATTTTCTTTTTCAACGAATTCGATTCAGTTTCCTTCAATCTTCAGTACAGCTTAAAATGAACAGTGCAGACTCTAGTATGCGGGAGCACCATTAGATAGCCAATGATAAGCACCAGTTTGCCTGGCTTCCGTGTCAGTTTGCAATTATTTGTTAAAAAGCTGTAAAATAGTTTAAATGTTTCGCTGTTATCCGTTTGTAAATCATGTTTTTGAATTGTTTTCCACAAAACATATACTCGTTTATGAAAAACGAGTTCTCATTCACGTGCTAATGGTTATTACCTTAACACATTGATATTGTTGTCGGCTGTGGACCTCCTGCGTTTGGTGTTGAGAGCATTTTAAACATAACATTGGCAAAAGTTCAAGTTTACCACCGGTGATCACCAACATTGCTGCAATTAAATTAAGGGGGGAGAAAAAAATTGTTAAATTAATATAATTGCTTTGTAAAATGAGGCCATAAAGCGTATGAGTGTTATTAATTTCAAAAACATGACACTGATACGTTCAGGTGGCCCAATTGCAATTAATATAATGTATACGTCACATAGTACAATGCAATGAATGATTTAAAACGGAAATAAATTATCATTTGCACGATAACTTATTCCCGTTTTAAATCATTCATTGTGATGTGAAAAAAATAAATATAAAATGCAAAATGGTTTTGGATGGCAAAAACCTGGAAATTTGGTAGTTATAGAAAATGTTGTCCTGCAAATTTTTCAATATACATCCTTGTTTAATTTATAAAAAATGGTTACTTTTCAGATTTTTTATTAAAATAACATTTTCTAGACTTGTTTTATTAAAAATAAATTTTTGAAAGAAAAAATCGTATTCATTATTGTTATTTATGGGAAGTTTCTAATTAATTTATTTTTGTCTAAAAACTCTATATAAAATTGATAAATAGCTAATAAATATAGGGCAATCAATTATTTTCTTGAAAAAAAATTTCCAAATTTTTTTGACGATTTGATTTGAAACTTGAGAAAAATTTATTTTTGCAAAGTTTACAACGTTTGAAAGATAACATAAAGCGTAATTTTTATGGATTTTTTTTTAATTTTTTAAAATTTATTTCGTAGTGTTTTTTTTTTAATTTTCAACACCTTATGTTTTTTTTCAAATTTACAGGAATATGCACCAGCCCCGCAAATCCTAAAGAGTTATTGGATTTTTGGGAAATTAATATTTGTAAAAGATATGGACAATTGGACAAATGATGGACAAAATATCTTAAAAAATTACAAATTAAAAAAAAATATATATTAAAAATGTTTCGTTTTCTTTCACAGGACGTAAACTTTGTAAAAATCCGTTCAGCCGTTCAAGTGAAATGAAACATTTCGTAAAACCAAAAAAAAATTCTCATTTCTTTTAAATTTCAAATTCCCATAAAATTTTGTACATTTTTTTTTCAAAGAATAAATTATGGCGATTTCTTATCCTATTAGCAACTTTTTAGAAAGTTTTTAGGCATAAATAAATGTCATAGGTTAATATTAAAAATTCTGACCCGTATAGAACGTTTTTATAGATTTTTTATAATTTTATAATTTCCTTACATTTTCTATTTATTGGAAATTTCTTACATTTTATTTGAAATAATTTTTTTAAGTTCTACAAAATTTCGTAAATTTTTTTATTGTAAAATTCTGTCCACAGAAAATTTCTTAGAATTTTATTTGAATAAAATGTTATCAGTTATTTTTTTCTTGAATTTTTATTTATTTTTGATTTATATAAAAACTAAAATTTTTATTTGTAGAAAAATGTGTGAGAAATGGAAAATTTTAACAAAAATATTCTAGGAAATTTTATTAATATACATTTCCATATTTTTAATAATATCTTAAAGTTTTTCATTATAATTTCCTTAATTTTTTTATTTATTGGAAAATTCTTACATATTTCTATTTATAAAAAAATTCCTAGAATTTTATTTAAATAATTTTTTTAAGTTCTACAAAATTTCGTAAATTTTTTATTGTAAAATTCTTCTGTCTACAGAAAATTTCTTAGAATTTTATTTGAATAAAAT
The DNA here is from genome assembly GCA_963930755.1 of Eudasyphora cyanicolor. Classification (NCBI taxonomy): domain Eukaryota; kingdom Metazoa; phylum Arthropoda; class Insecta; order Diptera; family Muscidae; genus Eudasyphora; species Eudasyphora cyanicolor. The sequence continues at coordinate 21,894,704 of OZ005735.1, read as the reverse complement.
TTTATCAGTTATTTTTTTCTTGAACTTTTTTAGTTCAAATTTTCAATTATTTTTTATTTATATAAAAACTACAATATTTATAAGTAGAAAAATTTTTGAGAAATGGAAAATTAAAAAAAAAATATTCTTGGAAATTTTATTAATATACATTTTCATATTTTAAATAATTTTTTAAAATTTTTTATTATAATTTCCTTAAATTTTTTAATTTTTGGAAAATTCTTACATATTTCTATTTATAAAAAAATTCCTAGAATTATATTTGAAATAATTTTTTTAATGTCTTCAAAATTTCGTACATTTTTTTATTGTAAAATTCTTACATATTTCTATCTACAGAAAATTTCTTAGAATTTTAATTGAATAAAATTTTGTGAAATATTTTTTTTCTTGATTTTTTTTAGTTCAAATTTTCACTTATTTTTTATTTATATAAAAAATCAATTTTTATTTGTAGAAATATTTTTTTGAGAAATGGAAAATTTTAACAAAAATATTCTAGGAAATTTTATTAATATACAGATATATAGAATTTTATTTGAATAAAATTTTAACAATTATTTTTTTTCTTGAATTTTTTTAGTTCTAGAAATTTTCATTTATTTTTTATTTATATAAAAACTACAATTTTTATTTGTAGAAAAATTTTTGAGAAATGGAAAATTTTAACAAAAATATTCTAGGAAATTTTGTTAATATACATTTTCATTTTTTTTTATAATTTCTTAACATTTTTTATTATAATTTCCTAACATTTTTTATTTATTGGAAAACTCTTACATATTTCTATATATAAAAAAATCGTAGAATTTTATTTGAAATAATTTTTTAATTTCTTCAAAATTTCGTAAATTTTTTTATTGAAAAATTCTTACATATTTCCATTTACAGAAAATTTCTTAGAATTTTATTTGAATAATTTTTTTTAAGAACAAGAAAACATATTATATCTATTGGACTAATATGTAGTAATATTTGTTATTTATTGAAAATTGTCTATTTTTACCTAAAGATTTTTTTGATAATATATATATATATATATATATATATATATTTTTTTTTTAATGTATAAAATATATGAATAAATTTATTCAGACAGTTTTTATTTATTCAAAATTAAATTTATAGAATTTTTTAATTTTATGGGAATTTTTTGATAATGTTTTATTAAAAAAAAAAGATTGGTTCCTTGAAATTATTTATTTAATAAAACTGTCTTACAATTTATTTACAACAATTTTTCTATAAACTTAATATCATGTTAATTTTTTATAGTTAATTTTTTTAAATTTTTTTTATTAATTTAATATATTTATTTATATAATAATAATATTTATTTAGTTCTTTAGAATGTTTTTATTGTTTTTAAATTTGTATTTATTTATTTCCAGATTTGTTCATAGATAAATTCTTAGACTTATTGATTCGTTGCTGATCATTCGCAGTGAACGGACGTGTTTATCACATAGCGGATAGTTACCAGTACCTATTACGCAATAGCAAAAATCTGTACAAAGTCTGTAAGGCCTACATCGTAGTACCTATTACGGTCTAATACAGACAAAATAAAAATAAATTCTCTTGACGGGGATGCCTTCGTGTTCCGATGGAGCGCGGTTCCCCAATCGTCCGACTGTCCGTCCGTTGGTCTTGGCCAAAGCCGACCACACCAAAAATGGCGAAAATCTCCCCCAAGTACTCGCAACAGGTGGTGCGGTAAGGGGGAAACGTCATGTCCGACCGTCAAAACGGAAGCACAATGAGCATCGTGTAGCGCTCAGAGTTTTGACGAAGTTGGAGGCTGTTGAGGTTTCGGCTCTTACCGAAAAACAAAAAGAGTCACTTACCTGGGCTAAAGGCGTCATAGATGCTTCTAAGGCCAATGAGTCGGCTGGAAGAGCCACAAATTCAGCTGTGTTAACGGCTAATAAAGTAAAACGAATCAGATCACCTGATGAACCACTGCCTTCGAAAAAGGCAAGAGGCCCTAATGTCACCATCAACAGGACACTCACCAAGCCCTTCAATGAAGTGGCGAAGAAGAGTCTAGTGATGGCTGTTATAGACAGAAGTAGTGAGGATGGATCCATCCTCAAGGACAAATGGAGTCATGTACAATCAGCCATTATGGCTCATTACCTCGATGTCCGTAGAGAAATGCCGGGCAAACCACCAATCTGCAACGATGCAGGATGGCATCAGGGGAGAGTAAAGCTCTTATATTTCGGTGATGCCAGATCAGTAGACCTGTATAAGGCTGCTCTGAGTCGAGCGGGTGAGGTGTGGCCGGGTGCCCAGTTGGATGTTGTCGAAAAAAACAACATCCCTAGTCACCCTAGAGCCATCACCTGGGTTACAGAAGAACCCTCCAACCCGGCTGACATCTTAGAAATAATAAAAGATTCCAATCCTGGTCTGCCGGCCCATAATTGGAGAATCAGCAAGGTGGGTGAGGCGGATGGTAAAAAGCGGCAGGTCAATCTTATCCTAAACGCTGAATCCGCCTCCCATATACAAAGTGTGAGTGCAACCCTACAATATGGCTTCGAGACTATAGTCTTGAAGATATACAAGCAGGATATAGCTCCCACTGCAGAAGGTGAGTCGTCCACCGTGGCACTTTCTGGAAGTGCGGAGGTACCCACGCCTATTATTTCTGGTGACTCCAACTCTAACAGAATATCTGTAACGTCCTTCTCTGAGGACAAAAGCTCTACTTCGGACACAGAGAGGCTGAGGGGAGTCTCCGGACTCTTTGACGCATCTGGCGAGGACATGCTTCTCGACGATACGGACGAAGAGTTCGATAACACCCTTGTCGGGGTGGATGTTAATCTGTCAATTACCAATGATGGTAAGAATTCTACAGATTAACCTCCATCACGCTAAAGCAGCCTCAGCGGCTCTATTGCTGCGCCTGTCCACAGGCGCAGTAGACATCGTCCTGATACAGGAGCCCTACGTAGTGGGAGGAAGGGTGTGCGGTATTAGGACACCCAACTTTAAACTGCTTGTGGCCAACTGTGAAGGCACTCCAAGAACCTGCATTTTGGCCAGGAAAGATCTAAGTATATTTCTCCTGACTAATTTAAGTGGTAAAGACCAAACAGCTGCTAGCCTGGAGATCGGTAATCGCATATATTGGGTGGTCTCCAGCTACTTGCCTTATGAATCTGTAGTACCGACTGCTCTATTCAGGGAAGTAGTAGAAGAAGCAACGTCTGACGAGCTCGAGCTGATTATTGGCGCAGACACGAACGCTCATCATACTATCTGGGGTAGTACGGATATAAACAATAGGGGTGATTCGCTTCTTGACTTTATTCTAACTACCAACCTTAGTATTTGTAACATAGGTAATAAACCGACCTTCACAATTAAAGACAGACAAGAAGTACTCGACGTAACGTTTGCTACTGACCGGCTGTCAGACAAAATTATTGGGTGGAATGTACTGGACGACCACTCATTCTCAGATCACCATTATATTGAGTTCAAACTCGCGGAAAAAGCGCCTAAACCCGCCGTCCACAGAAATGTAAGGAAAACAAAGTGGCATCTGTATGAGAAGAATTTCAAGAAAGTCCTCAACTCTAAACTTCTGTACGAACCGAATGACAAAGCCGGTCTGGATAATCTGGTCGATCATATCACCATATCATTCAATAGATCCCTTGAAGAAGCCTGTCCAAAAACAAGGTACAAGGGTAAAACTAAACCCCAATGGTGGACTTCTGAGCTAACGGCTATGAAAAAGACCTGCAACAAGCTATTCAATAAGGCTAAATCTACTGGGGTCGGTAATGATTGGGATGCCTATAAAGAGCAACTCAAGATCTATAAGAAGGAGCTTAGAAAGGCGCAAAGGCGCTCTTGGTATACCTTCTGTGGTGAAGTGGAAAAGGTCTCCGACGCCGCTAGGCTGAGGAAGATATTATCTGCTTCACCATGTACAGTGGGATATTTACAGGATGAGGCAAATAACTGGACCAAAAACAGCGAGCAGTCGCTCAATGTACTGCTCGACACACATTTCCCGGGGAACTCTGTAACAGAACCCGAGGATCAGCAGGACCAACAAGAGTGCGAGTGGACTGCGAGCGTCGCTAGCTTCTTGACTGAGAGATCCAGAATAAGCTGGGCTATTAACAGCTTTGAGCCCTTCAAGTCACCTGGACCAGATGGCATCACTCCAGCAGAAATGCAGAAAATGTTAAAGTACATTATCCCCTGGCTGGAGAAAATTTATGTAGGCTGTATCAGGCTTTCATACGTCCCGAATCGATGGAGGGATACCAAAGTGGTATTCATACCTAAAGCGGGAAAGATATCACACACTAGGCCAAAAGACTTCAGACCAATTAGCCTATCCTCCTTCCTATTGAAAGGTCTGGAAAGACTTTTAGATCATTTCATTAGGGAAAACCTGGATACAAAACTCCTGTCGGTGAACCAACATGCTTACAATAAGGGGAAGTCTACAGAATCAGCCCTGCACGAACTTGTGAGCACTATCGAATCGTCCCTGCATTTCAAGGAATTCACCATGGTGGCATTTCTTGACATAGAAGGGGCTTTTAACAACATTCACTCAGATGCGGTAATTGCGGCACTCTCACATCTAAAAGTTAACACTAGTTTGATTAGACTAATTCAAAGTCTGCTCACCAGAAGACGCATAACAGCATGTCTAGGGTCCACAACTCTAACAAGGTATGTAAACAGAGGGACCCCGCAAGGAGGAGTATTGTCTCCACTAATTTGGAACCTAGCGGTGAATGAAATCCTGCTAGATCTAGAACGTTGTGGCTGCAAGGTCGTGGCATATGCGGACGACGTGGCAATCGCAGTGAGTGGCAAATTCGTAAACGTCCTCAGAGACATCCTACAGGTGGCTCTGAACAAGTTGGCTAGATGGGCAAGAAGCAGCGGTTTGGGCGTTAACCCCAACAAGACAGAATTGGTTCTCTTTACTAGGATGAATAATGTCCCACATGTGGACCCTCCACCTCGGATAAATGGAACAGATCTAGTCTTTTCTGAAAGTGCAAAATTTTTAGGAATAATTCTAGATAGGAAAATGTTATTTAGACTTAACGTATTGGAACGTGTAAGGAAGGCCAACGTCGCCTTATATTCCTGCAAAAAGGCTGTAGGGTCGCGGTGGGGACTCTCTCCTAAAATCGTCCACTGGATATATATAGCAGTAGTTCGTCCAATACTGTTATACGGTATTGTGGTATGGTGGACGGCAACTGACAAACTAACCATTACCAACCTACTAACAAAGGTTCAGAGAACAGCCTGCCTGAGCATAAGCGGAGCCTTAAGGACTACAGCGACCGAGTCTCTACAAGCCCTACTCCATATACTGCCGATTAATATTGTGGCGAGAGAAGTTGCAACCAAAGCGGCAATAAGATTAAACTGCCTATCAATGTGGAGGTACAAAAACTATGGTCACATGAGGATATCAAAGTGTAGTGCTATGGTAACCGACCGAGTAGACTATATACCAACTGTGTACACCTTCGAGAGAAATTACATCACTATGATTCCCGCCAGAGATGAATGGGTCGGCAGAATACCAGGTAATAGAAACCATCTCCACTTTTACACGGATGGTTCGAAGCTTGATGAAAAGGTTGGCTTCGGAGTACACTGTGAAGAACTCAGTCTGGATATAGCTCACAGACTACCAGATACCTGCAGTGTCTATCAAGCCGAAATAATGGCAATATGGGAAGTCGCCAAGTGGCTGAGTCGCAACATAGTAACCAACACTGGCGTTGTAATTTACTCGGACAGCCAGGCTGCCATCAATTCTCTGGAGGCAACATCCCTAAATTCACAAACAGCCCTCGACTGCCGCAGATCTCTTAACGAGATGGCTGAGCAGTTTAATATACACCTCATATGGGTGCCTGGGCATAGGGATATCCCGGGGAACTGCAAAGCCGATGAACTTGCTAGGAAAGGGACGACATTACAAATTCTCGAAGAATTTGCATATATTGGTGCGCCACTATCCACGTGCAAGCTTTGGCTTAGGCAAGAGGCAATCAGGCAGTCCAACGAAAGATGGACAGAAATCGGCACCTGCAGGGTAGCTAGACAAATCTGGCCAAGGTATGACCTGAGAAGGTCAAAATATCTCCTCGCACTAGAGAGGAAACGATTGTCTACGTTAGTACAGGTTCTGACGGGACACTGCTTGATCGGCGAACACGCCAAAAGATTGGGTATTGACTCCAATGACTTCTGCCGAAGCTGTGGAGATGAGGAAGAAGTGGAGAGCATTGAGCACTTGCTTTGCGACTGTCCCGCTTTGAGTAAACGACGATTGGATATACTGGGGTCGGCCTTTTTAGGCAGCCTAACAGATCTTTCCAGTACTGATATTCGTACTATCGATCAATTTATATATCAAAAAGGTTGGTTTCGATGAGGGGCATTTCAGCCCGTGGTAACACTAGGGACCTAAACTGGTCTATGTGAGCTTGTAAAAAAAATACGGCTGCCACCCTAACCTAAACCTAAACCTATTGATTTATAGAAAAATTGTCTGCGTTTGCTCTTAGCAAGGCTCAAGATGGTTCTTGTTGTTTTCAGAAACTTTTATTTTTATATTTTTTTTTTGAAAATTCACAAAAAATATATTTGTCTATATTTACTAAATAGTTTTTGTTTATAAAAAAGTCATAAAATATTTATATTTATAAAAAAATGTTATAAATTTTTTAAAAAAAAAATTTTGAGTAAAAAATTTTCTATAAAAAAAATTGCATAAATAATGAATCTTCTATAAATAAAGCATGTTAAAGAAATTACCTTAAATTAAAAAATTCTATAAATTTAATTTTGGATAAATAAAAACTGTCTGAATAAATTTATTCATATATATATATATATATATATTATTTTCAAAAAAATCTTTAGGTAAAAATAGACAATTTTCAATAAATAACAAATATTACTACATATTAGTCCAATAGATATAATATGTTTTCTCCTAGACTTAATTTACAAAATGTTCTTAAAAAAAATTATTCAAATAAAATTCTAAGAAATTTTCTGTAGATAGAAATATGTAAGAATTTTACAATAAAACAATGTACGAAATTTTGTAGAAATTAAAAAATTATTTCAAATAAAATTCTAGGATTTTTTTATTAATAGAAATATGTAAGAATTTTCCAATAAATAAAAAATTTAAGGAAATTATAATAAAAAACTAAGAAATTATTAAAAATATGAAAATGTATATTAATAAAATTTCCTAGAATATTTTTGTTAAAATTTTCCATTTCTCACGCACTTTTCTACAAATAAAAATTTTAGTTTTTATATAAATAAAAAATAAGTGAAAATTTGAACTAAAAAAGTTCAAGAATAAAATAATTGTTAATATTTTATTCAAATAAAATTCTAAGAAATTTTCTGTAGATAGAAATATGTAAGAATTATAATAGAAAAATGTACGAAATTTTGAAAAAAATAAAAAATTATTTCAAATAAAATTCTAGGAATTTTTTTACAAATAGAAATATGTAAGAATTTTCCAATAAATAAAAAAATGTAAGGAAATTATAATAAAAAATTTTAAGAAATTATAAAAAAATATGAAAATGTATATTAATAAAATTTCTTAGAATATTTTTGTTAAAATTTTCCATTTCTCAAAAATTTTTCTACAAATAAAAATTGAGTTTTTATATAAATAAAAATATCTAGAACTAAAAAAATTCAAGAAAAAAATAATTGTTTTATTCAAATAAAATTCTAAGAAATTTTCTGTAAATAGAAATATGTAAGAATTTTACAATAAAAAAATGTACGAAATTTTGTAGAAATTAAAAAAATTATTTCAAATAAAATTCTAGGAATTTTTTATAAATAGAAATATTTAAGAATTTTCCAATAAATAAAAAATTTAAGGAAATTATAATAAAAAATGTTAAGAAATTATAAAAATATATGAAAATGTATATTAATAAAATGTCCTAGAATATTTTTGTTAAAATTTTCCATTTCTCAGGCATTTTTCTACAAATAAAAATTTTAGTTTTTATATAAATAAAAATATCTAGAACTAAAAAAATTCAAGAAAAAAATAATTGTTTTATTCAAATAAAATTCTAAGAAATTTTCTGTAGATAGAAATATGTAAGAATTTTATAATAAAAAAATTATTTCAAATAAAATTCTAGGAATTTTATTTATAAATAGAAATATGTAAGAATTTTCCAATAAATAAAAAATGTAAGGAAATTATAATAAAAAATTTTAAGAAATTATAAAAAACTATGAAAATGTATATTAATAAAATTTCCTAGAATATTTTTGTTAAAATTTTCCATTTCTCACGCATTTTTCTACAAATAAAAATTTTAGTTTTTATATAAATAAAAAAATTTTTCTAGAACTAATAAAAATTCAAGAAAAAAATAATTGTTTTATTCAAATAAAATTCTAAGAAATTTTCTGTGGATAGAAATATGTAAGAATTTTACAATAAAAAAATGTATGAAAATTTGTAGAAATTATATTAAAAATGTCTATTAATAAAAAATTCTATCCAGATTTATGTTTTATTTGCAAACCTGGATAGAATCCTAAGACAGTTTTTATAAATATGTTATATATTTTCTTTCAAATAATATTAAAAAAATCCCTTAATAATAAAAATGTCTATTAAAATTATACATTTATAGATAAGAAAAAAATTATAAGAAAATTTTCTATTAATGGAAATATATAAGAATTTTGCAATAAATAAAAATTTGTAACAAATTTCTGATAAATAAACAATATATAAACAAAAATCTATAAAAAAAATTCTATTCAGGATGTTTATGTTGAATTTCTAAACCCGAGAAATGTTTTCATAAATAATAAATATAAAAAAATATTTAAAATTATAATAAAATAATCCTTAAATAATAAAACTGTTTATTAATATTATATTTTTATATAAAAAAAATAATAAAATAATGTTCTAAAAAAATTTCTATTATTAGAAATATATAAGAATGTTGCAATAAATAAAATTTTGTAACAAATTCGTGATAAATAAAATATTTTAGAAATTATATATAAAAAATAAAAAAAACTATAAATAAAAAATTCTGTCCAGGATTATGTTTAATTTCAAAATCCGTGAAATGTTTTCATAAATAATATATTAAAAAAATATTCAATAAACTGTTATTAAAAAAAAGTTTTCTAAATTTTCTAAAAATGGAACAAAGCAACTCCAAGAAAGAAAATCAATAAAATTATATTTAAATAAAATTGTTATAAAATAAAACATAAAGTTCTGTAAATAAAAAACTATAGTAAATTTTCTATAAATAAAAAATAACAAGAAATTTTCGATTAATAAAAATGTATAAAAAATTTGCTACATAATGCTAAATTCTAACAAATTTACAATAAATAAAGTATTTTTTGAAATTATTACATATAAAAAATATTTAATAAAGGTTCTAAAAAAAAGAAAAAAATTAATAACAATTTGAATAAATGTTCTAATAAAATTTCCATATACCCAAAAAATCATAAATATTGGTTATGCATATATTGAGTTTTGTTTGGTCTTGAAATGTTCCTTTCAAAAACAAGCAATAAATACGATATATTAAAAATTGTTGAATTGTAATGAATTGCAATAAAAGTGTATTGTGGGCACCTATAGTGGTTTTTTACAAGGAATCTTTTTGTCGAATACTTCACCTAAAAAATCCATAGATTTCTGCTATTTTTTATATATAGTTGAACAAGTTCGGGAGTTCCTTCTGCGGAGTGGACTGTATATTAATGTTTTGAAACTCCAGGAAGTTTGTGATAAGAAGAAGAGAAACAGAATAAAAAGGCACAGGGTTAATTTAGATGCAGAACAGATTTTATTTAGTATGGGTCGCCGCTGCTTACCGCTTCAAACGTTGAATCCAAAGTGAAGTTGACGGTGCAGAGCGAACAGAAACAAAGCGATGGATTTTTAGAATTCAGCAAATCCATTGGAACAAAAGGAGAAGATGGCAGCCCTTTATCCATTTGAGTAAAAGCTTTTGCCTTCATGACAGGGAAATGGATAGAGAGTTGCCATCGAAATGAGAATGAACAAAAAACAGGGGAAAGTTCTTCGATAACAATTCATTTACTTAAACTACAGTTGGAAATAATTCATTTTACAGAAATTGTAAGAGTAAGAAGAGTAGCTGTTGAACCGGGGTTCAACATACCGGCCGGCTTGCCATACTGCAACATTAGTAATGGCATGGGCCGGAAATAGTCCATCCAAAAATCGTGCTTTGCGCGATTGGCAGACTGGAGGAGGTCTGGATGAGACCTGCGCGTAGCACTCTGGGAAGGTAATCGTTCGCCAGCACTATTTCCACGTTGGATGGCTTCGAAAAATGAGGGTCTGCTAGATCCGGAATATGGTCATAAACAGTCTGCAGTTTCTTCTCACTAGTGGGTTTGTCGCCATATAGTATTTTGTAGGGAGATTATCAGGGGAAAGTGGATCAGCGGGGGTGGCAATTGTTTTGAAAGAAATGCTTCCTGAAGTTTCTAATTTATTTTGTTTTTTGACGTGGAACATCTATTCCGAAGCCTTCAAGCCAAAAGCACAGTGGCCAGCAGCGACTTTTTAAAAAATTAAAAAAATATAAATCATTTTAGGCCCACTTCAGTCCAAAGATTATATTTTAGAGAATTAACAGAAGTTTAAAAAATAAAAAATTCGCAAAAATCTGAGAGCACAAACAATTAAAAAAATGACATTTAAATTGTAAAATTTAAAGATCACACACCAAAAAAATTATACATTTTTTTTTTAAATTTTTTTTGAAACCGTCGATTTGTGATGGAATTTCCCATTTGTATATATATTTCTGTAAACTTTATTTGTTTTTCGTTGTTTTGGAACAGACAGAATCGTTCTATGGAATAGCCACTGCAAAATGTATCAGAAGATTAACTTCAC